>CM064889.1:19285204-19585204 GCA_030347415.2 Decapterus maruadsi
CCGGTGTCACGCCTTCGGAGTTCTGTTTCCACGGTAACTTACAGGATTCATAAGCTGCCAATCATACGCTCTCACTGCCCGTCATGCTCCGCCTCCTCTTCGCTGTGATAGGTCAATATTATATTATATTATATTACATATTAAATCACGCTTTTTTCCCCTCCCAGAGTTCAATCCTGGACAAATATGCAGCTTTATTCAAATGTAACTTTATTCTACATTAACCAGAGACAATGACACCGTCAACAGCTTCAGTTTAAATAAAAACATGGCGGCTCCATTAAGGAAACTTTTTGTCTTAGTCGTCGTCGTCATCGTCGTGGGACAAACTTATACTGGTTCGTCTGGTCGATCACAGCTGATGAAGAGCTGATTGAACTGATCTGAGTTCAGTTTTGTTGAAAACGTTTCACATGAGCCGTTCATCAGTGGGCGAGCGAGAGAAAATACAAAACTCTTTTTCTCTTTATTTAACAACAGACAGAAGAAACTCTAATTAGAACAAATGAGGAACAAGTACACACACACACACACATTACTAAGTGTCTTTGTCGGCCTTGGTGTGTGTGTGTGTGTGTGTGTCTTTTCTTTGTTTGTCACACTTTTTCATCAGCTGCAACAAAACTGGGACAAACTGAGAAACAATGAGAGGCTGTAGCTTCTATCTATCTATCTATCTATCTATCTATCTATCTATCTATCTATCTATCTATCTATCTATCTATCTATCTATCTATCTATCTATCTATCTATCTATCTATCTATCCATCCATCCATCCATCCATCCATCCATCCATCCATCCATCCATCCATCCATCCATCCATCCATCCATCCATCCATCCATCCATCCATCCATCCATCCATCCATCCATCCATCGTTCTATCTATCTTCGTTCTATCTTCTATCGTTCTATCCGTCTATCCATCTATCCATCTATCTATCATTCTATCGTTCTATCGTTCTATCGCTCTATCGCTCTATCGTTCTATCTATCGTTCTATCCATCTATCTATCGTTTTATCTATCGTTCTATCTATCTATCTATCTATCCGTCCATCCATCCATCCATCCATCCATCCATCCATCCATCCAACCATCCATCCATGTTCTATCTTTGTAGGACTAGAGGCTCATGGGAAATGTAGGCGATGCTGGATCAAACAGGTCTTTTTCGTCTCCACCTCCCTCTCCTAAGCCCCTCCCCCTCCTCCTGCAGGACCAGGTCTGAGTCTGAGCGCCAGCTGGCAGCCGCAGGTCCAGCCCATTATCTCCACAAACTCTGGACCGACTCTGACTCTGAGTGAGTCTGAGTTGGCACGGCAACGAGCGACTGAGTAAAAAATCCATTTGAGTGGATTTTCCCCGGCCAACGACATTAGAGGCAGTGAATGCATCACAGGATGAAAACGCCAGGTGAACACTTGTTTATCCCACAACCCAAAAGATTTAATTTACCAAACAGGCAACAGCAGCAGATTCTGTTAATGAAGGAGCCGCCGCTGTGATGCCGGTCCAGACCGGTTCTGGATGGACTGGCAGGAATTTGAGGTCCTGGCTTCTCCGAGTGCCGACTGCTCCTCTCACAACAACAACGTGACGTGTTCATGTTTTCAGGTGAAATGTCTCCACAGCTCTCGGACGGTCTTTACTGTTGGTGTCTAGACATCATCAGAACATCATTACCTCCAATCATCAAAGACCTTTGAACCTCGAGGTCCGACTCTTGCAGCGCCGGATCAATGAGACGCTTTTTATTTTCAGTCTGGACTTTTCAAACGTCCTCCAACACAAAGTTGCTCAAAGACTCGTTCTTCACTTTGGTTGTGTCGACAGGGAAGGTCAGCGTCACCTTTGACTGTTGATGTCAGTCGAGTGGAAAACAGGTTCCGCTCAGAGGTTTTTCAGGCGGTAACTCAGGGAATTAGAGGCCGGCGTGGTCGCTTGAGGGCGGCGGGTTTCTTCTACCAGCTGCAAATTGAACGTTGATATGACATCCAAATGGAAAAGTCTGATTGTATGTCTCTAACCCTCCTCTCCTCCAGGTACAGGTTGAAATCAAGCTGTTCCATGGTACACAAAAGCGGTACAGCGGAAAAAAATTAACAAAAGCTCACACATGTACAAGACTATCTTTTTTAATTTATTTTGAGCAGACACCAATTGACTGCAAAATGTAAAACCATCTCCTGATATAAAAGTAATAAAAATAAATAGAATAGAACATAACAAATGCATTGGGAGGGTTCTCATACCATTCATTCTGTTCATACAGAGGAAAAGAATCAGAAAAAAAATTTAAGTCCATATTTTTTAATATAATTTGCTTTAAATATTTGCTTGTGTGTTTTTCTTAAATATTTAGAACATAAAATATAAAAATTAAAATGAACAAATGTGTGTAGCGCAAGGACTGGCTGCAGAAACAGCTGTTTGCCTGCCGGTCGCACGGGGAGCAGCTTCTCGTGCTCTCTGCGCCGGTCAAATGCGGCTCCACAGGTCTGTCCCTAGCTCTGTATCAATGTGTCTCATGTGCACACGCAACTGACAAGTATTTATAGATGGACAGGCAACAGCTACATTAATCATCAGTTAATTACCGGTACTTTATTTTGAAAACTGACCGGTTCCTTTTCTGTGCCCGACTTCCCGTCTGGTACAACCTGGTCTGCTTGATTTAACCTGCACTCAGGTAAACAGACACCATCAGAACCTGCCTCTGCTCCAAGCTGGTTGCGGTTTCACAGGCAGTGCATCCGGGCCGTTTAAATGTGTGTTAGCATGTTGGAATGTTTCCAGCATAGCACACCTCCGTAAAAAAGTCCGGTCAACCATTTTATGTTGGAAAGTGTTCCCACGCGGCTGACTTTTGAAGCTCTTCCAACTCCACACTCGCCATCACTCTTCTTTTGTTTGTTTTTGTTTTAACTGTTTCATTTATTTGGCAGCTGTTTGCTCATTACCGCCCCCTGGATTTGACTTTTTTTTTTTTTTTTTTCTCACTCACTCAGACTTCCGTGTGACTGCGTCCAAAATGTGAGAAATGACAAAGAAATCAGTCATTTTCAGTTCCGTCAGTCATCCAACGATGTCATTGGTTTTCAAATTTGCATAACCCCACCCCTACCTGGTACCAGTAGAAGGGGGCGGGGCAAACAGTGGCTCATTTGCATTTAAAGGGACAGGCGCTGAAACCAGCCATTCTGATCAAGGCTGTTTAGAGAGGATGAAAAGAGCTGTGATGTTTGATCCTTTGGGTATTTTGACGGAGGCATGTCACAGACCTGGGAACTGTTTTAATCTGTGGAAAAGGGGCAGAATGTGTCTCCTTTAAGGTAAAAATCCTGCATAGAATCTGAAGAAGGAGGAATCGAATACAAATATAAATACAAATTAGTTTATTGCACTGCTGCAGAGGGAGGTCGGTCCATGGAGGAGGTGTTTCATGCTCTGTGTGTGTGTGTTATATACAAACTCTACTACCTCCTAGTGCGAGCAGCAGCAGCAGCGGTGGCGGCGGCGGTGCTGCTAACCCACAGATGATGGATGATTGACAGCTGTCAGAGCGCGGTGATGTCATGTGTGGCTCAGATGAGTCTGACAGACTCTGACAGCTTCAGTCTGACTCGGGTCCGTGTGGACAGACTCAATCACGGTGTAAACACAGCGTGTCAGCTTTCTGCCAGCAGCCTTTTGTACAGAGAGAAGAAGACGAAGACGAAGGGCTGCACATTTAACTTTTATCAAAAACTGTGAAATGTCACTTTTTTTCTTATTCACAGAGATAAAATACGAATTTTGAGAGCCAAAGGTCAGAGTGTGGTTCTGATACAGATTCATCTTCCTGTCTCTGTTTCTTCTTCTTCTGTTTTCTGATTGACCTTCTGAAGAAGTTGAAGTCCAGACAAAAGGAACTTGTGAAAAATCTTTAAACTACCCCTTTAAACTTGAAACAGCTGCATGAATCTCAGTTTCTACATCAACTCTCCTCCCCCTCCTCCTCCCTTTACGCTCAGTGTTTGGTCTCCTCCAGCTCCTCAGGGAAACATCTGGCTCTTTAGCTGCTAAATGCTCCACTACGTTCACCAGCTGTTTGCCTCTGGGCAGGTTGGGGGGGAGCAGGGGGGGGGGGGGGGGGGGGGGGGGCTTCATCAGGTTGAGGAGAGACTGAACTGAACTTGACAGGAAATGTTTTGCAAAATCAAAAAACCAGGAGCTAAAAGATGTTTAAAAAAACTGCAAAAAGTCAAAATATTTCCAAGAATATGTGTCTTATTTCTTGTCAAAATGTCTCATTTCTAGTCAAAACTAAACTCTTTTCACTCAAATTAAGACTCATCACCTAAAAATCAACTTGTTTTTAGATCGTTTTCATTTGTTTTGAACGTATTTTCACAAAATCTGCCGGCGAAAGCAAGAAAAACTTGCTCCACTATCAGATTTTTCTACTTATTTCAAGTGAAAATATGCTTGAAATAAGTAAAAAGTGTCTTAAAAACAAGCTATTTTCTAATGTGATGAGTCTTATTTTGAGTATAATGAGACATTTTGGCTAGAAATAAGACAAATGTTCCGAGAATATTTGTCTTATTTCTAATCAAAATGTCTCATTATACTCAAAATCAGTAGAAAAATCTGATAGTGGAGCAAGTTTTCCTTCCTTATTACAAGCACAAAAAACTTCAAACTTCACTGGCAGATTTTTTTTAAGTGAAAATTGGTTTGAAACAAGTGAAAATGATGTAAAAACAAGTTATTTTTAGGTGATGAGTCTTATTTTAAGTTGAAAGAGATTTTGACTAGTTTTGACTAGAAATAAGAAAAAATAACTTTGGTAAGATTTTGAGTTTTTACAGTGCAGATGTCTCGATGAGTCGTCTTTAACCTTTTTCTCTTCAAACGCTGATTGCACGCTTCTGGAAAAATCAGTGAAATCTCTGCTGGAACCGGTGCAACCCCACAAACCGACCCCCCCCCCCCCCCTCCCCTCCCATCAGCAGCGGCTGCACTCGGCTGCTGCTGCTGAGCCGGGGAGGCCGGTCAGACGGACGGATCCATACGTCTCGGAGCTTATCAGATGCCAGATACCTGAGAGGTCTTCATGACTGACTTCACTCCGCCAGAGAAATGCATGCTGGTTAAAAAGAGGCCATGTAGCAGCATGACATGACCTGATTAACTTCCAGACTGACATTTTCAGCTCAGTCGAACTGAAAATCTCTGTCTGTGATAAAAACCTGGTCAACAGCTTTTTTTTTTTTTAACCCTCACACATCACAGAGCTCGCCTCGCTCTCTCTCTCTCTGCCAGTTGTGCTGATGCTTCTTTACCACAAGTGTGAATTATTTCTTTTCTACACACATCTAATGACCTTATATAGTTATTACAGACTGAATGTTTGAATCCTTCGTGGGTTAAGGTTCCCAACCTGGAGGTCGACGAATCAAAAAGCCTTTTATGTCGTCCTTTATACTCGTTTAATGGATCACATCCACGGTGAGAGAAACAGAAGAACTGAACCGGCTGGAACTGGTTATCAGCTGCTTTAGCTCAGTTACTGAAGGTTTGAGTCTTATCGGTGGAATCTAAGGAGCTCTGAGGAGCTATAATAGAGTGTGACCTCCTGTTTGTGATGGAGTCAGATGTGTGTTGTAAAAGCTTTTTGAGACTTTCCAGTGAGACACGAGTTGGAAAAGGTTATAAATCACCGATATTTCAGCCCTCGGCTTCTAAAGACTCGATGTGTTGTTGATCCTTTTGCAGACGACGCTGTGTTTTCTCGACAAGGTCGTCGTTAGCTCTGCTGTGTCGGTCTGAATGTGGCTTCACTGTCAATTAACTCTAAAAAACCCTCTCTCTAACCTATTACATTACCTATTTTAAAGGGATAGTTCAACATTTTGTCAAGTTGGCCCATTGCCATAATCCCTATAGTCATAGCAGTAGGTTCGTTACCTTTAATTGTCGGTGCAAGCTATTTTTAGAACGGCGGAGCAGAGCCGTGAGCTGCTCAGAGCTATGCTACGGAGGCTTATCTTGGTTTGTCTTATTAAACTCATCAAGTACACAATCCAACAACTCCACAACGCTCTGGTGGACAAGTTGTGACCTGCACATTCACCACGCTATGAGATAATAACACAACATTACCACACAGAGTTGTTTTAGAGGGAAACACAGAGGCTGCTTGATGAAAAACTGTCCCTGAAGGCAACGTGCATCAGAGGTTTTGCATGAATGTCCCTCTAAAACAACTCTGTGTGGTAACGTTGTGTTATTATCTCATAGCGTGGTGAATGTGCAGGTCACAACTTGTCCACCAGAGCGTTGTGGAGTTGTTGGATTGTGTATTTGATGAGTTTGAAATCCAAGAAATCCCATGAGTCTCCGTAGCGTAGCTCTGAGCAGCTCACGGCTCTGCTCCGCCGTTCTAAAAACACCTTGCACCGACAATTAAAGGTAATGAACCTACTGCTATGACTATAGGGGTTATGGCAATGGGCCAGTTTGCCAAAATGTTGAACTATCCCTTTAAATGATGATGATAATCAGGTGTAAACAAGGACTTAAGTTAATATACTGCTTTGTGTCCAGCAGTAACTTTACTTTTCCATTATGTGTGACTTTTAATCACCACTCCCACTGAAGGCCTCCTCCTCCTTATTCTTCTCCTTCTCCTCCTCTCTGCTCTAAGGAATCCTTCTCCTTTTCCCTCTTTTCATCTTCCCTCGTCTCTTCCGTCTGTCACACAGATATATGTGGAGTTATCTCTAAAAAACTTCATACATCCGTGTTCCTGGGATAAAAGGATTCTTTGGCAGGTTGTTAAAATGACTCATGAGTTTAATTTTAACCCAAAATGGGCTCTGCAGTTTTTCTGTCAGAGCCTCCGTCGCCTTTTATTTAAATGGTGGAGTGTGTGTACGGAGCCGACTGGGAGTTTATTAATGGAGGAACACACACACACACACACCCAGCAGTCGGTGTTAAAAAGCTCTAATGTGTTGTTGTGTTTTCTTCTCCAGACTTGTTGGCGGTGCCCAAACATCCCTACGCTGCCATGGAGAACTGGGGCCTGAGCGTCTTCGTGGAGCAGAAGATCCTATTGGACACTGAGGTGTCGTCCTCGTCCTATCAGATGGAGCTCACCATGGTGGTCGTCCACGAGATCTGCCACCAGGTAGGACACCTCAACGCTTACCACTTATTTTTATTTTTAAAATGAATCGGACGCAGGTGAATTGGAGGATAAATATGAACAAAATGAAGAGATTTGTGTCTGTGAGCGAATAGTAAACAAAATGTCCTGAGTCCTGTGGACAGAAACACAGTCTGACATTTAATCCTGATGGCGGCGCTGGACAGAAGGTCAGAGGTCAGGGAGATAAATCCTGACGCTCCGGTTCAACCTGAACATCCACTAATCCACTCGACCGACGTCTCAGACTGATAAAAAATAACAAATCATATATGTCAATATGTAATTTACTGAAGATGGAGTCTGGAGATGTCAGTCAGACTCCCGAGTTTGTTTGTGTTGTTTTTTTACCTGAAGTTGAATTTACCAACTCAGATTAAAGGAGTAGTTCACCAAAAAATGAAAAAAATGAAATTCAGTCATTATTCCTCAAAGGTCATCTGGAAAACGTCCATCCAAAAACTTTATATGAGAATAATAGGGACCGACACAAAAACGTCCATAAAACTACGCAACAACCCTTTAATATTCCTCCGCACTGCTCGTCCACTACAATCCAAGTGTCCTGAAGTGAGACAGTCCAGAGTTTACTGGAAACTACCTCATTTAGGATATTTTTACAGCCTAAACAGTCGTTGTTTGCAGTGGACGAGCAGTGCGGAGGAATATTAAAGGGTTGTTGCGTAATTCTATGGACGTTTTTGTGTCGGTCCCTATTATTCTCATATAAAGTTTAGGTTGGACTAGGAACCGGCCTCCTGGGTCTCCAGATGACCTTTGAGGAATAAAAAAACTACTCCAGAGTATTCATCAGCATGAGGGGGGAGTCAATAATGACTGAATTGCATTTTTTGGTGAACTACTCCTTTAAAAAAAGAAAAGACATAAAATAAAGAACACTTGTCATAGTGTCCCGAAATACAAACAAGACCAATATTCAAATCAATAAACAACGTATGCTTAAAAACGAGGCGGAGGAAGCCGATGTCGACGTTGAAGCTGCTTCTGTTTGTTTTTTCTTCTTCTGTAACTTCTGAGCAGAGTTTGAGTTCATCCACAGGCCGAGAACAACTGATGAATTTATCAACAAGATGTTTGTGAACATTTTCCACATTGTCTCCTGAACATCTGAGCTCCACATCGTCTCGGCAGAGCCGCGCTCGCTGTCTGTTTTACTGCAGATCCTGAAGGCAACTTTAAAGACTCTCCAACGCATGTTATTAAAATAACTAGAACTGAATAGACTCTGCAGCCTTGGCAGAAGCAAACCGTGTGTGCGTGCACCTCTCGGAGTGTGTTCTAGCACTTCATGTTCTTGACATCCTGCCTGTGAATGTGAAGCTGTTCAGGTCGGAACTCTCGTCTTCCTCCGTCAAGTGCACGGATGTCGAAGCAACTTTCAATCACGTTCGTGAGGAGTAAAACGAAGCGCAAATGGCTAAATTTATGTTTTATGTTGTTTATGTTACAACAACCTGCTGCCACGGCCGTGAAGTGACAGGTGTCAGTAACAGGAGGCTGCACGAAGCTTTGACTTTAAAGAGGATTTCCACCTTAACTCAGCTCCATGTGTCCCTTATAGCTCCAGCTCCAGATTCCTAGTAACGCACCTCATAACCTGTAATCTCTTGTTTATGACAGATAAGACTACACAAACATACACATTTTAACATGGTAGATGATAAATAACGTTATCCACCGCTCCATGGATTGATTTCTCACCGGCTTTGTAGAGGTAAATTCGTGCAAAACCTCTGATGCACGTGGCCTTCAGGGACAGTTTTTCATCATCAGTCTCTGAATTTCCCTCTAAAACAACTCTGTGTGGTAACGTTGTGTTATTATCTCATAGCGTGGTGAATGTGCAGGTCACAACTTGTCCACCAGAGCGTTGTGGAGTTGTTGGATTGTGTATTTGATGAGTTTGAAATGAAGAAATCCCACGAGCCTCCGTAGCGTAGCTCTGAGCAGCTCACGGCTCTGCTCCGCCGTTCTAAAAATAGCTTGCACCGACAATTAAAGGTAATGAACCTACTGCTATGACTATAGGGATTATGGTGATGGGACAATTTGCTAAAATGTTGAACTATCCCTTTAATGTTTCCGAGAGCTGGGACACCGGGTCGGAGGCTCGTGATCTTAAGGTTGATTTTCAGCCATGAGACGCTGCGGCAGAGAGCCTCCATTCTCCCTGGAACAAGTCATTTAACCGCCACAATTACTGTGAAGATGTTTAATTAAGGTACAAATTTGAGCGTAATTCCCCTTTTTAAATGGAGAAACAATAAGTGAAGTTAATGGTTGAAACCTGACAAACGACCTGGAGTCAGACAAAGAGCAGAATCTTCTCATTGCAAGTGAATCTGTTGTAAACGGACAAAACGTGACACAAGTCACAACAGCTTCAACTGGAAAACTAATGAGCTGTGTGTTTTGTGTGTATGTGTGTGTGTGTGTGTGTGTGTGTGTGTGTGTGTGTGTGTGTGTGTGTGTTGCACAGTTCCTCGGGCAACAGCAGCAGCAGCAGAGGAGATGATCCTGTTTTTACAGTACGACATTTAATACGTGACAGGCAGACAAACACAATGAAGCAGAAGAAAATGTAAAGGTTTCAGTCAGTGAAGAGAAAAAGACAGAGGCAGAGCGAGCGGGCGAGCCTAAACAATACAGACAGATGAGAAAGGAGGAGAGGGAGAATGAGAGGAAGAGGAAGAAGAAGAGGGAGCGTAGGAGACAAAGAGGTGAAGAAACAAAGTGAAGGAATGGAGACGACATGTGTTAAAGGAGAATAAAGAGACACAAGGAGATGAAGAGAGACAGAAGGAGAGCAGAGCGCCGAGAGACAAAGGAGGAAACGCTCGACCACGACCACCACGAGTTAAACACCAACAGCTCCGACTCTGTTCACACCGACCTGCTGTCTGACATGTTTACACTCACACCGACCGGGTAAACAGCCAGAAAAACGCTGCTGCTCCAGCCAACGTTAGCATCAACAGCTCGGTATCAACCCGTTAGAAATGAACCGTCTGTGTCCATCACTTTGTTTTACTGAGACACAAGCAAATGATGTAAATGACTTAAATGGGAGTTGCAGTATCTCGTTGCAGTTGCAGCCGAGAGCCGCGTATATCCGTATAATGGAGTCTACAGGGCAGCAGAATGCAGCCTCTAAATAACACATTATCTGCAGAGAAACTCCTTCATTTCACCAAGATTTAGCTCTGATAGGCTAGTGCTGTTCCCCTCTGAGCCCGGGGTTATGTTAGAGATGACATCATCCAGGTCAGAGGTCAGCAGGTCAACCTACAGACCCTGGGTGTTGATAACAGCTCACTAGCCTATCTCTAGTGTTTCCATGACAGTTTTGCGATACACTTTTATATTGCCGCTTCAAGAGAGCATGAAAATGTTTTTTGTGAGATTTGAGAGGTTTTTTGAAATGTAGTTTTTTCCATTACCAGTTTTTTATTGCGATACTTAGGTTTTGTGCATTTCTATGAGAAATGTAACGCAGTTGGTGCAACGCTAGCTAACTTTATTTTGTTTTATTCTCCATTATTGGTGTTGATGGATTAGGACAGAGAGGTGTTATCTCTGTGTTCATCATCTTCAGTCTTTGAATGGAGTTTAATTTCTAGAATAATATTATATTTCACAATCTTTTACTCTGGATAACCAAGAGACCACCGGGGGAAACTGTTCACACGACGGATTATCTTGAATAATCAGAGCAGTTTTTCTCCTTTACGCTGATGATTTGTATTTTCAATGTGTTTTTTTTCTTAAATCTTGTTGCTTTAAGCAACACAAACCGAAGTCCGTTAATAAACCTGATTATAATCAGAACATTAAAAACCCCAGATCCGTCCGTGTGGGCCGAGAATAATGTCCGCCTTTTCTCTAATTTGGGTGAAGTGGCCCTTTAAATCCTCGCCCCAGCTGAAGTGGTTTTCGGGCTACACAGGATCGTTTTGATGATGAAAATGAAAAGCTGCAGTGTAAATATTGCAGTGCCTGTGGCTGACTGAAGAATGTGTCGTTTTCATTTAATTTCCTTCAGGATGTGGCCTCAGACCCACATCTCTCTCTGCTGAGTCTGGATGAATGTTTCCTTCAGGCTACCGCTGGTGTGCAGCGAAGAACAGACTGAATAACAATGTTAAGCATCGGGCTGGGATGCTCTACACTGTATTAGGTCATAGATATTATATTGCACGTGTCATAAAAATGTAGTAATGGAGTTGTTTTTTTTCGTTGTTTTCGTCTCGTCTCGGTCTCTCTCTGCATCTTCTCGTCTACTTTGTTTAATTTAGGGAGAGAAGAAGAAAGGGAAACGATAGAGTCATGTTTTGTCTGCAGCTTTGCACTCCATTTCATCCTGAAGCCATTTATCTCTCTCTCGCACACACACACACACACACACACACACACACACACACACACACACACACACACACACACACACACACACACACACACACACTCTCCTGCATGGAGTGAGTTGTTTGAAGCTTTCAATAATCGAGTTCAGTTGTTAAGGAGTTTAACCGGAAAAACAGAAACAGACTTTTGCTCTGAATCCTGTTTGTTGTGCACGAGCCGTGTGTTGTGTGTGCATACATGTGTGTGTGTGTTTGTTTGTGTGGACTGTGTGTTTGTGTTTGTCATGTTGTGAGGACAACAATCTGTTAACACTGTGTTATTGTTTGATCGGGGATCAGTCGAGGTCACATTCAGCCAACACAAGATTGTGTTTCTGTAAAACCAACAGATCTGATTGAAATTTGATGATAATTTATTATAATTTTCCAGCTGTTGCGAAATTGTGTTTACAAGATTTTCATTTGTAATGAAAACAGGAAGAGGTAAATGTTTAAGGTTATAGAGTTAAACCAAATCAGATAAGAGTAATGTCAACATGCTAACAAGGTTAAAAGGACGATGTTGACAGTTTTGCAGGTACAAGATTCACTTTGTTCATGATCCGTGTTGGCATGTAAATATTTAACAGTTAAGGCTAAACACAATCAAATGAGATATTTTTTTACTACAGGTTACTAGAGTGAGTGTGGTTGATGTGAATGATGGGACCAACCGTCACCTCGCTTTACTCGACACGAGTCTGGCCACAGAGGTGACTGTGAGTGTTTCCTCTTGTTTACCTCTGTGTGTACAAACAGAGATAACCAAACACCATCATGTCTGGGTTTATGATATCATCTGGAGGTGCTCACAGCTCGGTGAATCTCACCACCTTCTCCAGGAGCAGCGTCTGGATGACAGCCACTTTCAGCGTTATTCCAGGCTGTTTTAGTCAGATCGGTGCATCGACAGGACGCCAGCGACAGGTGCTGCATTCCTGCTGCAGAGCGCCTGTCTATCAGTTTTTGATGTGTGAAAATCAATAAATATTCAATGTATCTAGCGTCAGGAGAATCTCAACGCTGATAGGCTGTTGTGACACGGTGTCATGCAAATATTTCCCATCATTCCGACCGTCGGCACAAATTTGCGTGTATTTGCGTCTTTGCATTGACTTTCAATGTGATCCCGTCATGCAAAAAACTCACTTTGCGCCCAGTGTGGATGTGTAGCAGCTGGCATTGACCACTTGGCGGCCGGGTTTGCACGTCTTTGTTTTTAACTTCAGTAGAGGATCATGTTAATCAGTCTGCTTCCTCCTCTGGGGACAATGAAATTCTAGAGCATTTCAAGGTAACGCACTGAATATATTCTAAGAAAAGTCTCTTGACGATTGAAATCATGGTCCTGCAGGTGGCGCTATGTGAGAAGACAGACGATTACCAAAGTCTGTGGTTTATCCTCTGGGGATCAGTAATGTCTAAAGGTTTTCCTGCCGTCTGGGGACCAAACTTCAGTCTCTAGGAGTTCATCACGTATTTGATGGATCATAAGTCTTTGCTCTGCCACGCACAGAGATACAAGTTTATGTTTGTGCAAATATATTATCACCATCTGTCGGATTAGCTTCTTCTGCTGCTGTCGTGTTCTTTATGTCGACGTCCGTCAGGCACAACAGGAAACTGACATGAAATTTGATACCGAACTCTCACTTCACTTCTTTTCTAAATCTGACGGGGTTTTTTCTTGCACCGACTGTGGTGCAGACACAACACATCGTAATTCTGTCAACAGACTGGTGATAAAATCCAAAGTGCTGTTGATGTCTTGTTGGATACACGCCGCTGTTGTTGACGGGTTCAGACTGCTGCTGCTGCTGCTGCTGCTGTTGTTGTCGTTGTCGTGCTCAGGTGAACAGATGGAGAAGAGGTGGAGGGAAACATGAACAGACAGGATGCTTTCCTCCGTCAGCTCACACAAACACAGACACCGTAACACAGCAGATCAGTTCAGACACTGAGATGAACACAGATGTTGCTTTGAGCTGCAGTACTGTCAATGGCCGCTAGGGGGCTTTAACCCGATTTCCCTTTTTTTTTTTTTACCGCAATTTTTTGTGGTTATTTTTGAAACAAATTGTTCCATTGATAAGCTGATAAGAGAGTCTTTTCCTAATTTGACCTTATTAACCCAAACAACTCCCGAACCAAACTGGTGTCTGGTTATGAAACCCAGTGTCGTCGACATGGAGACGAACAGACATGTTTACATTGTTCTGGAGCCCGTGGACCATCTCTGTAGTTTTAATTAGCTAAAACTTCCTGTGCATTCAGGTGCATGTATATGATATGATGTGTGTAACACAGGTGACGTGCAGGTCAGATTTTGATTTGATTTGAGCCCAGATGTGCGCAGATGTTTGTCAGTTATGTAAATGTGTGTGTTTTTGTGGAGGAGGGCAACAGCTGTTGCGATGTACAGAATGTAGGTTGTTGTCCAGGAGTGTGTGTCCAGATGTGGCCGTTGTCTTAGACATGTGTAGGACTGACAGTAAAATAAACACACACACACACACACAGACTTGGGGCTGCGTTTATCAGGAGACACTCTCAATTTATTCCGGTCATCTGTCTGTTAATTAAAACAGACAAAAAAACAGAACAGACGAGATTCAGCAAACAGATTTACACTTCATCTGTTGATCTCTCTCTCTCTCCCGATCACACACATTAATTCAACCATATGCAGAAGGAAGTAACACAGTGTGTATTCTGGCAGGCTGACAGCAGTCGCACATTTGTATGGCTGTCTACTTGTTAAGACTCCCAGTGGACGAGCTTCACTCCCTTCACTTAGATCTCAATCCTGACCAGGATGAGGCCACAGCTGCAGATCTGACCTTCACCAAAACCACTCCAGTCTTTAACCCTGAAACTCTGCGGAGGTCTCAGCAGCACTGACTCATCCCCACTGGATACTCACCAATGAATTTAGATTAGATGATCATCATTTCCATGATGAGACAGATCTCCATTAGTCGACCTTTGGTAGCTGAGACCTGTACGAGACCAGGTCCAGATTATATTCAACTTTCTAACTCATCTAATTTGGACACAGCAAATCTGCTCCATTAATCAAAAGCTTCTCACCATCAATCAAAAATGTACTTTTGTTTCTAATGTTTCCGGCGTTTTTTGGGACGTCAGCCAGTTTTGGGCCTATTTTTTGGGGGGCCAATTTCCGTTTTGAATTGTTGAGAAACAGAAACTTTTTTTTTTTTACAACATGTCAATACAGGAATAACAGAGGGATACAGACATGTAAAGTTGAGAAAACAAATAAAACTGACAATTCTGTTACTGTGTTAAGTATTTGAAGTTAAAACAAAAACAACAAAAAAACACGGGACCTAAAATAGAGCCTTGTGGGACGCCTAAACCTAAATTGATTTAATTGCTAATTGGATGTCTCAAACCCATATTACAAACATTCCCAAGAGACAAACTTGATTAACGGCATCAAAGGCTGCACTGAGATCCAGAAAAACCAGGACTGAAGATTCATTTGAGTCACTGGTACTGGTGCTGTGAAACATAGCGGCTTTTCTAAGGTCTTACCCAGAGGAGCTGAGGTTTGATCCAGCTTGTTAGTGTTGGTTTGTTAGGTATCAGAGAAAGTTTATGGTTAACAACACTAGATCGTTCCCGTGACAAGACTAGTAACAGTTTCAAAAGACGAGGTAAATACGGAGTCAAGTGAACAGGTAGAAGGTTTTTATCTCGGCGCCACTTCACTGAAGTTCTGCAGGGACCGCCCGTCTCAGATCTTCAGCACCGACCTGTCCCTTTCCCAGCTGCCGTGTCTTTGTTCAACAGAGAGCTCAGCGCTGGTTCTGACTCACACATTTCTACCTCTCCACCTGGATCTGTGACTTCCTGTTCTCTTCGCTGTGACAAAAGCGTTTAGCAGTGACAGCTTCCATGCTTCACGCTCCCGTCTCATCTTAACAAACCTGCTACTCTGAAAAATTGAGCAGCTCCACTTCATAATGCAGAAATTTGCACTTTTTTTCTGCAGATCTGAACGTGGCTCAGGATGCCAAGTAGTTTGTGAAAATAAAAAATTTAATTCAGAATGTGTCACGACTGCTTATGGGCGAGTTGCAACAGATGTGGTGCAACTAAAAACAGAGGTCGCTGTTAAAATGTACAGTAGGTCCTCACTAGGACGGAAATGCATGTATACACACACACATATTGTTGTGTATGTGTGTATTGAACCTGTCAGGGTGTATATTTTCCACCGCAGTGTTTTGGTTCAAAGTAGATAATTTATTACTGCAGACCATGTTTGCATAGAGTTCATTAGAATACAAGGAGCCATAAATCATCCCACTGCTCCCTCTCTCTCCACCTGTCTCTCTCTTTGGCTTTTTCCTTTGCCCTCTCTCTATTTCTCTTTCTCTCTCTTTCTTTTTTATTTCATACTTTTACATTTGACTCACGTTAACACTCTCAGCCCTCCTCCTCCTCCTCCTCCTCCTCCTCCTCCATCAGCTCCGTCTGGAGTCACAGATTTATTTCTTCCATCTGCAGCTGGCCTTCTTCCTCCTCCTGACTCTCACTTGTGATGCCGTTGTTGATCTGGAAAGTCTGAAAAAGTTTGTCAAACTCTAGAAGCTTGTTTATTATCACAGTTTCTTTTCTGTTGTATACACAATATATGAATGAGGTCGAGGTTGCGTCTGAGAATATGTGAGCACCCATTGATTTAATGAAGAAAATAAATGAACAGAGCTTTATAAATGGTGGAGGATAATGGATGGTCCATCACCTCCTCCACAGGCGCGTAAACACCTCCTCCACTTTTGATTAGATGAGGTGGGAGAAAAATTGCATTGGGCGGGTAGATGCAATTTGGGCTGCATTTGTCAACCCTTATTTTGTGTTACGGAAATGATATTGTCTGTTTAGGTGTATAAAGTACGTATGAGTAAAAGTACAATACCATAACTGAACATGACTTTGGTCAAAGTTTATGGGATAGTTCAACATTTTGGCAAATTGGCCCATTGCCATAATCCCTATAGTCATAGCAGTGGGTTCGTTACTTTTAATTGTCGTTGCAAGCTACTTTTTAGAACGGCGGAGCAGAGCCGTGAGCTGATCAGAGCTACGCTACGGAGGCTCATGGGATTTCTTGGTTTCCCTCATCAAACTCATCAAATACACAATCCAACAACTCAAAAAACGCTGTTGTGGACATGTTGTGAGCTGCACAACCACCACGCTATGAGATAATAACAGAACATTACGAGACGGAGCTGTTTTAGAGGTAAATTCATGCAAAACCGGTGATGCGTGTTGCGTTCAGGGACAGGGACATCAGCTAATTTGTAAATGGCTTTTGTTTACAACTTTGGACCAGTTGGGACGGTTACCTTGTGAACCCAAACAATGATGTATGTTGAGCATGCGCTTTGAGAATAAGTTGATGTAAATCTACAGTCTTGGTTTGGTACAGTTTAGTTTGATTTTTATTGTCCGACTTCACTCTTTGTGGGCTGCACCTTACAATAACCTATTTATCTATCATTTAACCTGTGGTTATATGAGGCAGATGTAAAGCTAAAGTTTTCTATTCCATGTGTTGACTAATGATTTTATGGTGTTATATGATCTTGTCTGGCAACTTCATGATTTGGGCTGTTTTTTTATTGGATTGGTCTGAAACCTGTTAATCAGATCTGGCAACACGGACTGAAAACAGAGGAGGTGATTTCGTAGCAAAGCAAAGAAGTGTAAACAAGTGGACCTGTGTATCACACAACCCTGCAGCAAGATGATGCTGAAAACTGATGAGCTGGTTGCACCATTCAATTTATTTTATTTATAAGAGACTGTGTACAATATTTAACACAAACCTCACACCTTGGTAGAGATGTTGGTAACAACTACACACTGATAACACGATTCAATCTTTTCTAAATCAACCTTCTTGCGTTGACACTAATTAGTCAGTGTCTATTTAGATGAACATTTATTGCCTCACTTGCATGAAATGTGTTAATTGTCAATGTGTTCATAGATATTTTATTACAGCGTTAGGGTGAGCTTATTAATAAACATCCATAACTGTACCCTAATTAGTATCAAAGTGGAAAAAAACATTATAAGTAATGAGTTAATGCTCAATAGTCTATAAAGTATTTCAATAATGTTTTATTCATAAAGGTTTGTAGGATTTAGGAGAATATTCATCATTTAGTCTCCATTAGTGTATTAAAAAACGCAGTGTTGACCCTAGTTTAAAATTAACCTTTCATATAGGAAGTAGTCACAATTATTGTTTCAATGAGAACGTTTTGTACGGCACTGTACGTATTCAGCTGGCTGCAGTTTGAACCTTCACCTCAAGGTGTCACTAAACCACACACACATTAAGCTAAAACTTAAAATAAAAGTCGTGAAGCTTTGAGTTGTCTGAAGTTTGGGTGGAAATATTCTCTGAACACAAACATGTAGCGGCTCCTGAGCTGCTGCACGGCTGAAGGACGAGACTGTTTAATCAATAATAATATGTGAGAAGAATACACTTATATATAGCTTTGTGTGTTTGTGTTTGTGTGCGTGTGTGTGTGTGTTGTGCTGCCTCCTGCTCATGTCCGAAGCTAATTAACAGACCATAAACAAACATCTAACACCCTGAGTGTGTGTCTGTTTATACGCGTGTGTGCTTCCATGTGTCTGTGTGAGGCATATTAATGAGGCTGAACGCACTCCTGCAGCCAATGCACAGTCGGCAATGACACACACACAAAACACACACATTCTTGTACTGCTCTCTTTGTGAGGACGCTCATTAACATAATGCATTCCCTAACTGTCACCATGACAACCGCACAACCCCCACCTCTAACCTGCACCTGGCTCTCACCGGCACCTTGAAACTCAAACTGTCCTTTGAAGTCGTGACAACCGACTCAAAACGTCCTCGCTCCGTATAACGTCCCTGATTCGTCACGGTCCCCACAACGATAGGAAAACACGTACACACACACACACACACACACACATACACACAGATACTTCACTTATAATCCAGTTGAGTGTTTGTGAACTGTGGATGAAACACTGTACGTTATAATTCGTAACGTCGTGAATATCAAAACAAAAGCAAATTAAACATCAGAGTCTGAGGTCGTTTCAGTTTTTAGTTCTTAATGAATAGTAAACTATAGTGAATATTTTGACATATAAAGTTTATTATATGTGTAACATAGTGTCATGATATTATCACACGTCCCTGTTCTGTGTTTTTCTTGGTCTTTAAACGTCATAAAGGAAGTCAAACCCCTGAGCCGCAGCGCTGCACTGTTTCAAAAACTACTCAAAAAAACATCAGTGAGCTGCACTGTTGCAATGTGTGACATGTTCCTACATCACCACCAACACACACGCACACACACACACACACACACACACACTATAGTCTATTTTAACTCCGTCCCACACACTTCTTCCTGCTGCCCCAAATACTCACTAATGCACTGAACGTGTGTTCATCCACGGCTGAAAATAGTTCCCCAAGGTTTCAGCACATTGTTAAATATTTTAAAAAAAACAACAACAAAAAAACAATCAATTATTTCAAGCAAGTTGTAAACTAAAGCTAACTGGATACATTTATATAGAATATAGTCCAAATCTAACTACAACAACAAATGTGTATTCATCCACTGGTGAAAATAGTTCCTGCAAAAACAACTGTTTGCTTCTTTTTTTTTCAGGTATCTAAATTAAATGAGTGATTTCTAGGAATCTGCAAACTAAAACTAACTAGGTGTATTCATATATTATATATACTGCTCTGCTTCCATGAATGCTAACTAAGGCACCAAATATGTATTCATCCACTACCGAAAATAGTCCCTAACAACAGCAGCCTCCAGCTGTTTTAAGACATTTTGAAATATTTAAATCCAATCAATTATTTCAAGGTAGCAGTAAACTAGAAAAACTAAATATGGATTTATTTATACATTGCTCTGCCTCGCTGAACACTAACTAGAGCACCAAAAAATGTATTCATCCACTGCTGAAAATAGTCCCTCAATAACAACAACAGTCGAAGGCTGTTTTAGGAAAGGATAAATTAAAGGATAGAATAAATTAAATTAACAATTTCTAGGAAGCTTTGAATTCAAAACTAACTGGGTGTATTTATACATCAAGTAGAGTGCCAGATATGTATTCATCCACTGCTGAAAATAGTCCCTGACAGCACTTCAGCTGTTTTACACAGGCTTTGTCAACAATAATAGAAACACATACTAGTCCTAGTTTCTCTTTTAAATAATAGAGATACATATAGTTCAACCCTTCCAATGCACTTTTGTCATATTTTATTTAAAGTAAACTATAATTAATTCATGTTGTTTATATGTTTATGTAGGGGAGGGTTGTTGTTGTGGTTTATTAAATGAAAAGAGTCCTGACAGTGATGAAGGTTTCCAATGTTCAGTCTCACCTGAGCTCATCAGAGCTGGTTTCTGTTTCTCCTCAGGCTGAACCGTCCTGCTCCGATCCGTTTTGTGCTTTTGTTTCTTTTTAATTGACAGAACACATCAAAAACACACACAAACACAAACACACACACGTGCACACAAACGTTCACTGAACTGTGTTGTTTTGTTGTTGTAAATCAAAGGTTTTGTGGATGTGACAGATTGGTTTTGCCAGCTGGCTTTATATAGCAATTTAAACGTCTTACACACACACACACGCAGACACACACACACACACACAGTGAATAATGGGAGTGTGGCAGGACTGTCAGGAAAACAAGAATATAAAGAGAGATGATCAGAGTCATGGAGCTGAAACACACTCGCTGTCTCTCTGACAAACTCTCTCTCTGCTCAAATCTGTCTTTGTGTCTCATCTCTAACTATGTGCCCCTCCCCCTCTGGTCCCTGAGGGGTTACAGACCATAATAATAATAATAATAATAACAATAATAATCCTCTTTGGTCAGTCACATAAAACTCACTTATCAGCTCTGTTTCCATGAAAATAATTCAATTATTTTTGTTAACAACTGGACCAAAACTTCAAAAATAAAATAAAATAATAATGGAGTTTGCCTCATGAATTTCTAACAACTGATCTTGTAAAAAGCCGAATCATAATAATAGTAATAAGAATCCACTTACAGCGTTTTACAAAACAAAACATTTCAAAACCGCAACAATCGAGGACGAAATGAAACAAAATCACGTAATTAAAAATAATACAAAACGCCACCAGTAAAACCAGCAGTGAAGAATAAACAAGGAGAACTGGAGCTCGACTCCGACATGTTTGAGTTTCCTCCCAGCGTTTGAACTCGCTTCTCGGACTGATTTACATTTTCATCAGCATTATCAGTGACTGATATGGTAATACGATATTTGGCTGGTTTTCCTCTCTGTAATTAGGTTTGACCTCTGTTGGAGTGTCGAACGTTGTTTTCCATTGATTTGTTGATGTTTTCTGCAGAGAAAAATCAGACAGCGAATCAATCTAGAGCTGCAGAGCGACAGGAAGGACGGGCCAGGTGCAACAACACCTGAAGATTTCTACTTTAATATCAACCTGAAAGAGGAACGATGCAGGACTTTTACCTTAATCAAACAGCTTCAGAGTCCTGGTTCTGGTTAAATCAATGACTCTCTGCCTTCCACCGGCTTCGTTGGAAACAAATGCACATTGAGGAGAGGAGGGTTAGCAAAACAGCAGAAAAGCAACCTTGCATAGTTCCCCTTTAAGGTCTAACATTTGCATTGCTACTTTATGGTGTTGAATGGAGGTTAACAAGTTTGTTTAATTAAGGGAAATTGGGGCATTTGCAGCAGTGAAAGGGAAACTCAGCCATGTTGCTCCTTCCTTTGGCCCCTGAGGTGTTTCATGCTACTTGGCCTTGAACTCCTCATCAAACCACCTACGGTACGGTAGATCCACCTAGTCTACAGTAGATCTCTGGAGAACTGGTCTTTGACCCTGGTCCAGATGCTGTGAGGTTTGTACCTCGTACTCTACAGCCTGGTTACCACCTGAGGTTCTTCACATTGTCCAGAACTATGCACCTATCGTCTAAAGCCAGATCCCGATTGGCAGCGATCCTGCTTCATAATCCAGTTGATGTAAAGCTCTTCAGAAAAGCTTTTATTCTCCAACCTGGATGGTTCTCAACACAAGAGTCCACAACTCAACAACCTGGCTCTCGGTCCAGAGTCTCGGCTCCAAGCTCTTACCACATCTTCTCTTGGTCCAGATGCAACATGTTTTCCATTCTGTATCCAACTGGTGTCGTATCCAAGCTTCAAAACGGCCCAGCTGCCGTTGAGCTCTTTTTCTAAGACCTGTTGGTCCTTAATTCTGCAGCACAGGCTTACATCCAAATTCAAGTTGGAAAACTTGAGCAGCGCTTGGCCGGTGGCCACGGCTGAATCCCAGACCTACCGCGAGTCACACACAAAGATTAATTAAGCAGGAGGGTTGAGGGTTTGTCGCAACTGTTGTTGATAATGTTCATTTCGAATTCAGCTCGTTGGGGCTGAAGAAGAAAGCGTGAAAGTCTTTACAGTTTCACAGATGTGTGGATGTAAACAGTCTTTGTGCCAAATGACAAACAGGACTCGTTTCTTGTTGGAAGTGGTGGAGCTGTGAAGAGCTCCATCCAAACCGCCAGCATCAGATTCAGTCCCTCTGCTGAAGAGAGGGATGAATATTTATCAGCGAGGGTCAGACAGAGGGAGGAGAGGAAGAGGAGGATGATCAAAGGCACAGATCTGCTTTGTTCTGAGAGAGAGGGAGGGGGGAGATTGAAGGAGGGAGGGGGGGGGTTGAAGGAAGAATGAAGGTGCTGAGACAGAAAGCAGCAGGGTTTGCCCACTCTGTCGCTTGCTCTCCTTTTAATTCCCAGCGTCCCTGCATAATAAGTTTGAAATTGCGAGTAACATTATCTTTAAAATGCCAACAACCGTAATATAATGTAGTTCCTGAAATGAAAAAAAAAAAAAGGTAGTCCGCAGCGCCGCTGTGTCACTGTAATACGGTTCCCAACCCTAATGCTGTTTGTTGTCGCAGCAGAAAATTCCCCCTGAAGGTTCCCTGGAGCACGACGCCGGCAGAGCTCCTGCTACAAACACTGATCTGCATTTAACAAGGTGCCACTTTACCTGCATTAAGTGGCTTTTGACCGGCGGGAGTCAAAGCAGCCAGAGAAACAAACAAAGCTCTGATAGCTACACACACACACACACACACACACACTCGCAGGTTTCATGTCCATCTATGTCACCTTGAATTATTACTCACTGGATTGAGCTTAATGAGCGGCAGAGAGTGTGTCAGGGCCTGTTGTTAGTTTTCCCCAGGTTTTGCCTCCCAGGCTACATGTCGTCAAGTAGAGGGAGGCAAGATACTGCAGTGAACAACAGTGTCTTCTGCTTATAATGAAGTGGGACTTCCTTCAGTAACTGCAGTTCCTCTCCTGACCACTGGAGTGAGTCTCCAACAGTGACTCAGTTCCAGGATTTCTATCGTAAAACTCTGCATCATTTCTACCTAAAAGGGATACTTCACCCAAAATCGATTGATTCACCAATCATCTCCTCACTGTCATGCCAAGGAAGGGTTTGGAGACCTTTCAGAGTCATCAAAACGCTTTAGGAGCTCCAGGGGGGGTCCGGCTGGTGACGGGTTTTCATATAATGGCAGCAGATAGAGTTCACTTGTGAATGGTCCAAAACACACACTATGAAACATCCAGATACCTCCATACTGCTCTTCTGTACTGACTCCAGTGTCCTGAAGTGGCAACATGAAGAAGTTGTTGGAACTCCAAAAGCATTTTGATAACTCAATGGTGAATTATCGATTTTTGGGTGACGTATCCCTTTAACTCCCAGCTCCAGAGTCCTAGTGCTGGTTAAATCAATGACTTGTAGCTAGTTCCAGGGAGAATGGAGGCTCTATAAGAGAATAGGTCAGTAAAAGACGTATGAGAATAGTAGTAGTAAAAAAAAGAAAAAAAGATAAATAAATGCACAACGATCAAACCAGCAATTTTAAACCCCGCTTTATTAGAAAGCATATGCAAAAACAAGAGCAGTGTAAAAGAAATGAATTAAAACGCTGCACAACAACTATGTTTCGATCAAAATTGAAATTCTGCAGAATTTAGGGAGTGGCCTAAATTATCCAATGGAAGCCAGGGGGCGGAGTCAGCCACTGCAAAGATGGCGACGGTGGTGGAGAGTATGATTGTGTATGTTGGCCATGTTTCTCATCTATCTCAGGTGTTCATGTATTTTAAATTAACTTTTGCACAACCATGGTAACGGCACATCCTTATTGTGGCCTTGGGCGGCTTCCCCCAGCAGAGGCGACTAATACACCACTGAAGGCCGTTTTCACATTTTAACGAGACGAGAGACGACGGGACCACTAATGAAGACGAGTGAGTTGTAAAAATTAATAAGTAAAAAAAAAC
This sequence comes from Decapterus maruadsi, assembly GCA_030347415.2. Lineage (NCBI taxonomy): Eukaryota > Metazoa > Chordata > Actinopteri > Carangiformes > Carangidae > Decapterus > Decapterus maruadsi. The sequence goes on from CM064889.1 coordinate 19,309,304, forward strand.
TAAAGAAGTCGTCATTTTGAATTATTCCAGACATCGTTACGATTCATGTGTCGCCACCAAACTGGAAACCTCTCCAGTGTAAAAATTAATTATATTTTCTATTTGTCAGGAGGCTTGAACAAACTCCACCAGCACCAGATTAAGGGTTTTGATGAAAACTGAAAACTTACTGACCCGTTTCCAACATTAACATCCAGATGGATAAAGGGTGAAATCCTTTCAAAGCAGCAGAACAAAAATCAAATGTAAACTGTCGTGTTTAATGAAAGAGCAGCTCAGCAGAGGTTTGTCTGATTCCAGTGCCGAGTGGAGACCCCGGCTTTGATCAGGCTGCTCAATAATTAAAGGGAAAACCTTAACAGGAAAAATCCCACTAAATACATTTCCATCTCCATTCATGAGTTTTTATCTTTGTTTCTTGTTCCTTGGAGCAGAGAATCATTTGATCCCTTCTTTCCATCATCAGGTGAGGAGAGTGTGACTGATCTTTTTACTGCCGACCTCAGGTTATAACTATAACAGAAAGCAGATGTGGGTTTAATCCACAGTGAACTGATGTTGGATATGTAGTCGTTACGTAGCACCACTCTGCCCACAGGAGGGTTAAAGGAGCTATTTATAAGTGATGCTCATTGAAGACGGTTTAAGAAACAAGACGCTCCACTACGAGTCAGTTTCCTGTCTCTGTGTCACATGGGTTTCTCCATGATCCCTCCCCCTTTAGGAGACCAACAGACCATGACTCCGCCCCCTTTAGGAGACCAACAGACCATGACTCCGCCCCCTTTAGGAGACCAACAGACCCTGACTCCGCCCCCTTTAGGAGACCAGCAGACCATGACTCCGCCCCCTTTAGGAGACCAACAGACCATGACTCCGCCTCCTTTAGGAGACCAGCAGACCATGACTCCGCCCCCTTTAGGAGACCAACAGACCATGACTCCGCCTCCTTTAGGAGACCAGCAGACCATGACTCCGCCCCCTTTAGGAGACCAGCAGACCATGACTCTGCCCCCTTTAGGAGACCAACAAACCATGACTCCGCCTCCTTTAGGAGACCAACAGACCATGACCCCGCCCTCTTTAGGACACCAGCAGATCATGACTCCGCCTCCTTTAGGAGACCAGCAGACCATGACTCCGCCTCCTTTAGGAGACCAGCAGACCATGACTCCGCCTGCTTTAGGAGACCAGCAGACATGACTCCGCACCCTTTAGGACAATTATTTAATGTTATCATAAGAAAATATAAATAGCTCACTTTCCTCTTCTTACAACATTTATAAATCCACACACACATTCACAACACGTGGTGGGGGGACGGGTGACCACGCCCGCTTTAGGAGACAGGAAGTGTATCTGAACCATTTCATATCATTAGTGCAGCTTGTGGTGAGACATCCTGTCATAGTAGAGGATTTTTGATAGAATATGGAAGCAAAACAGTGGCGTTGCTTTGCACCTCTGGAGACAGCTGTTAATGCTTCACCTTGGTAACAGTAATAGCAAATGTACAATGGTCAGTGTTTTGTTGACGATTGGACGCTCCACACATACCTGAGAAAATCTGATTTCCTGTGGGTGTTTTCCTGGGAAATAGGAAGTTGTGCTTAGATTTCCCAGGAAATAAACCACAGTTTAACACCATTGACCTCGTTATGATTGTGTCTGGTCTGACAGAATATATATCTACAGATGCAGGGAGAATAAAGAAGAACAATAAATGACTGTAGCACAGCTCGACTCTTTATTGACGGGGTTTCTGTCTCTTTGTGGAGTCGGCCGTTTCAGCCGCTGACCCGCTGACCTCACACTTCCTCTGGCAGAGCTTTTTGTTTTTCATGAAGTGCCCGGCTCTCCTCTGTGACTGCAGCTCCGCCCTCGGGGAGTTGAACGGGCGCTTGTTGAGCCAGGCAGCGGGCCGCAGCTGAACAGTCTGCCAGGTCCCACAGGGTGGTCGGTTTGAATCCCTGCCCAGACTCAGACTCTGACTAAAGGCGTTGCGCCAGAGAGAGCAGCAGAAGTTAGTATGCATGTCTGAGCACTTTGTTCTGCTCCACTACATCTGCAGGCTTCACGAGTCGCGGACTGAGTGTGTGTTGGTGCAGGTGGAGGAGGAGGAGGAGGTTCGACGTGAAGTTCTGCACCAGGGTGATCCGAACGAAATGTGTTTGTGTTTCTGCCTCGTGTCGTTCGGCCTCTGAGAGACTGAAGCAGCAAAGAGGCAAACATCAGCTGTTCGTCAGTCCGACGTGTTCGTACAGGAGGAAAGATAAAGAACTGAAACTCCTGACCCTCCTGTTGCCCTCGGAAGGCAGGAAGGACAATGGGAAAGATGGGAGGAAAGAAGGAAGGGAAAAAGGAAGGAACGATAGATGGACGGAGGGAACAGATTGAGTTAATTGGGTCAAAATGGAAGGAAGAAGCAAGAACGAAGGGAGGGAAGGGAGGGGAAAAGGATTGTGGGAAGGGAAAAAGGAAGGAAGGAAAGAAAGATGGAGGGAGGGAACAAATACACTCTAGGAAGTAAGAAGAAGGAAAGAAGGAAGGAGAAAAGGAAGGAAAGAAAGATGGAGGGAGGGAAGGAGCGAACAGATCGGGTCAATTGGATCAAAATAGGAGGGATGGAGGGAAAGAACAAAGGTAGGAAGGACAAAAGGAAAGAAGGAAGGAAAGATCAGTGGAGGGAGGGAACAGATTGGGTCAAAAAGGAAGGAAGAAGTAAGGATGAAGGGAAGGAAGGAGAAAATGATTGTGGAAAGAAGGAAGGGAAAAATGAAAGAAAGAAAGATGGACGGAGGGAACACATTCATTCAAGGAAGGAAGAAGATGGAAGAAGAAGGGAAGGAAGGAAGGGAGGGAAAGGGGATTGTGGAAAGAAGAAGGAAAGAAAGATGGAGGGAACAGATTTGTTCAAGGAAGGAAGGGAAAAGGGAAGGAAAGAAAGAGGGAGGGAGGGAACAGATCAGGTCAATTGGATCAAAAGAGGAAGGAAGAAGGAAGGAAGGGGAAAAGGATTGTGGAAAGAAGGAAGGATGGAGGAAGGGGACAGAACAGAAGGACGACAGGAGGGTTTAACCTCTCACACGTCTCAACGGCTTTCTCTTGTCGACTAAAACGACATCCAGTTTGTTTGCCGACCGTCTCCCGTGGTGCGGATGGAAGCTCTGACTTATTAATGAAACACATGCTTTTAAACGACAGGATCGATTGTTGTGAACAGACGACAAGAGAAGATGTCCTTAATTAACCTGAGCAGTGATTGATTTTTAGCTGGCAACGTTTCTCTCAGTCACATCAGTATCAGTGTGAACGTCGGCCGATAAACAACCAGTATTTCCGTCTTTAAAGGGATAGTTCACCAAAAAAATTTAATTCAGTCCAATACTCCGGAGTAGTTTTTTATTCCTCTGGAGACCTGGGAGGCCGGTTCGTAGTCCAATGAAAATGAAAATCAGGACACTTGGATTGCAGTGGACGAGCAGTGTGGAGGAATATTAAATGGTTTTTGTGTAGTTTATGGCCCTGTTACTCTCATATAAAGTTTTCATTGGACTAGGAACCGGCCTCCCGGGTCTCCAGATGACCTTTGAGGAATAAAAAACTACTCCAGAGTATTCATCAGCATGAGGGGGAGGCACTAATGACTGAATTCCATTTTTTGGTGAACTATTCCTTTAAACTTTGTAGGTGAACTCCTGGACTCAGTCGGAGTTGAACTTGTTTACAGCTTCAACCGTTTCCAGGTCGACGCCGGTTCCTCGGTTCGTCTTCAAACAGAAGTGAAGTGTCGGCGGCGCTGCCTCTTCCTTCTCCACCTTCCAGCGTGTGATTGATGCCACCTACCATCGCTCTTTGAAGCGCTCGCTGCCTCTGATCCTCCGTGGAGGCGAAGCTTTCTGTCACTGTAAAAAAAACAAACAGATCCGCGGTCAGCTGGACCGAGCCAGGCCATGCTGAGCTGAGCTGCTGCTGCTGCTGCTGCTTTGAGCTCGGTGACGTAATTAAAGTCGACTGGAGTCAAGTGCAGAGCAAAATGTTCCAAACAGGACTTTAATTCTGGACACAGTCTGATTCCGATCCACATTCAGGGCCTGGCTCGCTCGCCGTGGACTCCAGCGCGCTGACTTTGATCCGCTGAAGGACAATTTACTGCAGAAACACTGAGCGCTGCCAAATATGTAAAGAAACACACACACTGTGCAGAAGGTATGAAACCTGCAGTGTGTGTGCGTGTGTGTGTGTGTGTGCGCTGCAGTCGGAGGCTTTAATGAAGGTTTAAAGTGAATTTAGTGCTGAACTCTGCAGCTGAAGGTTTTAAAGGGAACGTGGAGTCTCAACGCGGAGACAAACCTGGCACACACACATGCACACGCACACACTCACACATACACACTCACAGTCGTTCCCGAGCGTTTTGTCGTTTTCATTCACCCAGCGTCGCCCTGGAAACAGCTCAGGTCCAACCGTATTACTCCTGTGACCGGACGTTTCGCTATCAGCAAAGTTCAGTCTTCAGCCTGTTTCCTACGTGCTCCGCCTTCGTTAAAGCTTCCACTGTCGCTACGGTTTCTGAAGAGGCTCCGAGGCTCCAAGGCATCCTGGGAAAAAAAAAAAAAAACTAACACTCACCGTCCAATCAGGTGTTAGCGTGCCCTGACAGCAGGAACCAAAAACCTGCTGCTCCTTTGTCACACTGACGAACGCTGATGACTGGGTTCAGAAAAGACATTCATGGTTCTCTCAGGTTGAGTTGTTTAAAGGGATAGGTCAACATTTTGGCAAATTGGCCCATCACCATAATCCCTATAGTCATAGCAGTAGGTTCGTTACCTTTAATTGTCGGTGCAAGCTATTTTTAGAACAGCGGAGCAGAGCCGTGAGTTGCTCAGAGCTACGCTACGGAGGCTCATGGGATTTCTTGGTTTCCTTCATCAAACTCATCAAATACACAATCCAACAACTCCACAACGCTCTGGTGGACAAGTTGTGACCTGCACATTCACCACGCTATGAGATAATAACACAACGTTACCACACAGAGTTGTTTTAGAGGGAAATACAGAGACTGTTGATGAAAAACTGTCCCTGAAGGCAACGTGCATCAGAGGTTTTGTATGAATTTCCCTCTAAAACAACTCTGTGTGGTAACGTTGTGTTATTATCTCATAGTGTGGTGAATGTGCAGGTCACAACTTGTCCACCAGAGCGTTGTGGAGTTGTTGGATTGTGTATTTGATGAGTTTGATGAGGGAAACCAAGAAATCCCATGAGCCTCCGTAGCGTAGCTCTGAGCAGCTCACGGCTCTGCTCCGCCGTTCTAAAAACAGCTTGCACAGACAATTAAAGGTAACAAACCTACTGCTATGACTATAGGGATTATGGCAATGGGCCAATTTGACAAAATGTTAAACTATCCCTTTAATAAAATGATAAATGCCTGTAAAGGTCACTCAATAAAATGATATTTTATCGTTTTAAGTACCCGTTGTAGTTACAACAACTACCACTAGGGGCCTGAGAACCGCTGGTTGAGAAACGCTGCTGTAACGTTTGTTCATCTGAACCAGTTTGTTGTTATTTGTTGAATCTGATTGTGTTTCTTTAATAATCTCCTCATATTAAATGATTTTATCTGACAGGAAACTGAACTAAATGTTTGTCTCTTCCGTGTCTCAGTGGTTCGGGGACCTGGTGACTCCGGTCTGGTGGGAGGACGTCTGGCTGAAGGAAGGTTTCGCTCATTTCTTCGAATACGTCGGCACCGACTTCCTCTTCCCCAAGTGGAACATGGTGAGTGATGCGTTCAATGGAGACGTCAATCAAACTTTAAAGGTAGGGTCTGGAGTTTTGTGCCTAAAAATAAAAATTAGACTTTTACAAATGAAATCCGTCTGAATCATCACCTATGGGCTTCTAGTCCTGTGTGGTGGGGGCACTGTCTGCAGCCCCTCCTTCCCCTGCCTGTATTTTGGTTTTTTGGTTTGTTTTGTTCATGTTTTGCTGTCAGTTTCTAGGTGGAGCTAGAGAGTCGCAAATTAGCAGAGACACCTATGGTGAGAGAGTCTGTGTCATCCTCCAGCCAATGACGGAGCTCAGGTGAAGCTACCTGCAGCAGGAGGCTCAGGCCTGTTAGCTGTGCTAGCTGTCTGATGCTACTGAGTCTCTATCTCTCTCAGCAGCAGCAGTCAGGACAACAACAATATATACAGTCTGAGTGAAGCACTGGAGCCGCGGACCGATTCCCCACCGTCACTGGTAACAAGTAGGCTATTTTAACTTCGGCTAGCGCTCGCGATTAGCATCCGCGGCTAACACCCGCTAGTTCACCACAATACAACGGCATAACAACATACACGGAGGCTCCCGGTGTTGGCGAGAGGTCGGCTTATCGGCCCGCGGCTCCAGCACTTCTTTCAGACTGTAATTCCTATCCTTTATGGTGATGACAACTGTTGCTGTCAGAAGCAGGAGGCTACACAGCTTAGCCTGAGGGGAGGGGCTGAGTTTCACTGTTTTGTTTACAAACTGATAGGGACAAAACTCCAGACCCTACCTTTAAACATCGTCAGGAGACAATTTGTATTAGTTGAAATATCTAAAGGCTGAAAACTGTGATTTTTAAAACAGGAAGTGAGGAGAAAAAATTATTGGTTAGGGATTAAAGATCCAGCCACAGGTGCGTGATCTCAGGTAAAACTGTCTGACAGTAATAAAAACCAGTGTGTTGCAGAATTTCTCTCATTTGATGATTAATATCTCATCTTTTATTCAAGACAAACAGGAAGTGGATTTCTCCGTGCAGCATCTACGAGTGCGTTCAGATATCCTGAAGCTCTGTTCACTCATGAAATTTAATTTTTCTCCTCTGATGGTTTCAGGTTTCAGCTCAAGGCTCCACTCAAATATGAATTCAATTTTTTTTTTTTTTACCTTTTTCCATGAGTAAAACATTGAGAAATCTCCAGACACCAAAAGCAGCACAGGTAGAAAAACTGAAAACCTGATGTCAAAAGAAAAAAGAGTCTTAGAAGAAATAAAACTGGATGTTAAATCAAACTTTAAACCGGGTTTATTTTTCTGTCTGGGCTCAGAAATAGAGAACCTCCTCCTCCTCCTCCTCCTCTGTGGTCAGACTTTGACAGAAAATAATTCCCAGAGGAAAGTGTTGACAGAGAGGTCTGAGGATTATACAGAGGAACTGGGACAGTGTCTGTCTGCAGCACAAACACAAACGCCATTCACCATCCACACTGTGTGCAGGTGATGGGACAATAAAACTGAGACTGGCTGCTGCAAAACAGAAAAATGTCATCTTTTAATAATTTGGTTGAATTGACAACGTGGCGAAAATAGATTCTGTTCAGAGAGGAAGTGGAAAAATGTTATTTCAGGTACTGGAGACTAAAAAAAATACAGTTAGAAAAAGTTAAAGGTACAAACATGTCAATATAAAGAATTAAAGGTAGACGTTTGTGTTAAAGCTCCTTCAAAATAAAGGTAGACGTTTGTGTTAAAGCTCTTTCAAAATAAAGGTAGATGTTTGTGTTAAAGCTCCTTCAAAATAAAAGTAGATGTTTGTGTTAAAGCTCCTTCAAAATAAAGGTAGACGTTTGTGTTAAAGCTCCTTCAAAATAAAGGTAGATGTTTGTGTTAAAGCTCCTTCAAAATAAAGGTAGATGTTTGTGTTAAAGCTCCTTCAAAATAAAGGTAGATGTTTGTGTTAAAGCTCCTTCAAAATAAAGGTAGATGTTTGTGTTGAAGCTCCTTCAAAATAAAGGTAGATGTTTGTGTTAAAGCTCCTTCAAAATAAAGGTAGACATTTGTGTTAAAGCTCCTTCAAAATAAAGGTAGACATTTGTGTTAAAGCTCCTTCAAAATAAAGGTAGATGTTTGTATTAAAGCTCCTTCGAAATAAAGGTAGACGTTTGTGTTGAAGCTCCTTCAAAATAAAGGTGTTTGTATTAAAGCTCCTTCAAAATAAAGGTAGACGTTTTTGTTAAAGCTCCTTCAAAATAAAGGTAGATGTTTGTGTTAAAGCTCCTTCAAAATAAAGGTAGATGTTTGTGTTAAAGCTCCTTCCAACTGGTATGTTTTATTCTTTTAGAAAAAAAAACCTCCTCTTGGAAAGATGAAAAAATTAGATTTACTGAGACAAACCAGTGCGTGTGTCTTTTATTTTGAAAGGTCTAATGGAACACAATGGGAATGTTGCCAAGGTGTCTTCGTATCTTATTTCTCTTTATTGCATAAAACATTACATAAGTCATTACAGTGTTATGAGGAGCGTCGTGTGCTGTTGTGAAAGTGAAACCTGGTTTGTGAGGAGGAGGAAGTCCTGACAGCGAGCAGCGAGCAGCGGGCGCTCCTCCTGAACTCTTCCTCCTTCTATTCCTCCACTCACACAGATCGATATCTGATTCCCTCCTCCTCCTCCTCCTCCGGAAGCGTTTCCTCTGCAGCCGCGGTAGAAATCCTGTGTTATTTCACTCTTGACAAACAAACAACAAACTTGATGCACGGAGAAGTGAGTCAGCGCAAAACAGTGAAATTAGAAATGATAGATTTAGTGAAAAACTCTCCGACCTGTTTCCTTCTCCACCGCGCTGAAACTTCTCGGAGACAGTGAACGCAGCACAACTTTAAATTACAGCACACCCTCGCCCTCCGCTCCCGATGAACGCCGTGATTTACTTCCAATAGAGAATGAGTTTACACCTTATCTGCAGCGCACACAAACACACACACACACACTGTTACACTGAGCGACATGGCATTTTTAAATCCCTGTTACTGCGGTTCAGCTCGACTGGATGCTTTAATAGAAACAAAGTGTTTCTCCAATAACAAGCACAATGATGATAAAGTCTTTCCCTGATAAAGCAATTTATGTTTAAAACAGGTTTTTGTTTAAAAAGCCATTTCCATCAGCGGCGAGTCGCAGCGCTGCAGGCTGAGGCGAGGAAACAGAAAAACAAAGCAACAAATAAAAAATGTGACACGGAGAAAAACGAGTCTGAAAAATAATAAAAATCAATTTACCATCAGAGCGCTTCACCTGGACTGACCTCAGAGCTGTGACCTTTCAGGACCTTTACACTCAAACAAACTGGTGTTGAATGCCTGAGGGATAATCAGCAAGTAGATGTGTGTTATGTGGGTTTAAACATTAAAGGGATAGTTCAACATTTTGTCAAATCATCCCATCACCATAATCCCTATAGTCATAGCAGTAGGTTCGTTACCTTTAATTGTCGGTGCAAGCTATTTTTAGAACGGCGGAGCAGAGCCGTGAGCTGCTCAAAGCTACGCTACGGAGGCTCATTATGGGATTTCTTGGTTTCTCTCATCAAACTCATCAAATACACAATCCAACAACTCCACAACACTCTGGTGGACAAGTTGTGACCTGCACATTCACCACGCTATGAGATAATAACACAACGTTACTACACAGAGTTGTTTTAGAGGGAAATTCATGCAAAACCACTGATGCACGTTGCCTTCAGGGACAGTTTTCATCAACAGTCTCTGAATTTCCCTCTACAACAACTCTGTGTGGTAACGTTGTGTTATTATCTCATAGCGTGGTGAATGTGCAGGTCACAACTTGTCCACCAGAGCGTTGTGGAGTTGTTGGATTGTGTATTTGATGAGTTTGATGAGGGAAACCAAGAAATCCCATGAGCCTCCGTAGCGTAGCTCTGAGCAGCTCACGGCTCTGCTCCGCCATTCTAAAAACAGCTTGCACCGACAATTAAAGGTAACGAACCTACTGCTATGACTATAGGGATTGTGGCAATGGTCCAATTTGTCAAAATGTTGAACTATCCCTTTAAATCTTTTAAAATTGACATCTTTAGACGTACAAAATTGACTTGTTGCACAGTCGTTTTGGACCAAATGGTTTTCCATAGAGCTCGAGGCCAAACCGAACCGTCCAATTTTGATCTCAGTAAGTTTCACCTGCGCAAATAAAGTTACATACAAATAAAATAAGACTTCTTTTTGGCCCTCCTGAGCCTCTGTCGTGGGATGAGACAGTTTATCTGTTTATTTTTTATCTGAAGGGAACGAGAGCATCAGGAAGTAGAGAGGTGAATGTGGAGCAGCAGAGATCCTCCAATCGAAAATATGAAATATTCATGTCAAAGCGAGCGGACGGCGATCGATATTCATCGTCTCCTGCTCCTTTATGAATGAGACAACTGACCAATGAGAGGAGAGGACGTATTAATTACCCAAGTGCAGCTCAGGGCTCGTTACACCCGAGGGAAACACGGTGGAAGATGAGATAAAATCATCTCAAAGAGAAAATAAATGTCAGAAGAATCAACATCAGACTGATGTAAAACAAAAAAACTCGATTTTCCTCGGTTTTTTTTCTCTTTGTCACAAACGATTGAGTGATTTATTTATTTCCAAGAGATGAAGGGAGTTCATGGCGAGTTTAGAAGACGATGAAATGAAGGTGAAGACGAAGGGATGCGGAGGAGGAGAGAGGAAGTGAAGCGGGACGGAGGGAGGAGACGAGCAAAAACTTCAGCAGCTGCTCTTGAACGCAGCACCGTCCCTCCATCTGTGTGTGTGTGTGTGTGTGTGTGTGTGTGTGTGGGTCAGACCTCCACATGTGGGTCCATCTGGTCCATAATGACCATCTGGTCCAGGTGGACGCCCCCCGCAGTCGGTCTCTGCAGGTGATTTAAAGTCGTTGATAATTAGAGCTGATGTCTCATTTACTCTCATTTCCTTTTTTTTCCTGACTAATGTTGGTTTCATCTAAATCTGTCATTTTAACTAATTAACCGACATAATTTACACCACAGCCCAGATTCAGCCTCTCGGTTACCCAGGTATTAGCCACATCCTTAGAGGAAGGATCTGCAAAGCTCATGTATAAACACTCTGTTAATCTGTCACAGTTTAAACTCCAATTACTCTGACACCAGATATTAGACAGGTCCGCTGTTGTCGATCCACCAGGACAAACGGGAATGTAAAACATAAATCTGGATCACAGAATTTCAATCACATCAACCAGGAAATAGACAGAGCCCATTCGGTATATACCTAAATGTTTCTCCGGATTCATCATGAAACATTAATACGTTGAGAAACTTATGTTTAAACAGATGTAGATTCATTAAAACCAAATCTACGTAATAAACAACGTTAATCCATGTATTACACCCAGCCACATTGGACCAGGAATTAGACATATCCCCGCAGATAGCTACTGTTAATTTAAAAAAAGAGGGGCTGGTTCCTGTTCATCCAGTTCATTAACGACCCCAAAACTTATACTAAGCCACCAATTCCATTGCTTAACAAGATGCAGGTTCATTAAAACTAAATCTCCATAGTAAACACTGTAATCCATGAATTAAACAGAGCCGCACTTCTTCGGATTTAGCCGGATCCCTGGGGTAATTTAGACAGAGCTTGTTACAGCTCAACATGTTTGCAGATGTCTATTAAAACCCTGAAACCAAGAGAGCAGAGGAGGAAGAGGAGGGGATGAGAGAGGAGGAGACGAGGAGACAAGGAGGGAAGGAAGCGAGGAAAGGAATGAATCAGAGACAGAAAAGGAATGAAAATTAAACAAACAATTTGTTTATTGATCCGATCCATCAAATAAAGAGAAACATATGAAGATGAATAAAGACGTCGGTCGTCCAGAGTTCAGCTTTTTATCGTTTCTCCTTTATCGGCTCTCTTTTATTCCTCCTGCTCTTGTTGCACCTTTATGTTGTTGTTTATTATGTTTACCTCAAGTTTTTTTTGTCCTGGATGCTGTTTTGATGAATTCTATATAAATAAAGTTTATTATTGTGAATTTATTAGGTGTTAAAGGTCAACGGTGTTTGTTTGTGTTTGCAGGAGAAGCAGCGTTTCCTGACCGACGTCCTGCACGAGGTGATGCTATTGGACGGTCTAAGCTCCTCCCACCCCATCTCCCAGGAGGTGGAGCAGGCGACGGACATCGACCGAGTCTTCGACTGGATCGCCTACAAGAAGGTGACTTCATTCTTCCTGTTCCTTAAAGGGATAGTTCAACATTTTTATAGCAAATCGGCCAATCGCCATAATCCCTATAGTCATAGCAGTAGGTTCGTTACCTTTAATTGTGGGTGCAAGCTATTTTTAGAACGGCGGAGCAGAGCCGTGAGCTGCTCAGAGCTACACTACGGAGGCTCATTATGGGATTTTTTGATTTCAAACTCATCAAATACACAATCCAACAACTCCACAACGCTCTGGTGGACAAGTTGTGACCTGCACATTCACCACGCTATGAGATAATAACACAACGTTACCACACAGAGTTGTTTTAGAGGGAAATTCAGAGACTGTTGATGAAAAACTGTCCCTGAAGGCAACGTGCATCAGAGGTTTTGCATGAATTTCCCTCTAAAACAACTCTATTAAGTATGAACATACAAAAATGAAACAATGTAAATGAGATTATTGATCAAGAGTTTATAACTGTTTTAATGTTAAATTATTAAAAATTGAAGGTTAAATCTATTTATCAAACAGAGAATCCAATGAAACAAGCCTGTTTTTGTCTTTGTAGCAGCTGAGTCAATGTTTTTTTTCCACCTGTTGTCGTATTTAAAGCTGCGTCTCCTCGTTCTGTCCACAGGGGGCGGCGCTGATCCGGATGTTGGCCAACGTCATGGGGCAGCCGCTGTTCCAGAGAGGACTCAACGTAAGTTCCAGCTGTGCACACAGAGGTTTTTATATCTGAGGACACCAGGGGCTGCTGGGAGTGTGTGTCTGTGTGTGTTGAGCCATAGTTTTGGAGCGAATTCAGATGAGCAGTGAAATCAGTGTCTGGTTGTCGTTGCAGTTTTAGAAAAAGGGTTTTCTTCTTTTCCTTCTTCTTCTTCTCTGCTGTAAAACGACGTCGCTCCACATCCGACCTGGTTCGACCCGAGCGAAGCTGCAGTTTGTGAATGTAGACTTTCTAGAGACAGGTTTAAAGGGATAGTTCAACATTTTGGCAAGTTGGCCCATTGCCATAACCCCTATAGTCACAGCAGTAGGTTCGTTACCTCTATTTGTCGGTGCAAGCTATTTTTAGAATGGCGGAGCAGAGCCGTGAGCTGCTCAGAGCTACACTACGGAGGCTCATGGGATTTCTTGGTTTTCCTCATCAAACTCATCAAATACACAATCCAACAACTCCACAACGCTCTGGTGGACAAGTTGTGACCTGCACATTCACCACGCTATGAGATAATAACACAACGTTATCACACAGAGTTGTTTTAGAGGGAAATTCATGCAAAACGTTGCCTTCAGGGACAGTTTTTCATCAACAGTCTCTGTATTTACCTCTAAATCAACTCTGTCTTGTTACACAGCTCACGGCTCTGCTCCACCGTTCTAAAAATAGCTTGCACCGTCAATTAAAGGTAACGAACCTACTGCTGTGACTATAGGGATTATGGCAATGGGCCAATTTGACAAAATGTTGAACTATCCCTTTAAAGCCACAGAGGATAAATCTCAGATATTAAAATGATTCTGACGTTCAAAGCTGCCAGAGACGTAAAAAAAAAAAGAAACAGATCAAATATCGTCAATAAAAAATCTATTAGATTCAGCTCAACGGAGTAGCAGCTTCACGTGTGTGTGTGTGTGTGTGTCTGTGCGTGTGACAGAAGCCGAACATGAAACAATAAAAGCTCAGTTTAATGAGGAACCATACGTTCTGTTTCTGTTTTTCATAGTTCAAAGAGAAGTTGAATAAATGGATGTTTGGTGTCGAACAAACTGATGAAACATGGATCAGACAGAGAGACGGAAACTCTTTTATACCACTCCCAGAGCCGTCACTCGAACGCACCACGATGATTAACATCATTATAATTATCATAGTGAGAGTGTTTCAAGTTCCAGTTGTCAATTAATAGTTTTTATTGACTTCAAACAAGAAAACAAAGATTTAGAGGAGGAGGAGGAAGCGGGTCGACCCTTCAAAATAAAAGACCAGAGGAGAGAAAAGTATGAAGTTTCATTGTGAAGTGACAGTGAAGATGATGTCATATGATAGAAGGTGAAAGTGGGTTAAACACAGTAGTTAAATGGAAATACGTGCAAATCCAGGCAGAGTGTTTGTGTGTGTGTGTGTGTGTGTGTTTTTGCTGCAAGAACTCTCAGTGACCTGAAACACTGAGAACCAGATTCTATATAAAACACTGCTGATCCAGCATCACAACACACACACTGTACTGTAGGTGTGTGTGTGTGTGTGTAGGTGTGTGTGTCAGATTTCAGCTGCAGAAGTAAAATCGTTCCTTGTTATCTGAGTTTTAATCGTAAAGGGATAGTTCAACATTTTGACAAATTGGCCCATCGCCATAATCCCTATAGTCATAGCAGTAGGTTCGTTACCTTTAATTGTCGGTGCAAGCTGTTTTTAGAACGGCGGAGCAGAGCCATGAGCTGCTCAGAGCTACGCTACGGAGGCTGCAGAGAAAACTGTCCCTGAAGGCAACGTGCATCAGTGGTTTTGCATGAATTTCCCTCTAAAAACAACTCTGTGTGGTAACGTTGTGTTATTATCTCATAGCGTGGTGAATGTGCAGGTCACAACTTGTCCACCAGAGCGTTGTGGAGTTGTTGGATTGTGTATTTGATGAGTTTGATGAGTTTGAAACCAAGAAATCCCATGAGCGTCCGTAGTGTAGCTCTGAGCAGCTCACGGCTCTGCTCCGCCGTTCTAAAAATAGTTTGCACTGACAATTAAAGGTAACGAACCTACTGCTATGACTATAGGGCCAATTTGACAAAATGTTGAACTATCCCTTTAGAACAACTGCGACTGTTATCAACTGAGAGTTTTATCTCTGTCAGCTTTAGTGAAGGTGACACTGTTGTTATCATGTGTGTCATCTTGTTCCAATAAAGAGCTTCTTCTTCTTCTCCTTATCAACCTCCGAACACATGACGACAACAACTGACTGACACACACACACAGACACACAGAGGGATTAGCTCTCTCGCTCTCTGCAGGTGTTCTCTGTTATCTTCTGCTACTTTCCTGCCTTTTTCTTGTTGTATTACAAACTGAAACATCGCTCCCTCTCTTCCTCCTCCCTCGGCGTTCCCTCTCTTCGGCTCCACGGCAGCAGCGGTGATGGGAATTACTTTTTTTCTTCCTTCTTGGCGCTGAGATCAAATTGAACACGAGCGTCACCTGAACGAGCTCCTTCTGAAACCAGGAGATTTTCTTCTTTGACTCGTCGCTTTGTTCACGACGGCTTAAAGAAGAAAAGATGTAACCGAGTGAGAGTTTCGAAGTCGGAGCAAAGATCCAAAAACTCCTGAGACCCAAAACTTCGGCCCCCGAGGTCTCGACCCCGTGTTCACAGTGTTTGTCTCAGTGTCACAGAGACGACGTGAACCCAGTCTGTGAACGCACCAGCTCCAGGGTCCTAGTGCTGGTTAAAGCACTAGGACTAGATTTACTCATGGCAACATGGTATATCACTGGTTCTCAAAGTGGAGCCTGGGTCCTTTGGAGCGTTCAAGGGAGTCCCCAACTTTTTCTTGAATTTTTGTACCATTTTTTTGTGGAATTTTTCATCCTTTTTTCTTAACCTCTTACCACTTTTTTTTTTTTTTTTTTTTTAACTTTTTTCTTTTTTTTCTAGAATTTTTTTTTCTTTTTACTTTTTGGAGAAATTTTGCCTTTTTCTTTTTTTTAATTTTACCAATTTTTTGTAGAATTTTTCACCCTTTTTTTGAAATTCTTACCTTTTTTAAAAAAAAAAATTTTTCATCATTCATTATTTTATTTTTTTTACTTTTTGGAGAAATGTTACCACTTTTTTTTTTTAATTTTACAATTTTTTCTAGAATTTTTTTTTTTTTTTTAATTTTAAAATTTTTTCTAGAATTTTTTTTTTTAATTTTACAATTTTTTCTAGATTTTTTTTTTTTTAATTTTACAATTTTTTCTAGATTTTTTTTTTTATTATTTTACAATTTTTTCTAGAATTTTATTTATTTCATTTTTTTTTTGGAGAATTTTTACCACATTTTCTTAGAAATGTTTAAGTGTTTTTGGAAAAATTCATGCCATTGACCCTAATTTGAAGGTACATCAACTAAAAAAGTAACATTGTTGGGTCTCAGAACAAATATATTTGTGTATTTCTGGTGTTTGCATCAAAATTTTGTCCAATGGGATGCCGTGGTCTAATTTATGACACACAATTCATACAAATGTAACACAAAATGTTTTACAGCAGAGAAATCACCTGAAAAACAAGTGAGTTAAAAACTGGTTTGTTCCAGTTTCAGTTTGATGACCTCACCTGGTGATGTCATTTCCTGTTTCAGCCTGTTTCTCTTCTTGTTGTTTTCAGGATTATCTGCTGAGTCACATGTACAGCAACGCAGCCCGAGACGACCTGTGGAGCAAACTGTCCCAGGTAACCCAGGGCTGGAAAACCATCATCGATTGATCAGTTAATTAGCGTGAAAACGGTCGTTATTGGTTACTGATTATTGACGGTGTCGTGTGCAGGCCATGCGTTCAGAGGGGCGGGACATCAACATCGGAGAGATGATGGACAGGTGGACGCTCCAGATGGGCTACCCCGTCGTCACCATCAGCAAGAACCAATCGGAGCAGCTGCCCACTCATTACATCACCATCAACCAGGAGCACTTCCTGTACGGACAGGAAGTGAGGGGCAACAACAGGTCAGTTCAAAATAAAAGTTAGTTTTTTTATTTATTTATTTTTTTACAAACCTCACGCTCACGGCACAGGAAGTGTTTCCATGGGAACATAAAATGTGACGGACCGGCTCATGTGGTTAAACTCATGAGGATGTTTGTGTTTTCTTCTGAGCCCTCAGGGCCACCGTACAGACGCCATGTTTTAATTTACCTCTTTATTTTCTTCAGCTGCAGCTTCACTTCAAATCAAACCTCCATTTCTTCTTCTTCTTCTTCCTTTTTCCACTTTATTCTTCTTCATCATCATCTGCTTTTCCTTCTTTCTAACATACGTAGCCTCCAGACCTGTGCATTCTAGCTGACCATATGTTTAATGGATGATTGTTGTGTGTGTCCCTAGAGTATTTGTCTGTCTATTTTTATATTGTGTATTTGCCTTTATTGTTGCGTGGTGCTGAGACAAACAAATGTCCCTCCTTGGGGGATTAATAAAGTTAATTCAGTTCAATTCAATTCTCCTTTTTTCATATTCTTCCACTTCTTCTTCTTCATTCTTTTTCCATCCTCTTCTTCTTTTTCCATCTTTTTCCATCTTCTTCTTTTTCCATTTTCTTCTTCTTCATCGTCTTTTCCATCTTCTTTTTTCCATCTTTTTCTTTGTTTTTCATATTTTTTCCGTCTTTTTCTTCATCTTCTTTTTCCATCTTCTTTCGCTTCTTCTTCATTTTCTTTTTATGTTCTTCTTCTTCTTTTTCCATCTCCATCTCCTTCTTCCATCTTTTTATTATTCCTCTACATTTTTCATCTCCTCCGTCTTCCTCTTTTTTCTCTGCCTCCATTTACCTCTTCTCCTCCTTCCTCCTCCTTCTTCCTCCTCCTCAGAGCTTCAGTGAACCGTTCAGAGTTGCGAGTCTTTGACCTCTGACCTTTGTTTGCTGCAGCCCTGAGGACTTAACATTTCATCGACCTCCTGCCGTTCGACACAACACAACATCTGGAGACTCTCCGGTCCGTCAGCGCCGGCGTTCCTCCGAGGTTCCTCCGAGGTTCCTCTGGCTCGTCGTCTCAGCGACGGCGCTGAAACAGCTTTTCTCCGCGTTCTTCACCACCTTTACATCATTTATGTTTCATCTATATTTGATTCGCACAATGTTTTATTCACGTACTTCACAACCTCTGGAGTTTATTCTCTTCGCTGTTTTATCGACCCACTTTTTCCTCCTTCAATATTTCATCACCTCTTTTTTTTTTACCTGTTGTTCACTTCTGTTCTTTCCCCCTTTCTTTCCTTTTTCTTTCTTTCTGTCACGTTTTCCCACCGTGTCTGACATTTACGATCTCTCTGACCTACTCAGCTCTTCACCAAAAGTTTCTCTACCTGTTTTCTTGTCGTCTTTTTTCTCTTTTTGTTTCTTCTCTCGCTCCTCGGGTCTCGTCAGTTGATGAACTGAAGCTTTTTGTTGGAGGTGAACTTGAACGTTTTCTCTCTCGTTTCGTGTTTTTTTTATTTATTTTTTTTTTTTTTTTGGTCCCATGAGGCTGCGTTCAGACTCGCTCGCTGGTCCCGAGGCGTTCACCAAAAAAAAAACGAAGCTGTTGTTTTGGTTTTAGCGAAGAGTCTCTTCCGCAGCGGATTGAATCAGAGACAGACGCTGATGTTTGATCCCACGGTGCTGCGTTCAGAGGCACAATGTTGACTCAAACTACTGGAAAATAATTAGAAAATAAACTAAAATAACCTCAACGTCTGGTTCTGTCCGTCTCCTTGATCGAGCTGTGAGGAGAAACATCACGTCCTTCAGCCGCTGTGCTTTCTGTTCAGAAGGTTGTTGCTGAGTTGAGGGAGCAGTGAAAGCACCATCTGTAGATACTGCGTGTCCAAGGCCGTTAGTACTAGTGATTACAACAGATGGAGAATTACATGTTATACAAAGGCAAGAAAAAAAGTGTGTGAACCCTCTGGAATTTTCTTATTTTCTGCGTTGAGTGCAATTCGATCGATTTATTTGGACTAAACCCCCCGAGATCTCATCTGGTCTTCGAGAGAATCCTACATATAACGATGTACAAGACATTTATAAGAAGACGAACCATAGACAAAACAAATAAACGAATGAACAAAAACAAGAAGACAAAACAGAACAACAACAAAAAGTAACAGTAAATAGTAAATAGACAAATCAAACAAGCATACTTATATAAAGTAGCCCTAATAACATTAATGTTAGTGTCAATGAATCATATAAAGACAGTTATAATAGAAGCTGTGAGGTGTTATATCTGATTTCTAACCTCCAGAAATCATAGAAAAAACATAGTTTAGATCTTGGTTTAGTTTTATAACAAGTTCAGTTTCCTGCGGTTTCTGTATCCATGAGTTTAACTGTAAACAGGAAGTGATAATCGATCGTTCAGCCTATTTTTATGCTGAAAACACCTTCGACTTCCTCTGTTTTCACACATTATTCTCCACTGACACGCTTCACGCAGTCTCTTTAAAGACAAAAGTTGGAAAATAACTTCTTTTTTAACTCAAATAATATAAAAAAAAAATCTTTGACTCGACTTCTTAGCAATGATAAGGTGACATTTTGAAGAACACAGCTTATTTATTTTTCCGTCACACGTCTCCTCTTCCACTTCGCCGGCTGTTTGAGACGTTTCAGATTTGACTCTTTTATTTCTCCCACCATCAAACAGACGACAGAGAGACAGAGAGAGAGGAGGAGTCGCTGTGAAGACAAAGAGAAACCAGAGGACGGTCGAGCTAACGATAAGGTCGAGTTAACGACACCGAGAATGAATCAAAAAAACAGGATCTGAGCTGATGATGATGATGAAGCTGACGAACAGGACGGTGATAAATGATTAATGATCCACCTCAGTTCAGTTGAAAGGAGCTAAAAACCTGTTTGTGTTCAGCTTCACCTTCTGTGGCAGATGGTACAGAAATAAAATCAAAGTTTTAATAATAAGAATAAACTGGAAAAAACTACAAGTGACTGAAGTAGAAACTAAAACTTCGAAACACCAAAAAAAACTGAATGAACTCTGCAAACAGGAAGTGGTAATAGATCGTTCAGATGGTTCTTAAAGGGATAGTTCAACATTTTGGCAAATTGGCTCATCCCTATAATCCCTATAGTCACAGCAGTAGGTTCGTTACCTTTAATTGTCAGTGCAAGCTATTTTTAGAACGGCGGAGCAGAGCCGTGAGCTGCTCAGAGCTACGCTACGGAGGCTCATGGGATTTCTTGGTTCCCTCATCAAACTCATCAAATACACAATCCAACAACTCCACAACGCTCTGGTGGACAAGTTGTGACCTGCACATTCACCACGCTATGAGATAATAACACAACGTTACCACACAGAGTTGTTTTAGAGCCAAATTCATGCAAAACCTCTGATGCACGTTGCCTTGAGGGACAGTTTTTCATCAACAGTCTCTGTATTTCCCTCTAAAACAACTCTGTGTGGTAACGTTGTGTTATTATCTCATAGCGTGGTGAATGTGCAGGTCACAACTTGTCCACCAGAGCGTTGTGGAGTTGTTGGATTGTGTATTTGATGAGTTTGAAAGCAAGAAATCCTATAATGGGCCTCCGTAGTGTAGCTCTGAGCAGCTCACGGCTCTGCTCCGCCGTTCTAAAAATAGCTTGCACTGACAATTAAAGGTAACGAACCTACTGCTATGATTGTAGGGATTATGGTGATGGGCCAATTTGACTAAATGTTGAACTATCCCTTTAAATAAACAGACGTTTCTTGTTTACACTGAAAATATAAAGAATGTGTTTAAAACGATCCTGGACTTAACACTCATGAGATCATTTACACACGCACACGTGTCCCTGTAGAGCCGAGTTGTACTTAACACACATGTTCATGTTGTGTGTGTGTGTGTGTTTCAGTTGGTTGCCTTTGATGAATAAACCATAAACACACACACACACACAAACACACACACACAGGAGAATGTGTTCATGAATATTTGATCGAACTTAAGACTGTTTACACACACACAGGAGAATGTGTTCATGAATATTTGATCGAACTTAAGACTGTTTATTTTAGAAAACAGTGTGTGTGTGTGTGTGTGTGTGTGTGTGTGTGTGTGTGTGTGTGTGTGTGTGTGTAGTTCTCCTCCTGTCAGTCACATTCGATATAAATGTCCGGTTAAATATTTGGTTGCTAGGCAGTATATTGATCCAAGGTTGCCCACGGCGACAGATGGTTAAGGGGTTCAGTAAATAGATCTTTTCTTTGGCTGATTGTGTTACAATGACCCTGACACTACACACACTACACACACACACTACACACACACACACACACTACACACACACACACACACACACGGTGATTGGTTGTTTGGCGTCTGTAATTAAATCCACTTTAATTAAAATATGAATCAATTTCATCAAAATGAGTTGAATTAAATCGGAGCCTCTGAAGGTTTTTATTGGAGCTAAAGAGAAAATCTGGTTTTAGAGGCTCGTTTATTAGTGTCATTAGTGCAGCTGTAAACGGTGTGTGTGTGTGTGTGTCTGTGTGTGTGTGTGTGTGAGTACCCCGTTATAATGCTGTTACCGTTAAAAAGAAAATGCGCCGTTACGTGAGTTGAGTACTTTCATTTGTCAGAATCTCTTATGAAATTTTCCTTGCGTCCAAGACACTATAATATACTATAATACACTATAATAATAATAATGCATTTAATTTGTCAGTCAAGATAACAGAAAACATCAGAACAGTACAGTACCAAATTATACAAATTTAAAAAAAAATATTATATAAATACTTGTTTCTCATAACAAAAAACATAAATATACCAAGCAAACATCAATAAATATTTTTAAGAAATCATTCATACCACATGCAGTTACAACATTAAATTCATAAATCCCTTTTAGGACACCTTAGAGCTCTGTACATCACCTTTTTACTCTTTTACTCTCTTATTTTTATTTTTTCTTGTGTATTGGATGACATGCTATTTATTGTGTGTTAATATATTGTATTTTATGTGGTTTTATGTGAAGTGTAAATGGTGAAGACAAAGACAAATTTCCACATTGTGGACAATAAAGATTGATTGAACATCAAACAGATAGATAGATAGATAGATAGATAGATAGATAGATAGATAGATAGATAGATAGATAGATAGATAGATAGATAGATAGATAGATAGATAGATAGATAGATAGATAGATAGATAGAGTTTATGTACTGTATAGTTGTGGCGTCTCATGCTGCAGATTTGTGGCCTCACACTTCGTACCGATTCGTTCTAAGAGGAAAATATATAAAAGAAAATACAGTTTCCACAAAGCAATTATCTACACAACCATCTCACACACTGCTCAGTTCAGGAGGTCTCACACACACACACACACACGAGGAGGAGGCTGTTATTGCTGTAGCGTGTCTGCCATCAGACACAATGGGCCTTTTCTAACACACCGGGCTTTTCTTGCTGTTGTTTGCATAATAAATTGATTTCTCAAAGCCTCATTTAACCACGTTGTGTTGCAAAGCCTCAAGGGAAAATAATTAAGAGGATCCGGATCCAGAGCAGCAACGTTTACTCAGTTACTGTAATGAGAAGTGAAGGAACTGGTACTTTAAGTCTTTTCCTTTCATGTGACTTTAAACTTAAGCTCCACTTCATTTAGACACTCGTTATCAATTAACGTTTTTTTTTTGTTGTTTTTTTTTTTGCAAATAAATAATGTGACAAGCTGGTGTAATATTGTTTTTGTTATGATTTATATGTAAATTAATGAAGATCTGAAACAATTATAAAAATCATTGAAGTTATTTATCTTTTGCAAACAGTTCGTTGGACTTTAAAAACCAAACAAACGAAGTGAAAGCTCCATATTTCTTCTACTTCTACAGTTCTCTTCTGATTGGCTGATCTGAGAGTAATTTTCACAATAAAACACTCGTTGGATGGATGTTTGGGGCCCAAGTTTGGTGAGGGGGTGGGCCTTGGTTGTGACATCACAAAGTGACAGGAAGTCCGGACGGCTGGTTTTAAGGCTCAGTTTTAAGGCCCTTTATTTTGAAGGAGCTTTAACACAAACATCTACCTTTATTTTGAAGGAGCGTTAACACAAACATCTACCTTTATTTTGAAGGAGCTTTAACACAAACATCTACCTTTATTTTGAAGGAGCTTTAACACAAACGTCTACCTTTATTTTGAAGGAGCTGCGACACAAACGTCTACCTTTATTTTGATGGAGCTTTAACACAAACATCTACCTTTATTTTGAAGGAGCTTTAACACAAATGTCTACCTTTATTTTGAAGGAGCTTTAATACAAACATCTACCTTTATTTTGAAGGAGCTTTAACACAAACATCTACCTTTATTTTGAAGGAGGTTTAACACAAACTTCTACCTTTATTTTGAAGGAGCTTTAACACAAACGTCTACCTTTATTTTGAAGGAGCTTTAACACAAACATCTACCTTTATTTTGAAGGAGCTATAATACAAACGTCTACCTTTATTTTGAAGGAGCTTTAACACAAACATCTTCCTTTATTTTGAAGGAGCTTTAACACAAACGTCTACCTTTATTTTGAAGGAGCTTTAACACAAACGTCTACCTTTATTTTGAAGGAGCTTTAACAAAAACATCTTTACAGTCATTAACCTGTTGAGCTTCCTCTTCAAAATAAAGTAGAATTAGAAGAGAAGAGAACAATATTCATCTTTAAATGTGTCGTCATTATCAAACCGTTAATTACTTCAGCTCCTGTGTCTTTGTCAAGTTGTTTTTGTCTTTCTTCTTCTTCTTCTCTCCCTCCTTCTCTCCGTCTCGCTGCCATTTAAAGACCATTTACCTCCCAAATGTCACAGCGTCTCAAAAACAGCCGTGTTCAAGCTCGGCGCCGACGCCGTTTAAAGATAATCTAATTGGCGTCTAAGAGGCTTTATGATCTCGGCGGGGTGAAGGATTCACTCCAGGAGCGTTTATTCCTCCTTTTTCCCTGCTTTTCTTTTCTTTTTTTTTCCCGTGTCTGTGAGCTCGTCTCAAAATGTGAAAATCCCTTCAGCGAGTTTTGGCCGGACAGCACATTTAACCTCGCCGGCTCTCGGAGAGAGACAATAACCCTGAGCCACTTCTCCTGACTGATGTTCACTGACTGCTGCAGCTATTACACTCCCTCTCTCTGCAGCGCCGCCGGTGCCGCTCGCCCCGTTTCCAGCTGACTGATGTGGAGTGATGATCGCTGACCATCACTCTGCCGCTCTAATGTCTCTCCATCTGATAACCGAGGCAATAAAACCCCAATCCAATTTCACTGACCATTACTGACATCACTCTCTCTCTCTCTGTAGTTTACAGTGGCAGGTCCCATTGACGGTCGCCGTGGGAAACACATCCACTGTTTGTTTGGAGAGTCTCATCTGGATCAACAACAAGACAGGTACGACCGTGCTGCTGCTGCTGCTGCTGCTGCTGCTCCTGGATCAGTTATTAAACATGTTTCCAGGCTGCGGTTGTTCAAAAGGTTTAATCTGGAGCAAAATGAAATCCCTCACGTAAATCCATCTTTATGTTTTACTCCAGTTGTTCAAAGTAAAATTGGATTAGATGCAAACTTTTCAAGATTCCTCAAATATTAAAGCAGATATCAGCGGAATGTTTTTGTTAATCTAAGTCCTAAATATTCCTATTTTCTGTCAGCATCACTTCCATAGAGTGTTTGGTCTCTCTGTCACTCTGCTCTGCTGTAAACCAGGAGAAAACTTTCCTGGTGGGATACAAGTGTTATCCAATGAGGAGAGAGAACGGCATGAAGGGCTGTGTGTGCAGCCAAGGGATGCATCGTGTGAATATGGTGACGTAGGGACGAGGACCAATAGATGCCTGACGAGGGCGGGGGCTGCTAACTCATGGTGCGTTCAAGGCAACCCGTAACTCGTGTTTTTCCGACACTTTCACAGGCAACAGGTCGGAAAAACACGAGTTACAGGTTACCTGGAACGCTACAAAGTCGTAGTCGTGACTTGAAGCCGTAATTTACGGTT
This sequence comes from Decapterus maruadsi, assembly GCA_030347415.2. Classification (NCBI taxonomy): domain Eukaryota; kingdom Metazoa; phylum Chordata; class Actinopteri; order Carangiformes; family Carangidae; genus Decapterus; species Decapterus maruadsi. The sequence goes on from CM064889.1 coordinate 19,334,060, forward strand.
TCAAAAGCCTGCCTTGAACGCAGCATTAGCCAAAACGACCGGATCGCTGACTTATGCTTTAATTTTATTAACTTTATCGCTGTAATAGTTCAAAAATTAGATGCAAAGTATGTCTAAAAGATAAGTGTTTAATTAAACTACATGATAAATGTTGTTTATTTGACCAGTTCAAATTGAATTTAAATCACATTTTGTTCCTGAATCCTGCTGGGATCAGAACAATCCTGAAGTTTTCCTGATGAAGTTTTGAACAAACCAAATTGAGAGTTTGATCCAGACCCAAGATTGGATCATTATAATCTAATCCAGTCTCAGAAACGACCCATTTTCAACCCATTGATCCGATTTATCATCCAAAATGTAATCAGATTACTTTTGAAGACCTGGGCTCTGGAGATAACGAGCTCCTACCTCTGAGTTTATTTCTGTTACCGGAGAAAGAGAAGGAAAAAAAAAACTTCCACTTGATCAGAAATTAATCATCTGATAATGTGGAGACGTGTGATTGGTAGTTAATGGGGTAACAAATTGCAGCTCTCAGGTGTGTTTCCTCTGAGGAGAAGCTCATCACCGTGAATAAAAATAAACCTCCTTCTGGTTTATAGAACCTGATAATGTCTCTCCTTCAGAATAAAGCTCCGTCTGCCTGGTTAAAACCTTCTTTTTCCTTTTATTTCCCATGTTTTTGAGGAATGAGTTGGGTTTTTCTTTTTTGTTCTGTAAAGTAAAACACAATCTTGTTCTGTTATTGGAAAATAAAGCAGGTTTTCTGAGGATGAGTAACGTCCTTTCCTGTTCTTGTTTTATACACAGAGTGAAACTCATTCAGCTTCTGTTTTCAGAGAAATAAACTCATGGTTCTGGAGAAAAAAAAAAGCCAATTCTCCTTTTGTTTGCAGACACTGAGACTCATTTTCTTTCTGTTCTGAGGGATGAAGCCGGACGTTTTTTGAGTTATTGTGGAGAAGAGGCTCATATTGTATCTTGTTCGTCTTGGTCGTGGTAGAACTTCCCCTTCTTCTGAGTTCAACTCTTCAACACAGTTTAATTTGTAGAAGTTGTGGAAGTGGGCCAGACTTGGGTCAGCAGCTACTTTCCTTTCCTTTCCTGCTCCACTAAAGCTTCAACCCAGTTTTTTTTTTTTTTTAACAACACTCAGACTTTGTTCTTTGGTTCCTGAGAGCAAGATTTCACAGTTTAATTGTTTTAGCTTTTACTTTCTCTGCTCCTTCCGCGTGTATTTGTGGAGCTGAAGGTGTTGCAGATGTTCTTCACCTGCTTTACTCATTCATCTTTGAGCAGAAGTGTATTTTTTATGAGTTGCACAGTCGACTGGTTTCAGCTCACACACACACAGAAAGAGCAGAAACTCGAATTTCTAGGAAAAAAAACCGAAGTTTATCTTCCACGGCGATCTCCTGCTGCACATTCAGCTCACACAGGACGGATGCTTGATGGGAAATGACGACCTTCACCTCCTGCTGCTGCTCGCCTGAGGCTTCACTGTTTGTTTGACTGACCAGCAGCAACTTATATATATTATGGGTTAGAAATATATATGGGTATATTATGGGTAGAAATGTTTTTTGGTTTGTTTTATGGAGGTACATTTGTGTCTTTATTATTCAATAATAAAAAAAAAGATATTTTCAATCAAAACAAACTTAATTTAAAAAAAAAAAAGGATTCAAATGCAATTTTTTGGATCTGTGTTGAATGTTTTTGCATTCAAACACACTTTTTTGATTTAAAATGTTTGTGAAAGTGAAGTTAGCGTAGCTCTGAGCAGTTCACGGTTCTGCTCCGCCGTTCTAAAAATAGCTTGCACCGACAATTAAAAGTAATGAACCTACTGCTATGACTATAGGGGTTATGGTGATGGGCCAGTTTGCCAAAATGTTGAACTATCCCTTTAAATCAACTTGTTTTTTGATTGATTATAAAGACACAAATGTACCTCCATAGTTTAACTTTATTTTTTATTTTTTAAAGAGATGATGAAACTCGTGTTTCTGATTGGCCGACAGACTTATTGTCGTTGTTGTGTTCTGTTCTGTCTTATCAGAGACCCACAGGATTGGTCAGATGGGTGACAACACCTGGTTGCTGGGCAACATAAACCAGACGGGCTACTTCCGCGTGAACTACGACCTCCAGAACTGGAAACTGTTGATTCAGCAGCTCCACAACAACCCCCAGGTATCACCGCGCCGCACCGCACCGCGCCGCACCGCGCCGCACCGTCGGGTTGTTTCTTTAATTATTTTTTTGGTTTTCATTTTGTCTTATCCTCTCTGTCTCAGATCATCTCTGTTGGAAACAGGGCGGGGCTTATCGATGATGCCTTCAACCTGGCCAGGTGAGTTTTCTCCGTATGTTTCTACATGCTTCGTTTAATCAGAAAACCATTTTACCGTATGTCTGCTGTTTCCTCCTCCTCCTTCTTCTTCGTTGGTTTATTTACGAACACAAAACTCTGGATTTTCCGTTTGGGCTGTCGTATAAACATGGCGGCGCAAGATGGCGACACTCTCTAAATCAAGACCCTTGCTGTATAAGAATAAGGCTACGAAAACCAAACACATTTTATGTTTATTGCGATTATACACTTATACAAATATATTCATGGGTAGTATATTCAGATTTTGCCAATAAACCATGACAAATATTACGCACTGGACCTTTAAGTGATGATCTCATGCTTTATATACACACACAAGGACATAATAGAGTCGTGGACTTTCTCTCTGTCACTCAGGCTGTAAAATATCTGGTGTGTGTGCGTGCGTGTCTCCGTGTGTGTTGCATTGTTTCCGAGGAGGAGTGTGTGTGTGTGTGTGTGTGTGCGTTTGACGATGCGGTGTCTGCCTCCCTGTGATATGTTTGTTTACATGGACTGAGTTTATTCTAATGGACGGATACATTTCAGAATTGTCATCATCTATTTAAGCAGAGTCAACAAGACGATGTTGTGCCGCCGGGCATGTAGTCGCACACACTCAGCTCGACATACACATGGTTTATGGGCTGCGTGCGTGAATGCAGTTAAGACCTATGGATTTTCATACACAACATTAACATTCACACACGGGGCCTGGGGATGGAGCTTTGCCAGCGTTGGATTCCTGCAGCATCCACGGCCGCGATGATGATAAGTGCAGCTCAGTGGCTCAGGGATTAACGCCGTCTCCTCACGGCAGCAGGTTTTTTTTTCTTCCCTCTGAGTGAAGTTGGCATGTTCTCTTTTACATGATCTCCTTCAGCTCCTCACCAACAGATACCATGAGCCTCAAACAGCTTTCAAAGCAAACACCACTTCTCCTGAAATCATCCCAAACACTTCCAAGCTGAGGTTTTCAGTCCAACTGTTAGCGAGCGACTCTTTGTGCTGCAGAAATTCACAGATTCCCAGGAACTGCCAACTGGAAAAACTATACATGTAAGATTTGCTGGAATTTGAATCTAATTTCTTGCCAAATTCTGTGTTTATTTAAGTTTATATAAATTGCAAGCAGCAACATCAGGGTCGACATGGAAGTGTGCAAATTTGCAGTTCCTCCAACGACCACTTGAGGCTCTAGAAGCGACTAAAATAATGTCAGTGGTAGATTTTTTCATGTGGGCGTGGTCATGATGATTGACAGGTCTATGACTGTAGCATGCACATAAGTCTTTGATTGTTTTTTTTTTATTTAGCCTGAATTTGGGGGCGGAGCCAGACATTGCCGAGAAAAATAGAAACCAAGCATGTGCGTGTGGTTTAGTATAAAAGCAAACTCTAAAGTATTCAAAAATGTCTGAGACGGTTTGAAGGTTGGGTAGAAATGTGTTTGTGAGTTGAACCACTGAGTCGGAGAATTTTGACATTTGCTTCAAACACTGTTAGTTTCCTAATCCATCATCGGCCACATTTGCATAATTTTAAAAGTTGTGCACGATTTTGTAAATAAAACATTTAGTTTGTGTTTCTCTGGTTCTGCTGAGAACTTGGAGCTGTTTAATGTGTTTTGTCGTTTTATTGTTTTGTCATTTTGAATCAGCTCCTGCAGTTTGACTACGTACTTAATCAAATTTAGTTTTAGTATTATTTATTTGCACCTTTTAAAATCAAGGACAATTACAAAAACAGAAGAAGAATAGTAAGTGCAGGAGAGGTTAAATACACAATACCTCCCTGAAAAATACACAAAGATTCAACAACAAAAGAAAGCAAGTGCCTCATTATAACAAGAAGAGTAGCCCTATGTGTAAGTGTGAAATGATTGTGTATGAGCATCTTCAAAAGACAAAGTGAAGAACATTTCCCTGACAGCAGCGTCCTGTATTTACAGCTGCAGATCCACAGTCTCCACATCTGGATCTGTCACATGAGCGTCCACGAGCTGCTGCTGTTGCTGCTGCTACTGCTGCTGCTGCTGCTGCTGCTGCGGCGGCGCGTTCACGGTCGAATCCGGTCGTCCAGAACTTAAAGAGAGTGAGAAGAGGCCGAGCTGCTGAGTGAGCGATGGAGGAGGCTGCGGCCGCTCACAGGAGCCACTCGTTCCTCATAATGATGTTTTCAGCCCGGAGCTTTCTGAGCACTGTGACCAAAATCTAGTCTGACACCGGGCCTATAACTCAATCCACCCCCCTCTTTTCTCTTCGCTGTATCTTTCTCTCTCTCGCCATCTGTCCTCTGTCATGTTGAACGACCCACAGCGAGAGACGAGTGCGCTGCCATCCTCCTTCTCTGAGAGCATGCTGATGAGTTAGAGGCTCAGTCGGAGGTTTCCAGCTACTACCGACCCATTAATAGTCACAGTGACAGCAGAACGGAGCAGCAAAGAGGACGCTCGCCTCGCTTCAGACTGTCGCCGCGGCAACGCCGGGCATCATCATGATCACAGCCACACAATGCGTTAGGAGAGAGAATGTACTGGTTCTTTATTTTATCGTCCTTTACAGAAGCTCAGAGACAGCGAGTCTGGAAAGAGACGAGTTTATTTAAGGTGAAGCTGGAGTCTGTCCACACAGCCAGGTACCAATAAAGTTGTGTTCAAGTGAAGCAAAGCATTAAATACGAAGTTAATGTTCCTCAGCACAGAAACTCAGGAGGTTTAAAGGAACAGTTCCACCTTTAGAGGAGCCTTCCTCCTGTTTGTTCCTTCGTCTTAAAGGGATAGTTCAACATTTTGGCAAACTGGCCCATCACCATGACCCCTATAGTCATAGCAGTAGGTTCGTTACCTTTATTTGTCGGTGCAAGCTATTTTTAGAATGGCAGAGCAGAGCCGTGAGCTGCTCAGAGCTATGCTACAGACAAGTTGTGACCTGCACATTCACCACGCTATGAGATAATAACACAACGTTACCACACAGAGTTGTTTTAGAAGTGAATTCATGCAAAACCACTGATGCACGTTGCCTTCAGGGACAGTTTCTCTGCAAGCAGTCTCTGCATTTGCCTTGAAAATAAACAGATTTAATAACTGAGGTAACAACAAGTGGAACAAAACAGATCTTCCAACCATAAATTAATTATTAGTATCACTGACAGATAAATAACGACAATGGATGTTTTAATATCAATATTCAGGCATCATAAGGACCGTATGCAGCTCCTCCAATAAGAGGCCTTGCAGAACAATGTCATTGATCATTGTCATCTCCTCTAGACATCAACATGAACTCACTGAGGTGTGAAACTGGAGGCGGAGCTTAGTGTCTGAGGAGCAAGGGAGAAAAGTTTGCGATGATTTTAAACTGTTGGGTCGAACTCAGGTCGCGGTTCTTTGAGCAGAAACTGGAAGAGTCGCTGACAAAACACAGAGCGGACGCCTTGTTCAGTGGAGATGCAGCGTCAGCAGCTTCTCTGATCGCCACTTATTGAATTCGTTTTTTTCGATTGATCTTTAATCTCAGAATTAATTTCAGTTTTGCTGATTCTTCTGCTGTTTACAGTTCGATTGGCTGAAGCCCGGAGAAATCCACAGAGCACCGAGCGCTGGGTGTGTGTGTGTGTGTGTGTGTGTGTGTGAAGCTAGTTTAACAGTAATAAATGGCCGTGTCTCTCCGAGTGTGCACTTAAACGGTGATGGATGTCGCCTCTCCTGCTGTGTGTGTGTGTATGTATACGTGTGCATGTGTGTGCGTGCATGTGTGTGTGTGTGTGTGTGTGTGTGTGACTGCAGCAGTCCCTCGTTAGCTCTCCACTGAGCCTTGCTAATGGCTAATGGACAAACAATTAACTGGCCCTTAACGATGTTAACGAGTTAATGAGCTCAGTTTAAAGGCTGCAGTGTTCATTACAAACACAATGTGAGAGTTAAACAGATAAAACAACACACTGATCATTTCACTGCTTGGTTTCTGACTCATTCATCATGTTATTATTTAGGCTATATTTACTGAACAGTTTATGTGTCACTTAAAAAAACAATATATGTAAATGTACATTTTCCAGTTGAAGGAGTTTAGTCATTGGACATGTCATCAAAGTGACCAATTTTAGCAACAAAAGTTTGCAACAAATGATACCTATCAAACATTAGCATTAAAATTTAGTAGCTAATGTTAGCAGCAAACAGTTTCGCTAAACTTAGTGAAAAATGTTAGCAGAAAATGTTAATAGTATGTGATTGATTGACCAGTGTTAATGGAAAACATTAGTAGCAAACACTGGCAACAAATGTAGGCTAAGTGAAAAATAACTTAGCAAATGTTAGCTGAACAAACAAGAGTTAGCATTAACTTTAAACGCAAACGCAACTGATGAATCTTTGCGCCAGATGTTAGCAGAGAACGTTAAAAGGAAACATAACAGTAAATGTAAACAGTTAACCTATTGTGAGTGACAAATGTATCAGTAAAATTTATCGGCGAATGTTAGCGGAAAACATTAGCGACAAAATTACTAACAAATGTTAGCAGATCATGCTGCAAAACAAACAATAGCGAGAGATGTTAGCTACAAAAGTTAGCGGTCTGATGCAATTAAATTTCAGTAGCCTAGGTAACATTAGCAGCAAATGACAGAACATGTTACAAAAAAACATTTGCAGTAAATGTTAGCAGCAAATTTTTGTCGAAAAAGTTAGCAGAACTTTACGTTACCAGGAAATGTTGTTGGCAAACATGAAGAAACTTTCCAGCATGAAGTCTGAAGTTTTTTCTCTTGATGTTTGTTTCTCTCTGTTTTTAATCAGTTGCTCTGTTTGTTGAAACCAGGAGGGAAAGCAAAGAGTTGTTTGTTTTGACTGAGACACTTCAGAAGTTACAGAAGTTCCACTCTGTGTTTTTATCAAAGTGTATTTTTCTTAGATAGGAGACAAGACAAAGAAACAGGAAACAAACAAACAAACAAACCCATCCATGAATAACATACAGAGTTCATCATGTATAAAATTTGTGAGCACAGGCAGGAGGAAATAAAAGTATAGACAAAAGAAATACAGTTGCTGTGTTGACAGTTGTTGCCGTGGCGACTGATCACATCATGTGAACGGCGCGAGTCAAGTGTGACGTTTGTGTTTCGGGCCGGACGGATGATGGATGAACAGGTGATGGATGATGTTTGTTTGGTTGAAGAGGGACGGGAAAAAAAAAAAAACACAGGCAAAACAAGATCAATGGCTGGATGCTGTTGCCATGGTGATAACCCCCCTTCCTCTTCCTCCTGCTTCCTTGTTGAGCCTCATCTGTCGTTGGGAGCTGTAAACAGGAAGTCTCTGCAGGCTGGATGGATTATGGTAATGTCCCAGAGGCCAGGTGCATGATAGGAATGGAGATGACTGTGGAGGTTGGTCGTGCTGGATACGAGGCAGATTATGGAAATATGATGGTCTGGAATTTAGAGTTCCTCTGTCGGCTGCTTAAAGACTTAGAGAGTCTTATCTCGCACATATTAACTTTCTGTGGAGGTCTGTCGCCCTGACAACCTGTCTGTCGGTCCGCACGCTCGAAAACTTTCAGAGAGATTTAATGTTGATATATGAGCCAATCAGGTTTTAATTTATCATTATTTGGTAAATAATAACACCATGTTTTCTTCTTCGCATGTCTTTTATTTTGAAGGGTCAGAGTGATCCATAAGAAGATTTATTTGTGAACCAAAAATGCATCTCAGTGTAGTTTTTCATCTCCTCTCTCAGCTTCTCTCTGGAGCTTTAGTAACAACAGGTCGGCCAATCAGAGGAGAGGAGGCGGCTCTGAGCCTCTTCTGTTTCCTGACTGATCCGACAAAATCAGAGCAGATTTCAGAATAAAACTCTCAGAGAAACCAAATCCTGGAAAGTGTGTGTTGTGATGGATGTTTGGCTCCAGGTGGTGAGGAGGGGGCGGGGCTTTGTTGTGACATCACAAAGTGACAGGAAGTCCTGACGGCTGGTTTTAAGGCTCAGTTTCTGAATACAGGCTGTGTGCATTTCTCTGTGGACTGAGGCTTTGATACTTTCACAGTATTAATATATAATCACACTACACATGGACATCTACCTTTATACTGTATGGAGCTTTACCACAAACATCTACCTTTATACCGTATGGAGCTTCATCTACCTTGCAGATTATGAGGAATCGTACAAGTAACGTGATCGTATGTGAAAGTGAAATATTCTCCGTGTCAGTTTCCATCTCTAACAATCAGAGCAGTGTGCAAAACACTGAACCGGTGCTGAACGTCACTTTCTCCAGCGACAGTGACAAACGGCGGCGGCGGCGGTTCGTCGCCTCAGCTGTCGCTAATTAATATTAATTCTGTCAGTGTGTTGGTGACAGGCCTGAATTAAAGCCGGCTCTCTGTGTGCTGCTGTTTAGTGCTTGTCAGAAACTATTTGTTGGATTTATCAGAACTAAAGAAACAAACAGAGTGAGACGTCATCTCTCCAGCGCGTCGCGTCACATCACTGTCAGGGATGAGACAGAACTTTTATTCATATATCATCAATACTTTCAGCTTGTAAACTTTATATTCTTTAACAGAGCTATGAAACAGGCTGTTTAATCAGTGTTTAAATATAATAACGCACAGGCTCCGACTGATTCACACTCTTAAAATATTAAAGGACTCAGGTCGAGTTCAGGCGACCACAGGCACAACAGTGGATCTGTTCACTTCCTGTCCGCCACTCAGTTTGATTGACAGCTCTTGAGTAAAGGTCAACCCTCGGCCTCAGCGGCTGTGAGGTCATAAATCTCCCTCGTCGCTCACATCAACACAAATAATCAGAATAAAACCAATAAAACCAACATCACCTTCTCTGAGTTCACCGCCTGTCCTCGAACGCCTCGCCTCGTTTAATATTCAGCTGTGGGCGGGGCTGAAGGTCAGGAAGGTAGTTGAGTGACCCCCCCTTCCCCCAAAAAACATTTTTAAAAAAAACCAAAAAAACATAATGAATGTTAATGAATGCATAGCAGAGAATGAGCTCGTTAATATTCATGAGGCGGTGGCCGTAACCGGCGCCGTTCAACAGCTCCAGTGGCATTTAGAGGCCAAGTTTGTCTGTATGTGTTTATAAAGTAGTTTATTCACACACAGACACACACACACTCTCTCCACAGAGGGTTTTTACATCGGAGGGTTAAAGATCAACTCCACATCAGGATCTGGCGTCAGATTTGAATTCATGTCCCACAATGCACCTCTGTGAACAGAAAATCTCTCTCTCTGTCCCTCTCAGGGCCGGATACCTCCCTCAGGGCGTTCCCCTGCAGCTGATTGGCTACCTGCCTGAGGAGCCGTCCTTCCTGCCGTGGCACGCCGCCAGCCGGGCGCTGTACCAGCTGGACAAACTGCTGGACCGCACAGAGGAGTACAGCCTGTTCAGTGTAAACGACCCATCCATCAATTAGCCTCCATCTCAATCAGTCAATCAATCAATCAATCAATCAATCAGTCAGTCAGTCGGCCCGTTAGCAGGATAAACTGTCTGTTTAGCGCTGACAGCTGGGAGTCGGTTAATTAACGCCTAATGGTGTGTGTGTGTGTGTGTGTGTTATTACAGGACTACGTGTTGAAGCAGGTCGCGTCGCGCTACCATCAGATGGGTTGGCCCACAAACGGCCCCGGCAACGAGGGAAACGTCCTGCAGGCGTCCTACCAGACCGAGTACGCAGCACTCAGTCCAACACCTCCTCACACTGTTCATTAACTACACTGTACAATGTGGATTTTGCTGTTTGATATATGAACATGTGTGGGGTTTTGTGTGTCTATGTGTGTGTGTACAGGGAGCTGCAGAGGGAGCTCATCATGTTGGCGTGCAGCTTTGGGAACAAACAGTGTCACCGTCAGGCCGTCGCCTACATCTCTGATTGGATCAGCAGCAACAAGAACAGGTACGACCACATATCCGACCATATTTGGGACCTGGGAGTCAAAACTGCCAAGATGGCAGCAAACCATCCAAACATCTATCCATCCATTCATCCATTCATCCATCCAAACAACCATCCATCCATCCATCCATCCATCCAACAATCAACTATCCATCCATTCATCCAAACATCCATCCATCCATCCATCCATTCATCCATCCATCAACCAACTATCCATCCATCCAAACATCCATTCATCCGTCCATCCATTCATCCAAACATCCATCCATCCATCCATCCATCCAACCAACCAACTATCCATCCATCCAAATATCCATCCATCCATCCATCCATCCATTCATTCATCCATCCATCCATCCATCCATCCATCCATCCATCCATCCAAACATCCATTCATCCATCCATCCAACAATCAACTATCCATCCATCCAAATATCCATCCATCCATCCATCCATTCATTCATCCATCCAAACATCCATCCATCCATCCATCCATCCATCCATCCATCCATCCATCCATCCATCCAAACATCCATTCATCCATCCATCCAACAATCAACTATCCATCCATTCATCCAAACATCCACCCATCCATCCATCCATTCATCCATCCATCAACCAACTATCCATCCATCCAAACATCCATTCATCCATCCATCCATTCATCCAAACATCCATCCATCCATCCATCCATCCATCCATCCAACAACCAACTATCCATCCATCCAAATATCCATCCATCCATCCATTCATTCATCCATCCAAACATCCATCCATCCACTCGTCTCCTCTAACTTCTCTCTTTCATGTTCTGCCGGCCGCTTCGTTCCACAACATGAGGTTTTTCAAACAGGAAGTAAAACAGCAGCAGTTGCTGCAGCTGTGAACAGAACAGGACGCTAATCAGAGGCTTTAGCATTAAATTAAACATCTCGACATTAAACACTGTCAGCTTCTGTTAATGAATGAGGACGACACAGTTCAACAAAACACTTCTCCTCAGAGCTTCTTCCATCCGCTCCAGGTTTTTTTCACTCCTTCTCAAACCTTTGCTGTTTTTCGACGCCGTTCCCTCGACGCCGACCATATGGCAGCATTTTTTCTTTTTTGGAAAAGCTTCGTTCCTCCGTCCTCCCTCGTCCAACACGAGTCTGGCCTCTCTCCTCTTTTTTTGTTATTTGTAAAAGCAAACCATTTGCAGTCGTGGCAAAGTGCCAGTTGAATCCATATTCATGCAGGATTAATCCTCCCAGGGGAGATTTTTTTTAAATATTTCATGCTCTATTCAGTGATTTTAATCCCATCTGCAGAGCACATGTATGTGGTTTTTCCTCCGAGGTTTTAATTACAAAGCTGCTTTTTATTGAAGCGTTTTGTCAGGAAAGACCTGGTTTGACCCGGCGCCGATGTGTAACAAAACCTGAATATGAGGCAAAGAGCCGGACGGCCGACCTGTGTCACACCTGAATGTCTCCTCCATCACGACGGTGACAGAAAAAACTGACGACGGGGCTGAAATCCCCTCCAGAACAATGAGTCTAATTACTGCAGAGAGCAGCTAATATTTTAACACCCACCTCCCTCTGGAATATATTAATCATGTCCCACCGGGGTTTTAGTCTAAATGAAGCTTCTCAATGAATCACAAAAGATCAGCTTTCAAATTTGTCTTTGAAGCAGCTGTGGCCACGTCTGGATCCAGCTGAGAGGAGGAGGGAGGGGGTGTTAAAGGTCTCATATAGTAGGGAAAGATTTGTGATATCATTCTTCTTCCGTTCCCTTATCCCGAGGCCTCGAGGATATTAATATGAATTGATAGAATAAAACCACAAACTGAGCCTTTAAAACCAGCCGTCAGGGCTTCCTGGGACTTTGTGATGTCACAACAAAGCAGTCACACCAAGCTCCGCCCCCACCTCCTCACCACGTGGACCCAAACATCCATTTAACACTTTGAAGGATTTGGTTTCTCTGAAATCTGCTCTATTTTTATTGGATCACTGTGAACACAGTCGCAGCCAATCCCTGAGGGTTTGATGACTGCTTCGTTGTGACATCACAAAGTTGCACAAATGCACATCTGCCTTTCATCCATCCATCCATCCATCCAAATCTGCTCTAGTTTTATTGGATCACTCTGAACACAGTCAGCCAATCCTGAGGGTTTAATGACTGTTTCGTTGTGACATCACAAAGTTGCACAAATGCACATCTACCTTTCAACTGTATGGGACCTTTAAAAGTTATCACTTCCTGTCCTGGTTGCAAACTTTGGTACGAACTCATCCAAACTTTCAAGGATTAAAAAAATAAAATCCCAACTGATTTTTTTTCCCTCCGTCTTCACATCAGGACTGAACTCGTCCCCGGTCGCTGAAGAAAAACACATTTTCCTCCTGTGATGGCACCGACCGACCCAGATGGTCGGAACGTACAGAGTTGTTAATAGAAAGTGACAAACAGACATAAGCCAGAGTTTGATTTGGACTTGGCTCAGCTCCGAGTCCCCGCTCGGTTTAGACTCGGTGGTCTGGGGATTCAGCCGCGGTCGTGGTCGTACTTCAGCACAATTACATGACATACATCCACACACAGACCCATAAGCCTCTGCTGCTGCAGGGTATTTACTTCTCACACACACACACACACACTCGCACTCTTCACTATGAGCACATAAGCCACAGTAGCTGATGGTCGCTCGTCTTGTAAAATCAGTTTGTCCAGCGGCTCGAGGCTGAGCCGCCGACAGGACGGAGCCTCTCAGGAGAGCAACGGCAGAGACGTCATAAAGCACAGGAGTCGTAGAGGACGAGAGCGACCTCGGCTCCTCTGCTGTATTTCACCTTTATCTAATCCTCAATGAATCATCACAAACTCTCATTTCCAGTAAAAAAACTACAGTGACAAAGTGTTTATTATAGTTTCAAACTGGACCAAAGTCACAGTCGCGTCGCGTGAGTGAACCATGTGAAATATTTCAGGTCAGTGAAGCAGAGAATTCTGTTCATGACTCGACCAATTCCTTTGTGACCAGTTCTCTGAAGTGCTGGGGAACGATGTTGACTTCATAAATTTAAAAAAGCACCAATATACTTCTACATATCTCACCTGACCTGACGAGTGAAGTGGCTCGTCAGAATTACTTTATTGATTCCCAGAAAGCTCCTAGTCAGTAATAACATATAAGAGTTAGAAACACTGCAAAAACTCAAAATTTTTCCAAGAATATTTGTCTTAATTCTTGTCAATTCTTGTCTCATTTCTAGTCAAAACTAATCTCTTCCAACTTTTTAAAAATTAACCTGTTATCTGATCATTTTTACTTGTTTCAAACTAATTTTCAATTGAAATAAGTAGAAAAATCTGCCAGTAAAAGCCGTTTTTTTGTGCTTGTAATAAGAAAGAAAACCTTGCTCCACTCTCAGATTTTCTACTTATTCCAAGTGAAAATCTGATTGAAATAAGTAAAAAGTGTCAAAAAAACAAGCTACGATTCAGTCTTATTTTAAGCAGAATTAGATTGTTTTGATTAGAAATAAGATTTTTTGCAGTTTTTGCAGAAGTTGGCCGTCTCTCCAACTTTACTTTCAGAATCAGAATAACGTTATTGATCCCCAGAAAGCTGCTCGTCTGTAATAATATAGAAGAAGAGTTGGACAGAACAAAGATGTGAGTAGATAAATAAAATAATTCATACATATATATATATATCTATAAAAATATAAAACAAAACCGAAACTAGGAAATGCTGTGAGTGATTCCCAGCATCCCAACAAAGTGAGATTCCGAGGGGCGGAGTCAGGAGACGGACGGAGACGGAGCGGTGGAGGACATATGGACAGACAGACAGAGCAGATGGTGGAGAGACATGTTTACTGTCAGAGGAAGGGGAGCAACGAGAGGGAGGGGGAGAGAGATATTTCAAGAGGAGAAGAAGAAGAAGAGCTTCAGGACACGAAACATCCTCTACTGACTGATAAAACACACACACACAGGGAGAGAGGGTGTGTGTGTGTGTGTGTGTGTGTGTGTGTGTGTGTTGGTTAATGGGTTCAGAACCATCTGGAGGATCCGGACACGGAGAGAAAAACTCTCCATCTTCATCATCATCATCATCATCACTGTTGTTTCCATTGGGCAGAGTGGGAGGAGCATCTTCATCTTCATCTTCATCTTCATCAGCAGCAGCATCACGTTGAGCTTTAGACACACACACACACACACACACACACCTCACCGCAGTGTTTGGCAGCTGTCGTCTGAGAAGCACTTAAATGCCACCGTCAGTGTGTGTGTGTGTGTGTGTGTGTGTGTGTGTGTGTGTGAGGCTTGCTCTTAAGTGGAGCATCTCTAAAATGATTTCCCAGGTCGGTGAATGATGTAATTGTCCCTGCATCACTCACTCTGCACACACACACACACACTCGTATGGTGTGTGTGTGTGTGTGTGTGTGTGTGTGTGTAATTCTGCTGCCAGCTGAGCTCACTGTATTGTGATGAAAGTTTTTAGTTTTGGTTTATTGACAATTTAGGTCAAGTATAAACACACACACACACATTATAATGGTTGCTTTACTGATGATGTCACAGACCAGCTGAGGTATGGCGCGCGTATGTGTGTGTAGATGTGTGCGTGACATTGTCAGTGTACAAAACAGCCGACTGCAGATACAGTATCTACTTGTACTGACTCTACTTCCTGTTTACTGCAGTAAACAGGAAGTAACTGAGCCTTAAAACCAGCCGTCAGGACTTCCTGTCACTTTGTGATGTCACAACAAAGCCACGCCCCCCTCACCAACGCCTTGGATCCAAACATCCATTCAACAGCTTTGCAGGATTTGGTTTCCCTCTGAAATCTGCTTTATTTATATCAGGTCAATCAGTTAAACAGTCAGCCAATCAGAAGAGAGAGCTCAGTAACAGCTTTGTTGTGACATCACAAAGTGACAGGAAGTTCTCGGCACCAGAAAACCGCAGTAAACCGAGATTATGCAACTTATTCCAGTGCATTGATTCAGCCCATGTGTCTTTGTCCCAGTAAACCAGTATCTCATGACTTCCTGTCTCTGGCAGGATTCCTCCGAACATCCGAGACATCGTCTACTGCACCGGCGTCAGTCTGATGGACGAGGACGTGTGGGAGTTCATCTGGATGAAGTTTCACTCGACCAACGCCATCTCAGAGAAGAAGATCCTGCTGGAGGCGCTCACCTGCTCCGACAACACCTTCCTCCTCAACAGGTACGACAGGTCTCACTTCCTATATTAAAGGGATAATTCAACATTTTGTCAAATTGGCCCATTGCCATAACCCCTATAGTCATAGCAGTGATTCGTTACCTTTAATTGTCGGTGCAAGCTGTTTTTAGAACGGCGGAGCAGAGCCGTGAGCTGCTCAGAGCTACGCTACGGAGGCTCATTATGGGATTTCTTGATTTCAAACTCATCAAATACACAATCCAACAACTCCACAACGCTCTGGTGGACAAGTTGTGACCTGCACATTCACCACGCTATGAGATAATAACACAACGTTACCACACAGAGTTGTTTTAGAGGGAAATACAGAGACTGTTGATGAACAACTGTCCCTGAAGACAACGTGCATCAGAGGTTTTGCATGAATTTCCCTCTAAAACAACTCTGTGTGGTAATGTTGTGTTATTATCTCATAGTGTGGTGAATGTGCAGGTCACAACTTGTCCACCAGAGCGTTGTGGAGTTGTTGGATTGTGTATTTGATGAGTTTGATGAGGGAAACCAAGAAATCCCATGAGCCTCCGTAGCGTAGCTCTGAGCAGCTCACGGCTCTGCTCTGCCGTTCTAAAAACAGCTTGCACCGACAATTAAAGGTAACGAACCTACTGCTATGACTATAGGGGTTATGGTGATGGGCCAATTTGACAAAATGTTGAACTATCCCTTTAAAGGAGACATACTCTGCCCCTTTTCCACACATTAAAATAGTTCCCAGGTGTCTTAAAGATCCAAGGATCAAACATCACATCCAACCCTGTTCAGAACGGCTTGTTTCAGTGCCTGTCCCTTTAAATGCCCACTAGGCCACGCCCCCCCCTCTACTAATGACATCACTGGGTGACAACTAATCAGTTGTTACCAGTGATTCTGCTGCAATGTGCTCAGGACGTCAGCGCAGTAGGTTAGAGTCACCTTGTGTTGTCTTTTATTATTAATATAAATGTTGCTTGTGTTAAGACGTGAGGTCCTTGAACGCAGCGCGAGGCGTTTCCAGTCAGTTCGCAGCTTTAAATGATGGAGGAGAAACTCGATGCAAATTGAATGAAAGGTTCAGGGAAAATTTGCCCGAGGCTTCACAACGTACATTAATCTACCCCACCGTGAGTGTGTGTATGAGTGTGTGTATCAGTGTGTGTGTGTGTGTTATCAGTAGAGTAATTTATCGGGAGCTGCTACTATCTCTCTCTCTCTCTCTCTCGTTCCGAAAAATAGCGAGGATGGATCTCACACACACTCTGAACTGTACACTGGGATAGATTGGTGTGTGTGTGTGTGTGTAGCTGCTATCTGAACATGCAGTACTACCTCTCTGATTGCAGAACAGTTTACTGGGGCTGGAAAATCAATACCACACACACACACACAGACGCACACAGACACACACACAGAAAGAAAGAAAAAAAAAACCTCTCTCCACAGCACAGACACACACTGATTGGTCACACAGGAAATAGTTTCAGCACAGAGGGATTGTGGGAAAAGAGAGAGAAAATTGATTTGGGGGTTTAATGAAAAGACAGCCGCTATAAACAACCAGCTCTTACACACAGACACACACAGACACACACACAGAGACACACACTCACACACAAAGGAAACAGGAAGTAAAGAGAAGAGGGAACCACAGCTGGATGAATGAACTCAGATCATCGTCTTCACACGTTTGAATGAACTCTGTTAATCCCTCAGACCAGCTGGAGTAATCAGATTACTGTTGCAGACACAGAAACAGGGCTGCAGCTTGGCATCTTAAAGGGATAGTTCAACATTTTGGCAAACTGGCCCATCGCCATAATCCCTATAGTCATATCAGTAGGTTCGTTACCTTTAATTGTCGGTGCAAGCTATTTTTAGAACGGCGGAGCAGAGCCGTGAGCTGCTCAGAGCTACGCTACGGAGGCTCATTATGGGATTTCTTGGTTTCAAACTCATCAAATACACAATCCAACAACTCCACAACGCTCAGGTGGACAAGTTGTGACCTGCACATTCACCACGCTATGAGATAATAACACAACGTTACCACACAGAGTTGTTTTAGAGGGAAATTCATGCAAAACCGCTGATGCACGTTGCCTTCAGGGACAGTTTTTCTCTGCATTTACCTCTAAAACAACTCGAGCTTCTCCTCCGCTTCAGTTCAGGCTCTCTATATCTGACACAAGAGAAACCTGAGCCTAATAATGGCTTTTGTAATAATGGGATGTCAGAGTTATGAGCACACCCCAGATAAAAATGTTGGTATGCTAGTGTAGAAGACTCCTAACCTGCAGTGACTCCGTTAAAGAAGAGCTGTGTGTGTCTCCTAGGTTACTGAACCTGTCTCTGACCTCCGACATGGTGCCGGAGCAGGACGTGATCGACGTCATCATCCACGTGGGTCGGAACCCGCAGGGTCGGAACCTGGCCTGGAAGTTCTTCAGAGAAAAGTGGGACATCCTGAACGCCCGGTGAGAGGAGACGCCGAAGCACGAAGCACGAACCGCGCTTTGTGTTTTCAGTTGTTTGATCGATTTATAATAATAATAAATATTGATCGTCTGTGTGTCTGATCAGGTACGGCGAAGCTCTGTTCATGAACTCCAAGCTCATCGGCGGCGTCACAGAGTTCCTGAACACGGACAGAGAACTCGCCGAGGTAACCACACAAACACATATTCATTATGCAGCAAAGAGCCCGTTTCCCTGATCTTCAACACACCAAATGATGATGATGATGATGATGAAGTGTGAAGTAACACAAATGTATAAAATAAACATAGGACCTGCCATAAAAACATGGCAGACAATATGCAAACAAATAATTAAGTTGAGTAGAAGTAAAACCTATTTCTTCTCAATAAATTAATATATGGTATAAATAACCTGCTTCCTCTCAATTAGCCTGTGTAAATATAAGTGCAACTAAACCCTGTACCACCTAGAAACTACCAACATTTACTTCATTCCTATATTTCATAAGGATCCAGTCTTTGTATTTCTTATTAAACAGTGTCAAACTTGCTTTATTTCCAACAGTCTTAGATCTGCAGAACATCTTGCCTTCTAGTCAAACATCTAATGTTCAATAATCCTGATCACATTCTGTTCAGTTCAAGATTTTTAAACACACTCACTTTTTTTTTTGTCCTCAAACCCCAGAGACTAAAACTGTCCCGTCGGCTCCGTCTCTAATTAATCTCATTAATCACCGACCCTGAGTTTGGTGCAACGGCTCCGACTGAGACAAAACCTCACCACAAACGACAAAAGTCTCTGAATCCAGAGTCAAACTTTTTGGAAAATTAGAGTAAAAATGGTTCAGTTTTGTTGGGCTTCATCACAACAAGGCTTCACTGACGTTTTAATGCAGACGACACATCAGAAAGTTCATATTTCCACCACAGTGAACTTGACCCTGAACGCCTCACCACTGAGAAAAAAGTGAAAGTTGAAGTTTATGTGAAGATGATTTTTTTTATGTTGCTCTGATGTCAGAGAAGTTTTTATTTAACAAAGTCTCAGCTTGCGTTCTGTCACTTTTTTATTTGCTTTAATGAATTTCCCTGAAACTCGAGAGAGAGAAATAAAACCAGAGAGTCAGAGGTCGACGGCAGACAGAAAATCCAACCTACCGACGAGTCGACGCTCAAGACCTGACATTCTCCACAAAGAGTCCAGCCAGTTTCTGAATAATGAGCTTTTTCTTTTTCTGATGAGTCGTTTCTGTGTTGACATGGCAACAAAAAGAGCACATCAGCGGCGTCAGTGTGAGAGAAACAGCCGAAATGAAATCACCATGAATTACAATGAGACCCTGAATACAAATAGTGTGTTTTCCTGATGACTTCCGCTCCCCACTAAAGCAATCTGAATATGTTTCTCGCAGAGCAGAGACAGGAAATAAAGGGTAAACCCGTAGAATGGTGGACAAGAAGAAGAAAGTTAATGATATGAACTCTGTGAAAGTGAACGGATGGATTTTCTCCTGCGCTCCAGTGAATCTGTCAAACACTGAGCTTCCTCTTCACTCCTCAGCTCTGAAGAAACATTAATTCTCCTCTTCTTCTTCTTCTTCTTCTTCTTCTTCTTCTTCTTCTTCTTCTTCTTCTTCTTCTTCTTCTTCTTCTATTTCCTCATCCTTCGACAAAGTTTCTCTGTAAAGTTTGTCACCTCTTGAGCTGAAAAACCTCCCGTCTAATCGCCGTCCTCTGAGGAGAAGTTCCACTTTGATTCGTCGTCTTTAAACGCTGAGAATTTCACCTCTAATTTTTGCAGCTTTAAAAGCAGTTTCTCTGTGATTATCTGCGCTTTAACAGACACTTTCGCTTTAATGAGTCGCAGGTTCCAGCTGTAAAATGTCTTTTCCAACTGTCAATCAAGACAAACATCAAGAAAACGTCTGGTTTTTTACCCTTAACGGTTATTTTTAATGGTCAATGATCAAGTCATGGATTTGCTTTTATATCTTTTCTCTTTAACCTTTTATTCTAAATCTTGAATCAGTTTCCTTTTACTCTGTTTTAGGTTTAATTATCTTTATAAAGCTGCATCATCACCTTCACGCTCTGTAACCAAGCACTGAATATTAAAAATCACAGGAATAGAAAATTAAAAATATGGTTGCCGGCAGCGTTGTATTCTTTATTACAAGATTTTGCTATTAAATGTATAAATATAAGATATAATATCACAGAGTTTTGCCTCAGGTGGAAAAACTAAAACCAGAGGCTGTTTAAAATATTAATGGTTTTAATGGGCAGTTGTCCAAATAGTAAATAATCTTTAAGCTGCCACAAACATGATATTTTTAGCCACAGAGCTGAATGTTGTTAATTTTATCCAATCCTCTCTTATTATGGGATGTAATTCACATATCTAGCATACGTTGGGGTGTAATATTTATGTATCTTTCTCTATTTTCCTTCTTTTTCTTGTCCTTTCTTTCTTCAGTTAAAGGAGTTCATCCAGTCTAGTGGCGTGGGGGCGGGGCCTGCGTTACCACGGGCACTGGAGATCGTCGAGGGCAACGTGCGCTGGCACCGCCTCCACCGGCGCCAGTTCTACCAGTGGCTGCGCAAACCTCCAGGCCCCGCCTTCGGCTAACGCTAACGCCCCGGCTAGCTCGAGCGAAGCGACTTTACACTGACTGCTGAGCTCAGGCTAAGGCGCCGCTAGCTAACGGAGGCAGTCAGACGGAGCGACTGGATGGAGACGAAGACCGACCTGCCGGGTTCTTCAGCTGGTTTTTCTTTTTAAAGAGACTTGATTTCAGTTTTTTATAATTTCAGGTGGATTATTTTACCTCCTCCACACGTGGCTGATGTGATTAAACTGGTTTCTGTGCTGTGAAAAGGTGAAGTTATCGCTTTCTCAGTTGTTGCTAGCTTAGCAGTTAGCTTTAAAACTAGCTGCAGAGAGAGGAATTAAGTTCAATCAAAACAACAGATCAACTTTTCAAACTCTGTTGTTAAATGCAGAACATTTACTATCAGTAGGGGAGAGCCGGGTCGATTGATACACTTTTCACTTTAACGTCTTTTTCAAAGATGACGTTATGTAAACAAACATTTTTATCATGTGATCAACAACTCACATGTGTAGTCTCTTAGTTACAAGTGTAATTTAACACATATGTGGGATGATCGCGCTGTTTTATAACTTTAAACGTAAGTTGTCATTTGTCTCAAACGCCCCACCTATGCGGGTCGTTTGAGACACAGAGGAGGGACGATTGAAACAGCATGTTTTAAACAGAAACTACGGACATTACTCCCGTTTTTATGAAACATATCAGACAACACACTAGTGTACTCATCACTGCCAAAATATCACATCATTTCTCACAATATAAATAGGTCAAATAAATATTTTTGTCCCGTGCGTCATTATCAAGATCCGCATTTTAATTAAACTCACCTTTCTTCTTTTGTACGAGTTGTTAGACGACTGCATTTTCATTTCATTGACTTATTTCCCGTCCTAAGTCATGTTTATGGATACACAGTGATCATTTTGGCATTTTCCCCTCGGCATTTTACCCTCACTTTGCTGAATATCTGTTAATTCATCATGTCATGAACACGTTTTGTTCATTAAAAATATGTGGTGTTTATTAAAAATACATGTTCATTTAAATCGGTTGTTGTTCATTCAAAACAATTAAGCCATTAATTCAGTGATTTATAGGAGATATTGATCGCGCACTGTGACCATAAATGTACGGTACTACGCGCGGCGGCGTGAGGGGCATTTGAAACAGCTGTATCAATCGTCCCTCCAGCGACTACGGACACTAAAACCTGTTTTGTCACTAAACCTCAAAACCATGACATTAAATACATTAGGACCTGTTTATGTACGAATTCATCTGTTGTTAGATCATATTATTATTGCATGAAACACACAATACAACTTTTGAGCACAAAAAAACTACCGCGTGTATATTTTACTTTTCATAGTCAAAAACCGGTTCGCGCTAATAACTTTTGAATGGCATGACGTAATTTCACAAGCTTTCCCAGGGTTGGTAGGTGATGAGTGCTGAAGGTAGTGATAAAATCTGGCGGCTCAAGCTTGTGTAGTTTTCGAGAAAATCGCTGTGTATCAATCGTCCCGTGTCTCAATCGACCCGGCTCTCCCCTATTATTATATGAAATACCTGAAATTGGCTAAATCAGACTTGACAGCAGAATCAGGTGGCGGCTAGCGCTGCTTTTTGGTTTCTGTGTTTTCTGTGCACATAAAAACTCCTTGTTGATGCACATGATATTCTAAAACTTTAAAGTAAAAAAAAAAAACCCAGCAACATGACACAGAAGGAGGCCAAAGCTTTGATTCCCACCAAAAGCTGTGCAATTATCCAAATCCTCTCAAGCTAGCTGGTGTGTTAGCTTCTTTTAGCTGCAGGTCTGACACTGAGAGGGAACATAACAAAACACAGTGTTCTCAGTCATATTCATATCTGTAATGTCCTGTATTTTGATGCTAACCAAAGTGTTTGTAGCCGCTCTTGGCTCACTAAACCAGAGACCCGTAAATATTTAAATCAGACCTCGCTGCATCAGCTGCGTTAAAGCGGTCGACAGTAAAAGGACGATTTCCCAGCAGCGAGCTGGATGTCGATCATTTAAAATGGGGCTGTAATTAACACTACATGGACTCGTTGTCCTCTGATCACAGCTCTCAGGGGACTCATTCAGACTCATTAACTCTCCTAAACGTTCACGCTGCTTCAACTCGAATCTAAAGAGCAGCTTCATGTTTGTTTCACAATCAAAAACTGCAACAGTTTGGAAAATATCACCCGTTTTTCAGAGGCTTTTGTGGGCACCCCGCTTGTCTAACCTTAACTGTACTTTCAATATAACAGCTCATAATGACGTTAAGGCTAAAACAAAGGGAACACCACATGTAGAAGAATAATTGTCCCCTTAACAGCAATGATGTGTTGGTTATATTTTAACAAGCTGGAAAATGTTTTAAAGCGAAAATGAACTAATGAGGCGAAAACAGAGTTCTCACATAAAAGGCACAATGGGAACTAGGAGAGGTGTATGACATGATTTATTAATTTGTTTGAAGTTAGATCAATAAACCTGAAATGAAAACATTTATCTGCTTTTACCAAAAAAAAAATCCCCAGAACATTGAACAAAATGTATTCCCCAGTCACTAATTAAAAGTATTGAACTGCCTCCTGTGCAGTCTATAAATTTAAAGTTCCCCATAGTCCCTCACTTAGCCAATTAGAAAAGGGAAGCCTCTCAGTGTCTCTTCTGATTGGCTGACTGTTTCCTGAGTGACCCAATAAAAAAATAGAGCAGATTTCTGGGAAAATACTCAGAGAAACCAAATCATAGAAAGGTTGGATGTTGGGTCCAAGTGGGCGGGGCTTGGTGACTGCTTTCCTGTGACATCATAAAGTTACAGGAAGTCCTGACGGCTGGTTTAAGACTCAGTTTCCGAATACAGGCTTTGACCCATAGAACCAAAACCTCATCTTAAATGGAAGGACCAATATGTTACCAAAATATGATATAATAACAATAATGTCAGACCAAACAGCTTAAAAATAACTCAAACATATTGATACAAATAGAGAATAAAGACTTTTTATTGTCGTTTTCCTGCCAAATGTCTAACTTATTTCTTCTAACTGGATTTTTCCTCTTGATTTTTAACTTATTTAGTGAGAGAAACAAAACAGAAATTACAAACACATTGGCCACATGATCTAGGGCATTAAGTTTTGCTTTTCTTTGATTTTAAATTTCAGCAACATCAGAAACCACTCCTTCAGTTCACCTGCTCACTTTTCTGTTTTTTAGTTACGAATTTAGTTGTAAATAAAGATCACACTCAATGTTTTACATCACCGCTGACACGTTTTATGTCAAATTGCTCATGTGCACAAGTGTCAACAGAGCGTAAGTGGAATTTTTTAGTATTAAAAAAAGGGACTGTAAATGATCTCAACATTGTTATTTTCTTATCATTTTTATCCAGATGAGTAGGACATGATTCACAGTCGCACTTCAGTCACAAATGGTGGAAAGCAAACATGATATTAAAGGGAAATAGGGAGCGACTCCTGATTTAGTTACCTCATAAAACTTGACAGTAACTCTTGAGAGAGGTGTAGGAGAAACTGACGGGTGGACGATACTGTACAGAAAACAACGAGACAAACCGACTGATTTCAACCTTAGAGATTAAAAACCAGAACCAAATAATTAAAAAAAAAAGTCTCTGTGGTTTCACAAAAGCACAAAAACCTGGAAGGTGTTGATGTAAACACACCGACATCAGCTGCTGGACAGAAACTTAAAGGCACAACAACAAAACCACTAGATTTTTTCTTTTCTTTTTTCTTTTAAACCGTAAAATCAGTGGTTAGTTTTGAATTCACCCACTCTCCCTGTCCCCAGATTGAAGAATAAATAAATAAATAAATAAATGGAGGATTTAAAAAAAATGGAGAATGGAAAAGGCTGAGAAGACGACACGGCTTTAAGAAACATATTGAGTGTCACTGTTTGCAGACGATGCTGCTGTTTAAATGACTCTTTGTATCGGAGACGTGCGTCATCTGTGGACTTGTGCACCTCGACTGGAGGATGGACGGAGTGATGGAGTTTACATTGTGATGAATTCTTCTTATTTTTTAACGTCTGGTGAATTTATTGATGTGATGAACTGAAGGAATTCGTAGCCTGACGGACTTTTACGTGGCGACGAATCCCGCAGTGTTACGGCGACAGGTTCTTCAATGGCCGACGCTGTTTGTTTCCGATGGATTTTATGCCGCAATGGGAATTTACACGCTATGGATTCTTAAGAGAAATGGCTGTAACTCCAGCTGGACGGGTTTGAGCTGCATGATGGATGGTTAGTGTGATGGATCATATATGTAAAAGAATCGGATTCAGCGATGATGGATTGTATGGACCAACAGCAGAGTGGATTGTACAGGGTAATGGACGCCATGTTGGATTTTATCAGACTGAACCAAAAGCATCAGCGGGCGGGGAAAAAAAAAAAGTTTTCTTGGAAGTCCAACTCCAAAGATAAGACTTCTTAAGAGTTTTGGGACTTTAACGTTGAACTTTGGGAAAGTCCAGCGCGACGAAGCTCCGCCGTCCTGTTGAACGAACTTTTTGAAGTTCCTCTGTTCTTCTGTTAAATCCGGCTTTGATGTTAATAACTGAGCCATATATGAATTAATGGGCCTGCCTGCTTCTATACACAGTGTGTGCAGTGATGTGTGCGTGGGTGTGTGTGTATGTGTGTGCGTGTTTGAGGAAGATGATGACGATGAAGATAACGGCGGCGTTGGTGGCGAAGAAGGCTGTTGTGCCCGTCATGATAATTGAAACTGTGTTAATTAAAATGATCATGATTACGATCAGGACTGAGGCTGGTGGTAGGTCTAATGATGATGATGGTGGTGGTGGTGGTGGAGTCGGTAATGATAATTGTTGATGATGTGAAAA
Source organism: Decapterus maruadsi (assembly GCA_030347415.2). NCBI lineage: Eukaryota > Metazoa > Chordata > Actinopteri > Carangiformes > Carangidae > Decapterus > Decapterus maruadsi. Next base: position 19,359,613 of record CM064889.1, read on the forward strand.
AAAAAAAAAGCTTATCAGTATTATTATAATTATTATGCTAATCATTCAGTGCATTTTGAATCTTTATTGTCCTGTCAGGGAAATCTGGTTTACAGACACGAAGCACACAACAAACTCGCCCCAATGTACAAATCAACACTGTAACTAATGTTTAAAACGTGGGATGTGATGATGATGATGATGATGATGATGATGAAGATGGTGTTCACGATGATTACGTATGATCATGACCCGGGACCAAAATACGACAGAAACAGGAAGTTTGCACAGAAGAGTTCAATCCTACTTCCTGTTTGCCCTGCTGTGGTTTCCTGTGTTTTTTCTGATTGGACAATATTAAAATGGTTAACCTTGTGTGTGTGTGTGTGTGTGTGACTCCATCTGTTTCTGTACAAAACTCACACAGCTTTACGAACCTTTTGGTAACACAAACACACAAATTTCAAAGCTGAAGACTACCAGATGGATCAAACCTGTTCACATTCTCTTAAACGGTCTTTTTGACTGCGTTCATGATGCGTTGGAAAGTTGAAAATTATGGATTTGAACACATGACGATGTCCAACTTTTTGCGAGGAGATTTCTGCAGAATCTTTTTCAGATTATTGCACAAAAAAATTATCAATAAATCAATGTGTACAGTACATATGTTAAAGGGAAAGTTCGACATTTTGGCAAATTGGCCCAAATACAGAGACTGTTGATGAAAAACTGTCCCTGAAGGCAACGTGCATCAGAGGTTTTGCATGAATTTCCCTCTAAAACAACTCTGTGTGGTAACGTTGTGTTATTATCTCATAGCGTGGTGAATGTGCAGGTCACAACTTGTCCACCAGAGCGTTGTGGAGTTGTTGGATTGTGTATTTGATGAGTTTGATGAGGGAAACCAAGAAATCCCATGAGCCTCCGTAGCGTAGCTCTGAGCAGCTCACGGCTCTGCTCTGCCATTCTAAAAACAGCTTGCACCGAGAATTAAAGGTAACGAACCTGCTGCTATGACTATAGGGATTATGACAATGGGCCAGTTTGCCAAAATGTTGAACTACTCCTTTAACAGAATTTGAAGCTCTGTGATTGTATGTTTCCTGCTAAGATGATAACTGATGAGGTTCAAGCCTTAAACTTTTTCCTGAATAAAGTTGGAGTCTGTTCTCCTCGGTTCCTCATGGTTTGGGCTCAACGTCAGCCTGCGACCAATCAGAGGCCTCCCTGATGATGTCATGTGACGATGGTGATGCTGTTTTTGTTTGTTTTAGCTTCTTTGTTGTTATTTTTAACAACGTTTGTGAAGGTTCATGTGTCGACAGCTGCAGCGGTGAAGAGCTGCTGCTGCTGCTGCTGGTGGTCGTAGCGGAGTGTGAGTGTGTGACACTTACACTGTTCCAGTGCTGTTGATGTGGCGGGTTGTCATGGAAACAAAGCGAATGTGAGGTGGCCCAGTTTTCCAAAATACATCAGGACAAATTGCAGCTGGCAGAGTTTTTAATTATTTAACTCCAGAGAAGAAGAAGAAGAAGAAGAAGAAAGTGACACGGGATTCAAACTAGCAACCTGTGTGTGGTTGTGTGCATGCGTGCGTGTGCATGTGTGTGTGCGTGTGCGTCTCTGACATCTCTTTAAACTTCATCCTCACATCCTGATGAACGACTTCGCTGTTTTTCCCACGGCATCATGGGAAATAACACTGTGGATTCACACTGCAGGTTCAGTGTGTGTGTGTGTGTGTGTGTGTGTGTGTGTGTGTGTGTGTGTGTGTGTGTGTGTGTGTGTGTGTGTGTGTGTGTGTGTGTGTGTGTGTGTGTGTGTGTGTGTGTGTGCGCATGTGTGTGTTTGTGTGTGTGTGTGAGAGAGAGATTAATGGGACCCTGGAAGGATGTGACAGAGAGAAAGCAGCTAAACAGATGATAAAGAGAGAGAGAGAGACTGAGGACGACGGTGAAGAGACGAAGTGTCAGTTCAAAGTGAATCTGTTGTTTTTCTCTCACAGGTAAAAAAAAAAACAAAAAAGGGTGAGTTCATCATGAGAGAGAGAGAGAGAGAGAGAGAGGAGGAGGAGGAGGGAAAGGAGGAAGAGGACAAGATAGAAGAGAATGGAAGGAAGACAGTGAGGAACAGAGGGGAAAGAATATAAAAAGAAGGAATGGAGGGAATAAGGATGGGGAAAAAGTCAAGAAAGGAAGAAGAAAGAAAGGGATGAAGGAATTAAATTTAGTAGAAAAGAAGGAAAGAAACAATCAGACGAGTAAAGGAAGAAAGTAACGAGGGATTGGAAAGAGAAACAGACAGAAGAAGAAGAGAGAGGAGGAAAAAGAAGAAGTGCACAAGATAGAAGAGAATGGAAGGAAGAGGAAAAGTGAGGAACAGAGGAGGAAGAGAAAATAAAAAGGAGGAATTAGGGGAATAACGATGGGGAAAGAGTCAAAAAAGGAAGAAAAAGAATAAATGAAACAAAGAAAGGATGGAAGAGAAAGTTAAAGAAAAAGGCGAGGTGATGATAAAGTGAAAAAATAGGATGGAAAAGAGAAATGTAGGAAGAAAGAAGAGGGAAGAAAGGGAATAAGGGATTAAGGGATGAAATTTGGAGAAAAAAGTGAAAGAAATGAAAAAAAAAGGAAACGAGACGAGTAAAGGAAGAAAGTAACGAGGGAATGGAAAGAGAAAAGCAGAGGAACAGTCAGAAGAAGAGAGGAGGAGGAGGAGGAGGAGAGGAAGAGCAGCGGTGTGTAGGTTGTTATTATTCTAAGAGTCTGTTCAGAGGAATCCCATTTCAGATAACACACACACCAACACACACACACACACACACACGGTTTAATGGAGGACAGGAAGATGGAGAGAGAGAGAGAGAAAAAGAGAGAGAGAGAAAACTGTAATTCATTTTCTGATAACAAGCATAATCCTCGGTTTCCACGGTGACGGTTTGACTACAGTCGGTGGAAACAGTGAAGTCATAAAAACAGACGAAACGTTAAAAAAGACTCAACTCTGAGCTCGTTAATGAGCCAAAGACAGAAGAAGAAGAAGAAGAAGAAGAAGAAGAAGAAGAAGAAGAAGAAGAAGAAGAAGAAGAAGAAAGAGAAGAAAGAGAAAGAGATGAAGAAGAAGAGGAGGAGTTTTCACTTTAAGAAAAAAAAAACTCAGAATTAATTATGGTTAAATTCCTGAATAATTGAAGCGTGAAAACAGATTCAGTGGTGGAGACGGAGTTAAACGAGGAAGACGAGGATGGTGATGTTTGAACTCAAACATTTCCACTCGGAAAAAACACAAAACCTGAAAATTACAACTGAATTACCAAGATTTATTACTAAATATGTCATTTTATGCTTAAAGGGATAGTTCAACATTTTTTGTTGAAATTGTGCCCATTGCCATAACCCCTATAGTCATATCAGTAGGTTTGTTACCTTTAATTGTCGGTGCAAGCTATTTTTAGAACGGCGGAGCAGAGCCGTGAGCTGCTCAGAGCTACACTATGGAGGCTGCAGAGAAAACTGTCCCTGAAGGCAACGTGCATCAGCGGTTTTGCATGAATTTCCCTCTAAAACAACTCTGTGTGGTAAAGTTATTGAACGTGGACGGTCGCAGGATCGAGTCCATGTGCTTATTTTGCTTTGTGCATGGTTTGTAGTTTGTTCTCATGATGCTGGAAAAGGTTGAGGAGTCTGTCTGTCCCTGAACACCAGGATCCTCCACGATCAGCACCTCAGTTTTTTTTTTTTTTTTTCCATCAGCCGCTCGTGGTCCAGTGGAGTTGTTCCTTGCCTGTCAACGCAGGGTTCGCTGGTTCGCGACCACGCACAGTTTTCATCTTTATCATCATCATCATCATCATCCAAACATGTCAATGAAGGAGACTGTCATCATTATTCACTTATATTCATGAGAAAACTCCATCTCTTCAGCTCAACATTCAATCACTCTGCAGTATAAAGTCCACATGTTCACACCTGAAGCTGTTGGTTGTCTGGTGGCGCAGTGGATTTACTCATGTTACTGAACGTGGAGGTCGCAGGATCGAGTCCATGTGCTCCCTTTGCTTTGTATATAGTGCTGTGCCACAGTACGAGTCAGTACAAGTTCCAAAATGTCTCTCCTCCTCTCAGACCTAGTGCTGGTGTAGTGGATTTCCTTTTGGCTTTGCACTCAAGAGATCGTGGGTTCGAACCCAGGTGTTGGCTTCTTTGCTTTCTCCTTAAGTCTCTTTGTATGCGCTGCTTTGACGATGTAAGACACACTCTGACCATTGTTTCCACCACACCCATTAATGGTACAGTGGGTTGTGCTGCTGCTCTGAATGCAGGAGACTGTGGGTTTGATCCCTGGTGAAGATTGTGAGAGATATGAGATATATGAGATGAGATATGAGAGTTATGAGCAAGAGACAAAATCTACTCGTAATTGGCGAGTGGCGCGTGTTAGTTTTGGACCCTGGTTGTGAGAACCATGCGCAAACCAACGCCCATGGCTGAAGAGATGACGTCACCCAGGAAGGCGGAGCTGCTTTGGCCGAGCACAGGTGTCTGCACTCCCGTCCTGACGATCAACTGCAGCAACCAGAGGAGAAGTGAGTGTCCTACTCATATCACCATCTAATTAACAGCCCAGGAGCCCTATATGTCTATGATTATAACCAACCGGTTTATGGTTTATGGTTAGGTTTAGTCCTGGGCTGTTGTTTACTTGGTGATATCAGATCATGCGCTTGTCCATGTTCTCTCTTTCAGGAGCTGCTGTCCGCCATTGAGTCCAGAAGAACTTCACCACCTGGTTCAAAGAAGACATTGAAGACTCAATGCTTGTCAGCCAAGATCCATCCCTGGTTTGTGCCATGATTTATATTGGTTATCTATATTATGCCATTTGACCTGGACCAGGTCTAATGTGGTCTATATGATGAGAAAACTGTAACTCAGCAGTAAGTTTACAGCATTAAAGAGTGTAATTTATATGTAAAATAGTAGTACAATCTATCCCCCTGGACCTACATTAATTTATATATAGCACTATTTTCTGTAAACAATAACTGTAAAATAATTTTTACTGTCTTAGGTGGACCAATACTCTTTAATTAGTAATAATATCTGCTCACTATCATGTTGATGGAGGTACAATAAAATACTCAAGGGTTGCATACGGCAGCTGGTTTTTATAAATATTTGACAGTACAGGTAACGAAGGTAACGAACTGCTATGACTATACTGCTATAGGGATTATGGCAATGGGCCAATTTACCAAAAAATGTTGAACTATCCCTTTAGAGTTTCTGTTTGTTTTATTTTTCATTGTTGCCCCTTTTTTGTTGTTGTTGTTGTGCTTTGTTTTATATTTGCAGTTCATCCTCTGACGACCACGACTTTGTCTGTTCAACCTGTTCATTCTTCACTTGTCAGAGTCCAGGAATCTGTTGCCATGGTGAAATCACATAATACTCTAGTATGTGTGTGTGTATGTATGTGTGTGTGTGTGTATGTATGTGTGTGTGTGTCGCCTCGAGGAAAATCAGCTCAACTTTCATTCATATTGAAATGAAGCAGTGAGTGAGAGGAGAAGAAAGGAGGATTAGGAGAAGAAGAGATAAGAGAGGAGGAAGGAAAGGAAGGAAGGAAGGATAGAAGGAGAGTGTGTGACACTATCTGTGTTTCCTTGTTTTGCTGCTGTCAGAGAGAAAACTAATCCACCGTCAACACACACACACACACACACACACACACGCTGCTGTCAGTCTGCTGTGCAAAGCAAAAATGATTTTCCACGTCGGAACAAAAGTTTCCTCAGAGGTCGCAGCAGATTTTTAATTAGTTGGAAAATGCACAAGTGAGTCGAGGTTCATCCAGTAAACACACACACACATACACACACACACACACACACACACACATACACATAGCGTGACAGCAGCTGAAGCCCATCCTGGATGTGCAGCTCGGTCTCGATGAGTCAGCAGAGCAGAGACGCTGGTCTCTCATTGGCTCTCGGCTGTGACATCACAGCGTCATGGCTGGTCTGGGTCCGTGCTGCAGTATTTATCCATATGACGGTTCTTCGTCCAAAAAGACACACTAGAAAACATCCAAATACCTCCACACTGCTCGTCTGTAATGTCCCTCTTGTGTTGAAGCCCCGACATGAGAAATTGTCCCGAAAAAAATGTAATAAGTTTATATTTGAAGCTTGTTTGTAGCGGAAGCTCCCAGCACTGCTTTTCCTGTGTCCATCCAAATCCGCACCAGTGTCAATGCCAATAGCACGAGATTTGGACGGACACAGGAAAAGCATTTTTTGCCTGTTGTCATCAATTTGGCCTTTCAGCACCACGGACAGCGGCCGAAGCTCCATATCAACAATCTACTGTAACAGCCAGGCTATAGGTTGTTCTGACTTTAGGTAAGAGTAAATTTCTTATTTTTGCATCTGAATTTGTCATCATCATTTGGCTTTTCAGCACCACGGACAGCGAAAAAAAATACACAGTTCCATTGTTGGCTATAATATAATTTTTTCCAGCCCTCCAAAGTGCAGGAAAAACACAGTTTTTATTTGGACCTAACCAACTGCTCCATATCAACAATCTACTGTAGCAGCCAGACTATAGGTTGTTCTGACTTTAGGTAAGAGTAAATTTCTTATTTTTCACATCAATGAATCACTGTAAGCTGCTTTTTTTTTTGACAAACACAGCTTGTGTCAAATAGGATTTCAGAAAAAAAAAAAAAAAGAGCAGAGCCTTCCTAGAAATTAAAGCAGAAGTAAGCGATCCGGTCGTTTTCGCTAATGCTGCGTTCCAGGCAGGCTTTTGAAATTACAGCTTCAAGTCACAACTTACGACTTTGTAGCATTCCAGGCAACCCACTCGTGTTTCTCCGACCTGTTTTACCGGTGAAAGTCACTATAACAGCCACTTTTTTAAAGTGTGGTTATAAGATCTACAAATAGCCCCTAAGTACTTTAATGCCAGCCCATAATAGACCCAAAGAAACTGCCTATTTTCACGGTCTAAAAGAGGTTTTACCTGAAAAAAAATACATAGTTCCATTGTTGGCTATAATATAATTTTTTCCAGCCCTTCAAAGTGCAGGAAAAACATAGTTTTTATTTGGAGCTAACCAACTGCTGATCTAGTAAATGATTAGGGACGGCCCTAGCTGGTATGTGGTGGATAACATCCTGAAGGCAAAGGAGGGATAAACCGTCGTGAGTTGGTTCCAGGTCATCTTTTCTTTGGGTCCATTCACAACAATGTATGTTGTAAATCTCTGGGCAGGGCTATTATGGGCTGGTCGTTAGTCTCAGACAGTTCATAGGCCTATGGGAGGAGTGCAGAGAGTCTTCTTCTGCAATTAAAGTACTTGGGGGCTATTTGTAGATCATACCACACTTTAGAAAAAAAGATACTATCCCTTTAACTCTTGTTTCTGAGAATGAACTCTTTGAAAGCAGCTGCACTGATGAGCTGCTTTTAGGGGTTAGAGTTTCCTTCTTTGACAAATACAGCTTGTGTCAAATATGATTTTAGAAAAAAGGAAAAAAAAGAGCAGAGCCTTCCTAGAAATTAACTCAAGTAAAAGTAAAAATATTTGTCTTGGAAATGTATTCTAGTAATAAGCTAAACTTGTTCCAAAAGTAACAACAATTTTCCAACTATTATTATTTCATAGGAGGAGTGAACACCGTGCTGTGAAATAACTGATCACTTAAATCAATCCGTTAATTAATTTCCAATTAACGTCCTATTTGTAGATGAGGAGAGAGAGAGAGAAGAGCTCATGTTTGGAGCAGCATCCTTCCGTCATATCAGAGTAAATATTTTCAAATTAATTGGCTTTCCTTTCTTCTTTTTTTGTCAGAAACATTCTCCACGCTGTCAGAACCTGATTTTGTTGTATTTTTTTTTACTTTGTTTACTGTAAAAACACGCAGCGACGAGACGTTAATTAAAGGCCGATCACTTGTGTTCATGTTCTTCACAAACGGCATGAAGGAGACAGAGAGAGAGAGAGAGAAGGAAGGAGAGCTTGGAGGTAAATTGAAATGTTCAGAGTAAATTGGTTGTTTCCTCAAGACAAGTGGAGTAAACGCTGGAAAATGACAGTGTGTGTGTCTGTGTGCGAGTGTGTGTGTGTGTAGTAATTATATCAGCAGTCAGGGTTGATGGATGATTGAGGTTCTATCTGCAGCCCGAGGCCCTGAACGCACCACAGCACAATTAATCTGACATCACTACTGTGTGTGTGTGTCTGTGTGTGTGTGTCTGTGTGTGTGTGTCATATATTGTCTCTATGTAGCAATTTATGATGGCTGTGTGTGTATGTGTGTATCTGTGTGTGCGTGTGTGAAGAAAAGTTTCAGTGTTGGACTAACTTCAGCGTGTCAGTCGGTGTATGCAGGTCTATTAGTGCCACCGTGACGGATGTTGAACAGCGGCGTCGAGGTCACGACCAACATGTGTTCGTTCGCTGCAGACGTCGGAGCTCAACACAACTGAGTCCGAGCTTCATAGAAATCTATTAAAGGGATAGTTCACCCAAAATTCTAATTTAGAGCTGTGAGAATTTTCAGAGTCCTCCGTTCCTTCTCTGAGTTATAATGGTTGTCAATGCACCTTCGTCCAAAAAGACACACCAAAAAACATCTAAATACCTTGTCTGTAATGCCCCTCTTGTATTGAAGCCCCCACCTGAGAAATTATTATTAAATAAATTCTCACAGCTCTTATAGTCGACATGAGGGTGAGTAGATAATGAGTGAAATTTGAATTTTGGGTGAACTATCCCTTTAACTTCATCATAATAATAATAATATATAATAATAAAAAATCGTGACTCTTGCCTCAAAGCTGTGAGAGGAAACAGAGAAAATGATTTGTTGTTAACACCACACAGTGCACTTTATTAACACAGCTGAAAGCTTATTTAATGTTCATTTATGAAGAGGTTTGAAATATTATTACAACACAAATTAGTAATGAGATCTATTTCTTTGCCAGATTTATTGAAAAAACCTGAACTCAACATAATTTCCTACATGCGACTGCTTACTATTGATTGTTTTGGTTATTTTGAAAAAAGAAATTGTTGCACGAGTCTATGGACACATATTTATGAGTCGACTTGTTAACCATCTTTGAATATATGTATTTATATTGTCTTAAATAAACAAATAATAAACCAAAACATAAAGTTAAATCTCTACACTCGCCAAACTGTTGAAAAAATTTTTGTTTTTTGTCCTGAATTTACCAATAACCTCAGAGAAAAAACGATTCTTATGATAAATGTTAAAATAGAAACCGTGATTTATTATCAGCATTATTTTTGTCAACTAACAGCAATCCCCGTTATACGTATATACTTGTACAATGACTCTAATACAACTTAGCCTACATTGTGGAAACACACTGAGCAGGAAAGATCCTCGTTAGCAGCAGCTCAGACTAAATGTCACAAAAATGAATCAACAATACATATTTATAGACCTGGCTTTGTCCAAAAATAAACAAGACTGCACGAGACCAAGGCGGCTCTTTAAATTACCCACCAACCCAATGACTTAAACTGCCTATTTCACAACTCATTAGGCTGCGTTCAGTGAAACTTCAGCTCTGTTGGAAGAAAAAAAAGAGAAAAAAACCCCCACACAGGCCAAGATTCATTTGAAGGAGCCGGTGTTGCCAACACAGAAGGTTCAGACGTCGCCCAGACAAGAACTGGCAACGACAAACATGGACTGGAGGAAGGAGAGTGAGACGAGCCAAACAGGAAGTGACCGAGCGTGTTCGCATTAAGACCAGACAGAGTTTTCAAAGTAAAACAAAGATCAGCACAAGTGTCAGGTTAACTCTGTTTCCTGTGTCTTATTTTGAAGGGTTTCTCAGCTTCTCTCTGGAGCTCTAGTAACAACAGGTCGGTGTCGGCCAATCAGAAGAGAGGAGGAGGCTCTGAGTCTCTCCTCTGATTGGCTGACTGTTTAACGAGTGATTCAATCATTTTATGGAGGAGATTTCAGAATAAAACACTCAGAGAAACTAAATCCTGCGAATGTTGGATGGATGGTTATAGGGTCCAGGTGGTGAGGGGGCGGGGCTTTGTGGTGACATCACAAAATGACAGGAAGTCCTGGCGGCTTGTTTTATGGCTCAGTTTCTGGATACAAATACAAACATCTACCTTTATTCTGAAGGAGCTTTAACACAAACATCTACCTTTATTTTGAAGGAGCTTTAATATAAACATCTACCTTTATTCTGAAGGAGCTTTAACACAAACATCTACCTTTATTTTGAAGGAGCTTTAATATAAACATCTACCTTTATTTTGAAGGAGCTTTAATATAAACATCTACCTTTATTTTGAAGGAGCTTTAATATAAACATCTACCTTTATTTTGAAGGAGCTTTAATATAAACATCTACCTTCATACTGCAGCAGGAGGCTGAAGTCACGTGTTTTTAAGGACACTCTTCTCGTGGTTCTTTGGTTTTTTGGTTCTTTGAGATTTGACATTTTAAATCCCGATGACCTTCTTATGAGCTCAGGCTCATTACACATACATGAAATCAATCTGGGCGAATCAAAGCGCCTCCTTTTTGCAAGTCTGATTTAGTGTGAAGAGGCTTTAAATGCTGCCAGTGTGTCAGATAATAACAATAATTATAACAGTCAGGCTTTGTCACCTTGACTGCGTTTAATTTTGCATGAATTCACTTGAATGCGACGCCGCTCCTCCGACTCTAATGAGCAGTTTCAGTCTCGTGTTGTAATAAAAGGTTCGTGAGACAGAAAATGAAACCTTCCATTCTCCTGCTGTCACACTGCAACAGGCCTGTGCATGTGTGTGTGTGTCTGTGCATGTGTGTGCGTGTGTCAGATATTACCATTTCAATAGTTCTCTCCTCCTTCCACCCACTTCGTCTGTTTCTTTTGGTTGGTGTGTAATTGTGGCTGATTATCAGGCGGGCACTGTTATCAGCACACACATACACACACACATACAGACACACACACACACAATGGGACTGGGAACAAAACATTTCCAGTGGGTTCAGCTCTGAAGGAAGAATCACCTCTGAATGATAAACAGACTGAGCTCATGATCGTCGGCCTTCGCATGAATTTAGAATCTAATGTAAGAAAAGAGGAAATCTGAAGTTTGTCGTCGATCAGACTCTGTTTTATTATTCTACTGCTGGAGGAAAGAAAAGTGATGTTTAATGGAACAAATAATGAATAGATGGGAGTTATTGATCCAAACTGGGAAATTCTTCCTGACACATCAGCAGAAAGAATCATGAAATAAAAAGGAAATACATAAATAAATGATGGAAGTAGGTTTAACAAAGTAGTAGAAACATAAATATATAATAACTAACACAATGGAATCACTGTTTATACATAATGGACACAATGTGTGTGTGTGTTTGGTCAAAGGTTCATCAGGAGGAGGACTGGGTCTCCAGGACGACCCAGAAGTGGAGAAAAGTGTTTGATGAGGTCACTGTGACCTTTGACCTTTGACCCAACAGAGTTGAATCAGGTTGTTCTTGAGACCGAATTAATGTTTGTATTAAATCTGAAGAAGATGGATGGATGGATGGTTGAATGTTGGATGGATGGATGGATGGATGGTTGAATGTTGGATGGATGGATGGATGGATGGATGGATGGATGGATGGATGGATGGATGGATGGATGGATGGATGGATGGATGGATGGATGGATGGTTGAATGTTGGATGGATGGATGGATGGATGGATGGATGGATGTGCAACCCGGTTAAAAATATAAAGTAATATCATTTCATCCAAGCATATAGTGTGAGGTTGAAATTCATTAAAATGTCATTAAAACGTTAAAAGCAGTTTAAATATATATATTATATGTTTATTGTTTTATTTGAAGGATAATGTATCTGTAAAAGTAATATGTACCAGCATTTATGGGGTTAATTGAGATCGGGCCGGAACGTAACCTCTGAGGTGTTTCAGGCCGGACAGGAAAAGAGTGACGGACAGACCGGCACGAGCGCGAGGCAGGCGGAGCGAGACGGAAGAAGACACAAGGAGCGTGTAGAAAAAAAAAACAGTAACTAAAACAGACTGTTTAGATTAGTTTGCGACCAAGCTCGAGAGGCGTTCAACCCGGACTCCCCGTGAGGACGACGTGAAGCTAGCAGCTAATGCAGTAGCTAGTAGCAAACAGTGCTAAGTTAGCAACAAGCTAGGTTAGCATCAAGCTACCTGTTCGGCAGTGACTGTTGGGGAAAGGAGCGAGGAGCTGCAGAGGACGAGCGAGCACCGCGACATCGGCAGTGACGGGTCTTCGTTTCCTCCGGACGGATCTTCTCCTCAACTCAGCTCTTCTCCAGCCATCAGCCCGTGTGAGTAAGGATACAACACCGGTCATTAAGGTACCGTTTTTATTTTGTATGGCTCAGTCGGGGTGAAGGAATTGTGTTGATGGATGGATGAGAAATCATAACAACAGGACGTTTGGACAGATGACTGTCTTTATTGATGATATTTAAGAGGAGGCAGCTGTGAGGTTTTCTCAGCCCTTAGTTGTGTCAGTCAGGCTGTAGATCTGTAGGTGTTGAGCCCTGGATCATGTCTGTCAGGCTGTATGATCTGTAGGTTTTGATCCCTGGGTTGTGTCTGTCAGGCTGCAGGATCTGTAGGCGTTGAGCCCGGGGTCGTGTCTGTCAGGCTGCAGGATCTGTCGGTGTAGAGCCCTGGGTTATGTCTGTCAGGCTATAGACCTACAGGTGTTGATCCCTGGGTCGTGTCTGTCAGGCTGCAGCATCAGTGTTGCAGGGCCGTGGGGCCACAGGGACGATGATCTGGATCAGTGTTGACGCTCAGATGTGTAAAAGTGAACAGAACCTATTTAAAACGACAAGGAGAGGAAGATCAGACATGGAGGAAACTCCTTTATTCTGAGCCGAGATCAGTTTTCAGAGATGTCTTGTCACGGTCACGTTTCAGAAGCTCGATCTGATAATTAAAGAGTTAAAAAGATCAAAGGCGGAGGAGGAGGAGGAGGTTTGTTTATTCATCACTGTATTGAAATAGACTGGATCTGTCACCTTCCCTCCTCTAAACATATGTAGCTACTGTGACTGCGACTCCGTGTGTGTTGATATAATTAGCTCCTGCAGGATTTCACCACATTTCACAACTCTCCCATACAAATCTATAAGCAGCCGACCAATCAGAGCAGGGCTGAGGACCCCCACCCCCCGACACCCAATCAGCACTTCTCGTCTCCGGCAGCAGGATTTTGAACTTTCGTCCACACCTCCTGTTTGTCTCGTCCTCCTCAGGTGTGTGAGCAGCGACCTGTGAAGTTTCTTACTTCTTAACGAGCAGCAGCACGTGTGGATTAATTAATTACTGCACCGCTGAAAATAGTCCCGCTTCCTCCTGCGTGCGCTTGTTTGTTCACACCTACAGTGACCAGAATATCACTGAGCCTCTGAAATAAGGAGACAGAGATGAGACGCCTCAGCTTCTCTCTGGAGCTCTAGTATCAACAGGTCGGTGTCAGCCAATCAGAAGAGAGGAGGAAGGGGCGGAGGCTCTGATCCCCTCTTCTGATTGGCTGACTGTTCACTAAAGGGATCCAATAAAAGAACAGAGCAGATTTCAGAATAAAACTCTCAAGAGAAACCAAATCCTGTAAAGTTGATGGATGGATGTTTGGGAGGGGGCGGGGCTTAACGACTGCTGCTGTTGTGACATCACAAAGTGACAGGAAGTCACAACGGCTGGTTTTAAGGCTCAGTTTGTGAACACCACGTTACTTTTGAAAAGTAATTAGTTATAGCTATCCGTTACTTTCCCCAAAAGTAATTAAGTTACTAAGTTACTACATTATAAAAGTAACTAATTACCAGGAAAAGCAACTGTTGTAACTTTTTTTTTATATAAAATGCTCAAAATGAAAGCAGATTCACTGTCTCCTCCTTACTCTACCTCAGCCTCTTGTTTGATTACTCGTTGCTGAAATAAGTGACGCCATTAGTAACGCTGTTTATTTATAACGCCGTTTATTCCCATCCCTGGTGAACACATCGGCTGTGTTGCCTTCGCTGTCCTCGGGTTTGTTTTTCTTTGCTTTGGCCTGGGAACAGGAGCGTCGACGTCACCGAGCTGAGCTCAGGATTGTTCTCTCCGCTGAGCCCAAAGTTTGTATTTGCATACAAATAAAGTTGTAATGGGATTAAATCAAATGTTGCTGGGATTAAAGGAGGCTGCGCTCCATCACTGGCAGTGTTTGTGGAAAGGAGAAGAAGACGCTTCGACACGAAATCAAACAAACAGCGGCCAAAAAAAACAAACAAACTTTATACAAACAAACAGACGACAGGCAGAACATTTTCTCCTCCTGCAGCAGCAGCAGCAGAGATAAGATCGTGAACACCGTCGTCACACTGAGGCGGCGTCGCACACATCAGAGTCCATTTCACTGGGAGGCCAGAAATACCAGGGTCAGAGGGCTTTTATTTTGAAACAGATCGATATCGTTCTCACTAACTGTGTTTTTAGATTGAAGTCGGCTGAAAGAGCCACAGAGCTCTGATCTGCTGCTACTGATAGCTGTGTGTGTCTGTGTGCATGCGCGTGTGTGTGTGGAGCAGATAAAGGCAGAAGAAGCAATGAAACAAGATGACACATGATAACAATGTAACACACACACTGGGAGGCCACAGGACCAGTGTGTGACAGCTGATCACCTGTCGGCTCTGGTTTTGCTTCAGGCGGCTGTTTGTCTGTCCAGTCACGTATCAATAAAGTATTAATATTCAAATTTATGAATGTAAAAAAAAATGGATGCAGCATCAGCAGCAGTATTATGATTTATTTTATTGTTTGTGTGTTGTGACGCCAAATATTGATCTTTTATTGTTTTATTTTATCATCTATAGTCCTAGAAAAAGTACTGACGTGTTGTTTCTTAATTATTTTATCAGATAAAACAGAAATTTTCCTGTAATTTAAATTTGCAACAAGGTCATGTATCACAAAAAAATCACACAATGTTTAAGATTCACACAAAAAATGAATGGATGAATAAAGAAAACAAAGACGAATCTAATCAAACGAAGCAAAAAAGTAAAACTCTTTGTAGTTTCTGCTCCTTGTGGGTTTGTATTTTTATCTTAGTGACATCAGCAGTCTGTCACCGCGGTAACAGACAGTAACACAACAAGCAGCGTCCACGTCGAGGATCAGAGGAGACGAGTCGGTTTGTAGAAGACGAATCAAAGTCACATCTATGATGATGACGAGGGGGGGGGGCTTTTATTGTGGCGGGGTTTAAAGGAAATGAAACTTTTAGAGGAAAGTTTATTTGTTTGTTTATTGATGAAACTTTATAGATGTTTACAGTCAGAACACATGATGACGATGACGATGATACACAGTTCATCATGTCAGTAATAACAGCGTAGGTGGTTTGTTTGTTGGAGTTGTTTCAGGAAACGACTGCATTAACTTTTTTATTTTACGGTAAAACAAAATCACATGAACAGACGCTTTTTTATTTTATTTTATTTTATTTTATTTTTTATTTAAAAGCTATTAAACATTATTTTTCCTGACAGGACAATTAAGGGATTAGTGAAGCAGACATTAGTCACAGCCTCCTCCTCCCCGTCTCCTGGAAATAACATTAATATGCTGCTCGCTTGTTTTGGCCGTTAGGTTTGTGTGTGTGTGTGCGTGTGCATGCGTGTGTGTGTGTGTGTGTGTGTGTGTGTAGCTGTAATTCCAGCCTGGGTCAGGACTGAAGGTGGTGGGCTGTGAACTTTGTTGGTAAACAGGTTTAATGAGGAGCAGGCGACGGTTGGGATGTTGAGAAATTACAGAAACAGGAGATTAAAGGGATAGTTCAACATTTTGTCAAATTGTCCCATCACCATAATCCCTATAGTCATAGCAGTAGGTTTGTTGCCTTTAATTGTCGGTGCAAGCTATTTTTAGAACGGCGGAGCAGAGCCGTGAGCTGCTCAGAGCTACGCTACGGAGGCTCATTATGGGATGTCTTGGTTTCCCTCATCAAACTCATCAAATACACAATCCAACAACTCCACAACGCTCTGGTGGACAAGTTGTGACCTGCACATTCACCACGCTATGAGATAATAACACAACGTTACCACACAGAGTTGTTTTATAGGGAAATTCATGCAAAACCTCTGATGCACGTTGCCTTCAGGGACAGTTTTTCATCAACAGTCTCTGTATTTCCCTCTAAAACAACTCTGTGTGGTAACGTTGTGTTATTATCTCATAGCGTGGTGAATGTGCAGGTCACAACTTGTCCACCAGAGCGTTGTGGAGTTGTTGGATTGTGTATTTGATGAGTTTGAAACCAAGAAATCCCATGAGCCTCCGTAGCGTAGCTCTGAGCAGCTCATGGCTCTGCTCCGCCGTTCTAAAAATAGCTTGCACCGACAATTAAAGGTAATGAACCTACTGCTATGACTATAGCCCAGGGTTCACCAAGTCCGGTCCTCGAGGGCCACTGCCTTGCATGTTTTAGAAGTTTCCTGCTACAACACACCTGATTCAAATGAGTGACTCGTTATCAGGCCACTGCAGAGCTTGATGACGAGCTGATCATCTGAATCAGGTGTTGTAGCAGGAAACTTCTAAAACATGCAAGGCAGTGGCCCTCGACGACCGGGATTGGTGAACCCTGGTATAGGGGTTATGGCAATGGGCCAATTTGACAAAATGTTGAACTATCCCTTTTAAACTCTGACTTTCTGACTGAAAAAAGGCTTCAGTTTTATTTAGCTCCGCCCCCTTTGTCCTCATAAGGTGACGGGATTGGCCTCTTCCTCTTCACCTCCACTGATCCTCCTCTTCTTCTCTTTAACCCTTCGTTCTTCTTCTTCCTGGACACGTTGACGTTCGCAGCAGGAAGCAGCTTTAATGAAGATCTCTCTCTCTCTACACCTCCAGCTCTCCTCCCACGCTCCCTCCCTCCCTCCCTCCCTCCCTCCCTCCATCACAAAGAGAGAGGTAGAGAGAGGGTAATGGAGGTGACCACAGCTTTTGATTCGTCTTTTCACTGCTTCCTCCTCTTTTTTTTTATTTCTCTCCTTCACTCTTTCACCGGCTTCTCTTGACCTCCTTCATCTCTTTATCACCTTCCTCTTCTTCTCCTCTCGTCTCCTGGATGTTATTTCATCTCTACACCTTCCTCCTCCTCCTCCTCCTCCTCCTCCTCCTCTGTTTGTTCACCTCTTATTTATCGCCTCTCTCTGTCTATTTTCACACCATCCTCCTCCTTCACAGCGGGGCCGGCGTAGCAGAGGGTTTTACAGACACTATACATTATACATACAGCAAGAGAGAGAAGATCAAAGCTTAACACACACACACACACACACAGACACACACACACAGAGGAGAGATAAAAGCAGCAGAGTCGATGGAGAGACGACGTAAAAAGTGAAACGACAGAGATGAATCCTGAAAATCTCTGGGTACGAAGACGAAGAGCGACGTTCAAACACGAGTTCGTCCGAGGTCGAGCGTTAAAAACCAACAGATCAGCCGACGAGACGCTTTCACTCAGTGTCCCAGTTCCACAGCGACACTGGAGAGTGTGTGTGTGTGTGTGTTGAAGTGTGTGTGTGTGCTGACGCTGCACTGTTTCACTGCGACACTGAACAGGAAGTTGCAAAATCACCTTTTGCAGATTTTTCTTTTATACGCATCAGCCGAGTCCTCGCTGAGCAGAGGGAGCGCGGTGGAGCTGGATCGTCCCATTTTTAGAGCGTGTCCTCGAACGCAGCGCTCGTTTTCCAACAGGTGGAGTTCCCCAACGTATCCCAGGATTCATTGCTGGTGATGAAAACGACCAACACCAACAACGAGCCTGAGGATCAGACTGTTAATGAGACCATAAACTGCTAGGTTGCTTTTTTAAAGGGATAGTTCAACATTTTGTCAAATTGGCCCATCACCATCATCCCTATAGTCATAGCAGTAGGTTCGTTACCTTTAATTGTCGGTGCAAGCTATTTTTAGAATGGCAGAGCAGAGCCGTGAGCTGCTCAGAGCTACGCTACGGAGGCTCATGGGATTTCTTGGTTTCCAAACTCATCAAATACACAATCCAACAACTCCACAACGCTCTGGTGGACAAGTTGTGACCTGCACATTCACCACGCTATGAGATAATAACACAACGTTACCACACAGAGTTGTTTTAGAGGGAAATGCAGAGACTGTTGATGAAAAACTGTCCCTGAAGGCAACGTGCATCAGAGAATTTGTTGTTTTCTCTGCATTTACCTCTAAAACAACTCTGTGTGGTAACGTTGTGTTATTATTTCATAGCGTGGTGAATGTGCAGGTCACAACTTGTCCACCAGAGCGTTGTGGAGTTGTTGGATTGTGTATTTGATGAGTTTGAAATCAAGAAATCCCATAATGAGCCTCCGTAGCGTAGCTCTGAGCAGCTCACGGCTCTGCTCCGCCGTTCTAAAAACAGCTTGCACTGACAATTAAAGGTAACGAACCTACTGCTATGACTATAGGGGTTATGGTTATGACAAAATGTTTAACTATCCCTTTAAAAAAACTTCAGTTTATAAAGTGAAGCATCAGCTCTATTTCTGATCAATAATGATCAATGATCAACGTCGTCATTCTTGCACCATTCACCACCCGGTGACTCTCATTTCATATTTAACGAGCCGCTCAGTGGACGAAATGTTCAAACCAGTCGAACCATCGAACATCAAACACGGCGTCAAGCTGAGGCTTCACTTCTACTCGGAGTTCATCATGTTCACTCATCATCTGTTTAAATATTTCACTGAATTATTATGATTTTTATTACATTTCAGCGTTTTTAAAAGGAGCGAAAGCACCAAAAGTTATTTCACTGGACATGTGTGTGTGTGTGTGTGTGTGTGTGTGTTGTAAACAAAACCCCGTGTTATAAATAAAACGCTTTATCTCCGTTGTGCTCGTTAATGGAGAACAGAAAACTGTGTGTTTCTATTAAAGCGTCCAGTCGTGCAGAACCAGTGTAACAGGGATTTTAAAATGTCACATCACTCAGAGAGAAAAAAAAACCTCCCCAACACCAAACACCTCAAGTCGCAGAGCGCTTTTTATT
Source organism: Decapterus maruadsi (assembly GCA_030347415.2). NCBI lineage: Eukaryota > Metazoa > Chordata > Actinopteri > Carangiformes > Carangidae > Decapterus > Decapterus maruadsi. The sequence continues at coordinate 19,378,753 of CM064889.1, forward strand.
TTAGAGAAGCGTCGACGATTAAAAGATCAAACAAACTAACGACTAAATAAACGTTTGATTGACGTTTTTTATAAAGTTTCTTCTTCTTCTTCGTGAAGGTTAGAGATCTGCTATGTTGAAATAAATAACAATGTTGATCCACACTGTCACTCAATGGATGTTTCCACGGCAACATTCTTCTTCCTGTGGGTCAAATCACATCCCAGCTGTTGCCACGGTGACCGCAGAGAGCATTTTAATCCCATGTTGGGAGAGCGGTCGCTGACATCCCTGTCCGCTGTGTGTGTTTGTGTGTGTGTGTGTGTGTGTGTGTGTTTCATTCGTACCTTATTTAATAGATTTTAATAGAAGACCCACAATGCAACAGGAAAACAACAACACAATGGAAAACAACAACACGACAAAACACACAACTAAACAATAAATAAATTTGAATAAATGCAGAAACACAAGAGAAAACAAGACAACAGATAAACATCAGAACAAAAAGCACATAAAACAACACAAAACTCAACAATAGACACAACAGAACAACAAAAAAGTACACAATTAAACAATAAACACAATGAAACAACAAACAAAACGATAAAAAACAGAGAGAAAAACGCAAAACAACATACAACAAAGTACACAATTAAACAATAAACTCAATGAAACAGCAAAAAGACAAAACAATAAACAATAGAACAAAAAAATACAAAACAAATACAACAAAACGCACACAACCAAACAACAGAACGACAAGAAACAAAACACACTACAAAACGATAAGCAACAAAATACAATTGGACAATAGACAAATCAGAACAAAAAACAAATAACAAGCAGCACATCAATCATCAACACAACAGAAAACAAACACAACCAAACACACAACACAAAATAAACAACGCACACAACAAAACAACAAAACCCACAACAGAGTCAGTTTTAGTCCAAACTCAGTAAAAACATCTTTTCCTTGAATGAACTCATTGAAGCTGAGATCAAACGCGTCTCCTCACACACACACACACACACAGACACACACACACACACACACACTCCCTCTGATGGCTGTCGTTACCACGGTTACTCCGACAGTTTTCCCGCAGGAGAGCGAACGGTTTCACCTCGACACACGTCAGGATGAAACTCCTCTCTCTTCTCGTTAAGACGCTTCGTTAAGTGACGAGTCTCCGGTGTCGCACGCACGCTCTTTAATCTTAATTAGACCGTCGAGGCGTCGCCACGGCAACTCTGTGATCAATGATCAATATCTGGATCAATCAATGCACGGACTGATGACTCGCTGATTGACAGAGGGATGGATGAAGCTCGGCTCACAACGCTCGCTCTCTCCTCTTTTTTATTTCCCTGTCACTCAGCTGACTCCACGTCTCGCCAGGTGTGAAGGTGATGGTTAAATTGCTGTTTGTTTCCACGGCGACCTGTCACACGTCTGAGGTGAAGGGTTTAAAATTACAGACTCGACATGAAAACATACAGAGGCTTTGGAAACGTAAATAATAAAGGTGAAGAGGCTCAGCTATGGAGAAAAAACTAACAAACAAACAACATTAAAGGTCCATGTGTCCCTAAAACCAGCCGTCAGGACTTCCTGTCACTTTGTGATGTCACAACAGAGCAGCCACCCTAAGCCCCGCCCCCCTTAACCACCTGGATCCAAGCATCCATCTAACAACTTGCAGGATTTGGTTTCTCTGAGTGTTTTATTCTGAAATCTGCTCTATTTATTTTATTGGATCACTGTAGAAAACAGTCGGCCAATCAGAAGAGAGTCTCAGAGACTCCTCCTCTCTTCTGATTGGCCGACACCGACCTGTTGTTGTTACTCGAGCGCCAGAGAGAAGCTGAGAGAGGAGATGGTTTTGTGTTCTTAAAAACCACACAACGCATTTTGTTTTGCATCAAAAATTCAAAGTAAAACACACTAGAAGTTATATTTATTTATATAAAGTAACATTTTATATCTTTATATATCATTTTATATATTTATCTTTATATAATGGCTGCACAATATTGGAGAAAAATGACATCGCGACAATTTAATTTTCTGTGATTTTCTGCAATAAATATTACGATATTAAAAAATAAGGACTTAATTGTCATCTACTGTATAACAAATGTTTAACTTTATTCTAATCTTTCTTTTTATTACAATTGCACACTAACGTTTACATTCCTACCAATTCAATGTATGTAAATGAACCAGTATCTGTGCATTCACCTGTACTTTGGTGCTGATCATAAAACATGAACATAAAGTGACGGTATTTAATAATCTTTACGGTTAATTAATTGATTGTGGCATTTAATACCGCGATTAGTTGTGAAAAGAAGTAATCGTCCCTATTGTGAACAGCTAGTTGCTCCACAGGATCCAACATGGCCGCCGTGGTCCGTCTTCCCTCAGAGCGTCTTGGTTTTAAATAAACGCCGATGGTTTGAGTCATGAGTTAGTTTACTCACTCACTCCTGAGAGCTGAAGAGGAGGAGGAGGAGGAAGTGTCTACTCCCCCCAAGGAAGGGAAATAAATAAAAAGTAAAGAAGAAAAGGAGAAGAAGAAGAAGAAGAAGAAGAGTTTCCCTCCAGAAGAGAATCAATCAACCTCGACACACCTCCCTCTCCGTCTCCGTCTGTCTCCCATAAAGACATGAAGACAACAACCAAACTGCATTATTTAAATGGAGTTGTTGCTGAAAAGCTTGCGTAACTGCGAACACACACACACGCACACACACACAGACACACACACACTTCAGCTGTGTTTGTGTGTTTGTTGCCCAGAGCATATGTGTGTCTTTTCCTCCCTCTCTCCCTCCCTTTCTCTTTTCTCTTTTTTTTTATCCCCTCCATCCTTCCTCCTCTCTAATCACAGCCTGGCAGACAGCGCGCTGCGTGTGTGTTTGTGTCTGTGTGTGTGTGTGTGTGTGTGTGTGTGTGTGCGTACAGAAGCGTGAAGCATTGAGAAAAACCTGAGGAAATAAATTCAAACCAGAGAGCGAGAAAGAAACGAATTCAGAGAGAATGAGGGGTGTGACAGAGGGATGGAGGGATGGACGGACAGAGGGAGGGATGGAGGGATGTCAGAGGCCTGGAGACAGAGAGACAGATGCTGCAGCTGTAAAACACACACACACACACACACACACACACACACACACACACACAGAGGACAATGGGAGTGTGTGTGTGTGTTTATCTGAGGCAGATGTTCCTCATTTGTTCTAATTATCATTTCTTCAGTCTGTTTATTCTCTAATACAGTGGAGACGCTGTCGTGGTGCGTTCAGGAACAAGTGCCTGAACGAAGCCGCCTGGTGACCTCTTCACTTTTATTAAAGGGATAGTTCAACATTTTGGCAAATTGGCCCATTGCCATAATCCCTATAGTCATAGCAGTAGGTTCGTTACCTTTAATTGTCGGTGCAAGCTGTTTTTAGAACGGCGGAGCAGAGCCGTGAGCTGCTCAGAGCTACGCTACGGAGGCTCATGGGATTTCTTGGTTTCAAACTCATCAAATACACAATCCAACAACTCCACAACGCTCTGGTGGACAAGTTGTGACCTGCACATTCACCACGCTATGAGATAATAACACAACGTTACCACACAGAGTTGTTTTAGAGGGAAATTCATGCAAAACCTCTGATGCACGTTGCCTTCAGGGACAGTTTTTCATCGTCAGTCTCTGAATTTCCCTCTAAAACAACTCTGTGTGGTAACGTTGTGTTATTATCTCATAGCGTGGTGGTTGTGCAGGTCACAACTTGTCCAAAAATCTTAATATTCTACCAATGAATATATGTATATAATAATAATAATAGTAATTCTCCTTTAAAGCAAGATGTTTGACTGTCGGACATGAAATGAAAACAAACCCAGGAGAAGAAGAAGAAGCATCCGTCGGTGAAACCAGAGTTAAAGAGCGAGATGAGAATCTGGAGGTGAAGCGCCGCTGCTCTGACAGATCTGATGATGATGTGTGTGTGTGTGTCTCCTCACACCCACTAACGCAGCGTGATGCAAACTGACGTGACAGCCCAGATGTGCAGCTGTCGCCTCACATCCAGGCTCTGCCTCGTCTCTCATTTCACTTTCTGATTTTGTGTTTTCCTCCTCGTCTCAGTCCTGTCCACCTCTCCTCTCCGCGACTCCTCCTTCGCCCGTCTCTGACTTTAATTATACAAATCACTCTCTTTCCATCTCCGCTGCACGCTCAGTTTCCACTGTAATAAAGTGTTATTAGAGGCAGCTGAAGTGGAAGTGAAAAGTGAAAGGCTTTTGAAATAAGAAAAGCTGCAGTTCCTCGCCTGACCACTAGAGTCAGTCAGTCAGTAATTTGCCAATGTCAATATATTATAAATTGTTTTAGATGTAAATTCATGCAAAACCACTGATGCACGTTGCCTTCAGGGACAGTTTTTCATCAACAGTCTCTGTATTTCCCTCTAAAACAACTCGTGTGTGGTAACGTTGTGTTATTATCTCATAGCGTGGTGAATGTGCAGGTCACAACTTGTCCACCAGAGCGTTGTGGAGTTGTTGGATTGTGTATTTGATGAGTTTGAAACCAAGAAATCCCATAATGAGCCTCCGTAGCGTAGCTCTGAGCAGCTCACGGCTCTGCTCCGCCGTTCTAAAAACAGCTTGCACCGACAATTAAAGGTAACGAACCTACTGCTATGACTATAGGGGTTATGGTGATGGGACAATTTGACAAAATGTTGAACTACCCCTTTAAACTGTGGATCAAAGTCGTTATTCGTTACTTTATTAATCCGACCTGTCGAACCAGTGACTCAGTGGGCGGAGCCTAAACACGACCTGTGGACACAACGACCTCAGCATCTTTTAATCTGGTGATAAATCAGGACTTTCATTTTCCAGTTTGTTGCGTGACGTCTCCTGTCCTCCGTCCTCTTCCCTCCGTCCTCTTCCCTCCGTCCCCCCGCGGCCAAAAGAAGTAAAAACAAAATGAAGCTTTAAATTAAATCGATGCAGTGATATGAATAAGTAAAGAGAGAGCAGAGGCCTGGGAGCTCGGAGCTGAGCGACGCCACCTTCCTCAGATCACTTTCATTATCCTCCTCTTCCTCCTCCTCCTCCTCCTCCTCAGGAAACCACTCACACGTGCAACTCAATTAAATTCTGCCTGAAAACAAACCGTCAGACTCGGCGGCGGCGGCGGCGGAGGCGAGAATGAAAAAGTCAATGAAACGTCTTGTAGGAGCTTTGTTCGCCTGCAGACGATCCCGACTCTCAGTTTTAATCCACTTTATTATTTGTGTTATAACCCGGTTTATCATCGCATTAATGAACCAGTTCATCACGTTTATAATCAGATTCATCACAGTTATAATCTGGTTTATCACGTTTTCTAACGGGCCACCGCCCCACGCTTCAGCGTAAACTGAAATCTAGAACTATCGGAGACTATTTGGAGTTCAGAGGCAGTTTAACAGGACTTCCCAGGAAATTATGGGATGGTGTTGTTGTGTGCGTTTCCTCAGCTGAAGGAGATAAGACGGGAAGCAGCGGAGCTTTTCTTATCACGGTAAAGCTCCAGGTTCACCGGCCGACGTCCAGGAGTCCAAGAGGCGCTTTTATTTATTTATTTATTTATTATTTATTTTTATTTATTTATTCATGAAGATTCAAGTCTGAGCAGCAGCAGCAGGTTCGATAAGAGACGCTCCTTATCTCCTCAGGGCCGACGTGCCGACCCACAATCCCTTGCTACAGCAACAGTTTTAAAGTAAATAGTCACACTTCCTGCTTCTGGAACACCCCATTATACAGTACTGTATATATACATATTTCCCCATGCAGTACTATATATTTGATTTTTTCAAGATAATAAACGTTGGTCCTAGCGGCTTGCCGTAGTTTGAGTGACTCACAGACCAATCCATCAGGCCATTGTGCCTAAATCTAACCAACCACGGAAGGCAGCATGCAATATGAACCAATCAGAAGCAACCGTGAGTCTAGTTTGTCCGCTTTCGTGTACCGTATTCAAAGATGGCGTTGCAACATGGCGGCCCTCCGGTGAGCGCAAAAACTATTTATTCTGAGCTACGAGAGCTTTCATTTGTGTGCAGTTGTGATTAGAAGTTGGAAAATGCGTATTTATGAAAGCAATAATTGGCTTTTGCTAAGAAAAAGCCAAATAAGCTGCGTACTGTCCCTTTAATTGAGATTTTATTTAAAAAATGCTGCCCCCTGGTGTCCGTCAGTGGAAGTGCAGCGCTGCAAACTGTCAGCACGGCTGGAAATTTCCCTCCTCCTCTACCTCCCTCTCTCTGCTCCCTCAATCCTTCTTTCCATCCTCTCCTCCTTTCCTCCTTTCCTCCTTTCCTTGTTTCCTCGTTTCCTCGTTTCCTCGTTTCCTCGTTTCCTCTCCTCTTTTCCTCCCTCCCTCGTTTCTCCTCCGCGGCCCGACGGCTCTCTGAAGACAGAACCAGAATTAATTTCATGTTTTAAAACCTGCAGAGAAACAAAATGAGTTTTTATGTTTCACGGCAACACGAACAGAGTCGGGCTACACACACACACACACACACACACACACACAGACACACACACACAGACACACACACAGACACACACAGACACACACAAGCCTCTCCACTGAGTACACAACTGTTTTATCGTCTTTCTCTCCACCTTCTCTTCTTTTTCTTGTCATTTTCTCTCTCTCTGCGGATTTGCCTTCATCCTTCCTGTCAGTGTGTGTGTGTGTGTGTGTGTGTGTGTGTGTGTGTCTGTGTCAGTGTGTGTGTGTGTGTGTGTCTGGGAATTACAACACAATTTACAAGTTCACCTTGACTTCAGTAAAACTGAATTATTCTGCTCTGTGACTCCGCGGCTCCGTTTCATTTCATCTTTCTCTTCATTTTCTTCTCTCCCTCCTCCTCCTCCTCCTCTTCATCCCTTCTTTCTTTCTTTCCTCCTCACCTCAGTTTTTCTTTCTCACCTTTGTTTTTCTTCTTCACCTCCTTCTCTTCGTCATCTCACTTCCTCTCCTCCATCTTTCATCCACTTATTTTTTCTTCACCTCTTTTACTTGTTTTTTTCATCACCTGCCTCGTCTTTCCTCTCCTCTTCCTTTCCTCCTCTTTCTCTTCTTCTCCTTCCTCTCCTCATCTTCCTCTCCTCCTCTTCCCCTCCTCCTTGTCTTCTTCTCTTCTTCCCTCTCTCTTTTCCTCTTCCCTTGTTCTCCCCCTCTTCTCCTCCTCCTCCTCTTCCCCTTCTCCTCTTCCTCTCTTCTCCCCCTTTCCCCCCCTCCACCTTTCCCTCTTCTCCGCCTCTCTCCTCTTCCTCTCCTTCTTTTCTTCCTCTTCTTCTCCCCTTTTTCTCCTCCTCCTCTTCCTCTCTTCTCCTCCTCTTCCTCTTTTCTTCTCCTCCTCTTCCTCTTTTCTTCTCCTCCTCCCCCTCTTCCTCTCTTCTCCTCCTCCTCTTCCTCTTTTCTTCTCCTCTTCCTCCTCTTCTCCTCCTCCTCTCTTCTTCTCCTCCTCTTCCTCTCTCCTCCTCTTCCTCTCTTCTCCTCCTCTTCCTCGCTTCTCCTCCCCCTCTTCCTCTCTTCTTCCTCTCCTCTTCCTCTGATCTCCCCCTCTCCTCCTCCTCCTCTTCCTCTCTTCTCCTCCTCTTCTTCCTCTCTTCTCCCCCTCTTCCTCTCTTCTTCCTCTCCTCTTCCTCTCATCTCCCCCTCTCCTCCTCCTCCTCTTCCTCTCTTCTCCTCCTCCTCTTCCTCTTTTCTTCTCCTCCTCTTCCTCTTTTCTTCTCCTCCTCCTCTCTTCTTCTCCTCCTCTTCCTCTCCTCCTCCTCCTCTTCCTCTCTCCTCCTCTCCCCCTCTCCTCCTCTCCGGTGATGGATGGGGAGTCGGATGCTGTGTTGCCACGGTAATTTGATGGATGGTTTATCAGGTGATGCGAGGGGGACAACAGGCCGTCGGAGCCGACTCGGTCCGGTCCCTCCTGTTGGATCGTGTATCAGATGCGCGAGGGTCACAGGTTCGATTCCCCCCGGTCGTCTCAACACAAGATTAATGTTGAAGTGACGCGACGGAGAAACCTGCTCTTCATTTAAAGATAAACTTCAATTCAATAAACCGACACGAGGCGCCGCCGCCACAGATAACCGCCACTGGCCTGGTTGCCCTGACAACGGGCAACTTTTATGCTAATGCTACTCCACGCACACGCACAGACACACACACACAGACAGGATTGAGCTGGTGATGGTTATGAATGACCCAGATATGAATCTTAATTAAAGGAGTATTTCCTCAATTATCCTCCTGTAATAAGGAAAAATGGGCGGCGTGTGTGTGTGTACGTGCACGTGTGTGTGTACGTGCGCGTGTGTGTGTGCCTGTTGTCCTTGAGTCGTGGCCGAAAAGATGAATGAGCTGTGATTACACTGATACAGAGATAATCACAGGAGGAAAGGAGGAAGAGGAGGAGGAGGAGGAAAATGAGGAAAATGAGGAGCAAGATGAAGATGAGGAGGAATGAGCATGAAGAGGAAGATTAGGAGGATGACAAGGGGGGAGAGGAGGAAAGAGGAGGAAGGAGGATGAAGAGGATGAAGATGAGGAGGAAGAGGAGGAGGAAGGAGGATGAAGAAGAGGAGGAAGAGGATGATGATGAGGATGAGGAAGGAAAATGAAGAAGAGGATGAACATGAGGATAAAGGAGGATGAGGATGAAGATAAGGAGGAGGAAGATGAGGAGAAGGAGGAGGAAGAAAAAGAGGATGAGGAGGAAGAAGAGTAAGGAAGATTAGGAGGAAAGAGGATGATGAAGATGAGGAGGAGGAAGGAGGATGAAGAGGATGAAGATGAGGAAGAGGATGAAGGAGGAGGATGAGGAGGAAGATGAGGAGGAAGGAGCTGGAAGATGGAGGATGAGGATGAAGATGAGGAAAGAAATTAAGAGGAAGATTTCCTCAGGATGGTGAAGATGAGGAGGAGGATGGAGGTAAGAGGAGGAGGATGATGATGAGGAGGAGGTAGGAGGATGAGGATGAAGATGAGGAGGAAGGAGGATGAAGATGAAGAAGAGGAAGATTAGGAAGATGACAAGGGGGGAGAGGAGGAAAGAGGAGGAAGGAGGAGGAAGAAAAAGAGGATGACGATGAGGAGGAGGAAGAGGAAGATTAGGAGGAAAGAGGATGATGATGATGAAGATGAGGAGGAAGAAGAGGATGAACATGAGGATAAATGAGGATGAGGATGAAGATAAGGAGGAAGAGGATGAGGAGGAAGGAGGAGGAAGAAAAAGAGGATGAAGATGAGGAGGAAGAAGAGGAAGATTAGGAGGAAAGAGGATGATGAAGATGAGGAGGAGGAAGGAGGATGAAGAGGATGAAGATGAGGAAGAGGATGAAGGAGGAGGATGAGGAGGAAGATGAGGAGGAAGGAGGAGGAAGAAAAAGAGGATGAGGATGAAGATGAGGAGGAAGAAGAGTAAGAGGAAGATTAGGAGGAAAGAGGATGGTGAAGATGAGGAGGAGGATGGAGGACGAAGAGGAGGAAGAGGATGAAGATGAGGAGGAAGGAGGAGGAGGATGAAGATGAGGAGGAATGAGGATGAAGATGAAGAAGAGGAAGATTAGGAAGATGACAAGGGGGGAGAGGAGGAAAGAGGAGGAAGGAGGATGAAGAAGAGGAGGAAGAGGATGATGATGAGGATGAGGAAGGAGGATGAAGAAGAGGAGGAAGAGGATGATGATGAGGATGAGGAAGGAAAATGAAGAAGAGGATGAACATGAGGATAAAGGAGGATGAGGATGAAGATAAGGAGGAGGAAGATGAGGAGAAGGAGGAGGAAGAAAAAGAGGATGAGGATGAAGATGAGGAGGAAGAAGAGTAAGGAAGATTAGGAGGAAAGAGGATGATGAAGATGAGGAGGAGGAAGGAGGATGAAGAGGATGAAGATGAGGAAGAGGATGAAGGAGGAGGATGAGGAGGAAGATGAGGAGGAAAGAGGAGGAAGAAAAAGAGGATGAGGATGAAGATGAGGAGGAAGAAGAGTAAGAGGAAGATTAGGAGGAAAGAGGATGGTGAAGATGAGGAAGAGGATGAAGGAGGAGGATGAGGAGGAGGATGAAGATGAGGAGGAAGGAGGAGGAGGATGAAGATGAGGAAGAGGATGAAGGAGGAGGATGAGGAGGAGGAAGATGAGGAGGAAGGAGGATGAAGATGAGGAGGAAGAAGAGGATGAGGATAAAGGAGGAGGATGAAGATAAGGAGGAAGAGGATGAAGATGAGGAGGAAGAGGATGAAGATGAGGAGGAAGAGGAGGAAGAATATGAGGAGGAAGAAGAGTAGGAGGAAGATTAGGAGCAAAGAGGATGATGAAGAGGAGGAGGAAGAGGATGAAGATGAGGATAAAGGAGGAGGAAGAGGATGAGGAGGAAGAAGAGTAAGAGGAAGTTTAGGAGGAAAGAGGATGATGAAGAGGAGGAGGAAGAGGAGGAGTTGAGTTGACGTGAAAACTTCAGAGCAGCAGTTTGATGAACTCGTCTCAGGAACCTCGGAGATTAAATGTAAATCTTTAATCGAGGTTTTTGTTGCCGTGCCGACTGGTTTGTTCTCGGAGCCGAGTCGCCGTCGCTGGAATAAACTCCTGTTGTTATTTATTCATGTTCTCAGCTTCACTCTCTGACTTGACTTTTATTCCACTTGACTCAGCTCAAACACTCTTTTTTTTTTACATCTCACTTCATTTTTCTCTCAATGGAGAAAATTTACAAGTTTCAGCCGCTCAGGAACGAAAGAACGAGGAGAAGAAGAATAAAGAATAAAGTTTAAAAACTGAATTCATGAAAAACCTTCAGATGGAAAGTGTTGAACCAGGTCGCTGAGGGCTTCGTCCTTGTAGCCGAGCGTCTCATTATAATAAATTATAAGTTATAATACAAATAATAAATTCCACCTTCCTCTGTGAGTTCACTGAGTCAAGATCCACGGTTTAAAGGGATAGTTCAACATTTTTGTCAAATTGTCCCATCACCATAACCCCTATAGTCATAGCAGTAGGTTTGTTACCTTTAATTGTCGGTGCAAGCTGTTTTTAGAACGGCAGAGCAGAGCCGTGAGCTGCTCAGAGCTACGCTAAAAAACAACTTTATTCAACGTCTCAAATGATGCTCACGTCGTCAGCTGACTGGCATCGTCCAATCACGTTCAGGCGGCCCCATAGTGCAGCTTTGATCAGTCGGTTGGATTAAAGGACGCATCCACACAAATGGACGATGTTTCAGCTGCAGTGAACCCAGTGAGGAGTTTGTTCTTTCTTTGTTGTCGTGTAAATATTTGATAAACAAGCGTTTAGTTCAGTTGTGTAAAATGTCTCCAGTAAACAAATAAAAGACACAACAAAGCTTTATTTACAAAGTAGGTTTTATACAACAACTCAAAGAGCTTTAGAAATAAAATATAAAACAAGTTTAAATAGAATAAATGACAAAGTTACGTTTATGTTGTTGTTGTTATTGTTGTTGTTGACCTTCACAATGTCCCTTTAACCTCAGTCAGTTCATTCACCTCAGATCTTTTTTTATTTTATTTTATTTTTTACCTTTGAATGTTTCTGACTTTGCTGCTGAAATTTCAATAAAAACAGAATCAGTGGGAGTTTTTTTGTTTTTGTTTTTTTCAAACCTTTGACCAGAAACAACAACAGGTTCAATTAGTTTGACAAACACATCAGTGTGTGTGTGTGTGTGTGTGTGTGTGTGTGTGTGTGTGCGCTCTACAGCAGGGGATGATGGGAAATTCAAAAGAATGAGAGCTGTTTGTCTCATTATGAACACACACACACAGAGTGATGTGTGTTAGTCTAATCAGTGCTGTGGATGTGAAGCTTTGACCTTTACTAGTCGAACCGCCTGGTGTGAGAAAACCCAGCTGTAGGTCACACACACACACACACACACACTGGTGGACACGTTGTGACCTGCACATTCACCACGCCATGAGATAATAACACAACGTTACCACACAGAGTTGTGATGATGAAAAACTGTCCCTGAAGGCAACGTGCATCAGAGGTTTTGCATGAATTTCCCTCTAAAACAACTCTGTGTGGTAACGTTGTGTTATTATCTCATAGCGTGGTGAATGTGCAGGTCACAACTTGTCCACCAGAGCGTTGTGGAGTTGTTGGGTTGTGTATTTGATGAGTTTGAAACCGAGAAATCCCATGAGCCTCCGTAGCGTAGCTCGGAGCAGCTCACAGCTCTGCTCCGCCGTTCTAAAAATAGCTTGCACCAACAATTAAAGGTAACGCACCTACTGCTGTGACTATAGGGGTTATGGTGATAGGACAATTTGACAAAATGTTGAACTATCCCTTTAAGTGGTGAGGTCAAATCTTGTGTCACACCTGTTTTGCTAATTAAAGTGACAACGAGGACTTTCGGAAAGCAAAGTGTTTTTCTGGAGCTCAGAGTAAAAACCAGAGCGACTGTGACGTCGGCACAAATAAAACCTGAAGAAGAAGAAGAAGAAGAAAAGTTTTTCCAGTGGTGACTTTGCTCTGACGAGTTCAGAGAAACTTCTTCCTCGTGTTGTGTAATTTCATCGTGTCAAGAAGCCGGCGAAGCAGCGAGGACGGAGGATTTCATGCTTCAGCTGCACTTAAACAACATCTGCAGCCGCAACATCCAGACTCCTGTTTCCCATAATACTCACAGCACAAACAGGAGCAAACCCACCAGCAGAGAGAGAGAGAGAGGGGGAGAGCAGCCTCCTCCTCCTCCTCCTCCTCCTCCTGCTGCTGCTCACTCCGTTCTAGAGAGATTGATGGATGAACGATGGATTATTGATAGAGGGACGGAGGGATCGATAGAAGGAGGAGAGAGGCTGAAACTAGGCCACCCATCTGCTCAGACCCATCCATCCATCTGCCCCGAGTCCAGAGGTTTAATACGGACGGAAAGAGAGGGGGAGGAGGAGGAGGAGGAGGAGGAGAGGCTGGGAAACGACAGAGCTGGAGAGGAGACGAGGAGAGGAAGAAGGAAGCAAGGTAACGAGGGAGGAGACGGAGCGAAAAGGAAGTGAGGAGTGAAGGTAAAGAAGAGAGATGATGGGTAAAGAAGTGGAGAAGAAAAGAAAAAGTGAGGAGGAGAAAGAAAGGGAAGGAAACAAAACAATACAGCAGGAGGAAAGGAGAAAGGAAAGGAAACAAGGGAGCGGACGAGGAAATGATGATGGTTCATGATGAAGCGGAAAGACGGAGGTAAAAAAAAAAGGAGGGAAGGAAAGTAAGAAGATGAAGAGATAAAGAGAAGGAGGAAATATCTATATGTGCATTGAAATGAGGAAAAGAGAATAAAGAAAGAAAGAAAGAAAGAGGAGGAGGGGAGGCTGGGAAAGGACAGAGCTGGAAAGGAGACAAGGAAGTAGGGAAGGAAGCAAGGTAACGAGGGAGGAGACGGAGCGAAAAGGAAGTGAGGAGAGAAGGAAAAGAAGAAAAGGAAAGAGGAAAGAAAAAGTGAGGAGGAGGAAAGAAAGAGAAGGAAAGAAAACAACACGGCAGGAGGAGGTAGAGAAGGAAACAAGGGAGCGGACGAGGAGATGATGGTTCATGATGAAATAGAAAGATGGAGGTAAAAACAAAAGAAAAGAAAAGGAGGGAAGGAAAATAAGAATAAGATGAAGAGAAACGGGAAAGAAAGAAAGAACCTGTTGTACCTCCTCAAACGACCTGGACAGAAACCGTTCCTGTTGATGGACAGGTGAACAGCGCCCCCCAGTGGCTGCTGGGAAAACTGCACACATGTTGCATAGACAGCATTGACACACACTTAAACACACAAACAGACACACACTGGTGCAGCATTTCATTATAAACTTTATTTAAAGGCTCCAGATCATTACACTGATGGAGTTAATACTCAATATCCTGTTTCCCTCGCGGTCCTGATGAGAATAAATGAGGCTCTGAGAAAGCGTGTGTGTGTGTGTGTTAGTTAAAGTTAAAAGGATTCCTTCACACTTTTAAACTTTGATTTATTTATTCTGCCTTCAGATTTGTGTGTATGTGTGTGTTTGTGTGTTTCCTCCCAGATGTGTCGGCAGCTGTTGAAACCTCTGGATGTTCTGATTATTTTCTGTCATCAACAAAACTTTCATCTTACAATCATTTACAAAAAAGTTGAGCTTCAGCCGTTTGATGCTGGTTCTAACGAGCGACTGGTGGACAATTTGTGACCTGCACGCTATGAGATAATAACACAACGTTACCACACAGAGTTGTTTTAGAGGGAGATGCAGCCGGAACTACATTCCAGACACGGCTGCTGCTGGGGCGGAGGGATTTCAGAGTATTTGCTTCGTGTGTCGTAATGTTGTGTTATTATCTCATAGCGTGGTGAATGTGCAGGTCACAACTTCTCCACCAGAGCGTTTTGGAGTTGTTGCATTGTGTATTTGATGAATTTGATGAGGGGCGGGCAGCCTGTACCGTTCACTGAGCAGCTCACGTCTCTGCCCCGCCGATCTCAAAACAACATGCACCAATAATTAAAGATGATGAACCTACTGAGAGGTGAGAGGAGGATCTGAGTAAATGTTGAAATGTCCCTTTAAACCATGAATGAATACAGCAAACTTTATTTAATTGTCTCGTTTGGCAGTCGGACACACCTGAAAAAGAACAAATGTATATCTGGGAATAAAAAACAATTCCAACGCTAACGGAGCTAACCGGGAAACTCCAGTACTCGCCGATACCGATGTCGGCATTTGCGGGCAGGATTGGCGGAATTTTGGAAACTGGGATTGGAATCGGAACGACTCGACTCCAGAGACAACCCGTCACTGTTAGCGTCGTCGGCCTCTAGTGGTCGTTGGAGGAACTGCAGGTTTCTGTCAGTTCAGACTGACACGAACTGTTTGAACAGGAGGAAACAAACAGAATCACAGCGAGGAACCAGAGGAACCGAGTCTGCTGATTGTTCACTTTTCTGTGTCTGTGTGTCTGTGTGTGTGTGTGTGTGTGTGTGTGTGTGTGTGTGTGTGTGTGTGTGTTGTCCGGGGTGTTGAAGTGTGACATATGAACTCCACCTGCAAGTGGGGAAAAAATGAAAGAAAGGGGCGACCAATCAGTCCACTCTCCCCCGGCCTGCAGTGTTCATTACAGTGACTGATCTGTCCTGTGATTGGAGGAGACTGGAGGCTGATGTGAGGAGAAACCTGATTGGCCGAGAGAAAAACCATCAGGAAAAAAAAGAAGAAGAAGAAGAAGAAGAAGACGACTCTGTTTCTCTTCTCCACGGCTCCTCTCCACAGTGCGACCTCCCTAATTACACCGACGTTAACGAGTTCAATCACATGACCCCGATCACGGGAGGGGGCGGAGCTAATTGATGTGTAATCACTGAACAAACGGGACGAGCGGCTAACGAGGCAGGAGACTGAAACCTCTCACTCTGCCGCGGCTCGTTAGCCGGTAATTAGAGCCTGACCGTCTGACGTGTCGGTGTCACATGTCCGTCTGTCGCCTCGTTAGTGGGAAATGTTGCTGATTGGAGGGAAAAGCTCTGGCAGCCGCGTGATTGGCCGTCGCTGTCGGCTGCTCAGAGATTCCTGCAAAGTTGTGAATTTTGCAGATTGACAACAAAGTGAAGAATTCCTGCAGGAGCCAATTACACACAGACAGACACACACATTGACAGCAGAGACGAGGTGACAGGGTGAACTGACTTTAACAGATCTGAAACTAACTTTGTTTTCATTTTAAATGTTGTTTAGACGTCATTTTATCTTTATCAGTCAAATACAGATCATACCGTACGAGTCGATGTTTGTATTAAAGCTCCTATTCTTTTGTCTTCACAGACTTTGTGACATCTAAACTCTTTCTAATTCAATTTGCTAAATAATAATTTCACTTTTAGGCGATTTTTTTGTTTTGGAAAACACTCCCCATTGTTTTCAAATAGCAATTAATTAAATAGAAAATGAAAAATAATGAGAATCTTATTTTGTTCTTTTATAAAAGATTCTGTTTTAATTATTTCATTATTAATTTTGTTGCCTTTTCGTCGTCGTTGTTGGCTTCATAACTAATTCATCATATTTGATATTTCCTCCTCATTGAGCCGCGTCCTTTATGTGTTTCCTTCATGAATGAACACAAATTACATGAATGAATATTTATTAGTTGTATTAAGGATTAATGAGTCATTCTCTACCATTAATCACACATTATATACTATACATATGAACACATACAGAACCAGACGGCTGCAGGGTGTCGCAGCGTTCCACGCCTCCTCACTCCGTTACGTCTAACGCACACATGAAGTGACAGAAACACGAGCTTGGTTAATTTCTGTCTTTATTTCCAGCAGCAGCAGCAGCTTCAGTCTGTCACTGCTGGGATGAATTAATCAGGACTCAGGCAGCTGTTTCACACAAAAGCAAATATGAATATTAATGATGTTTTATAAACAGATGAACGCTCTGAGCTTAATGTGACGACAGTCAGCGACGCTGCGAGAATCACAGAGACACAAACAGCAGAGTCGCTGTCGCCTGATGTCACGTAACAAAACTTTTAAAGGGAAAATTAATGTTTATTCTAAAGATGCAGAGTGATTCTGAGTTTGTTCACGGTGTGTCGACCTTTAAGTCTAGTGTCTCCTCCTCTGTGTCTCTAACCCTCCTCTCCTCCAGGTGCATTTGTTTCCAACGAAGAAGCCGGTGAGAAATCAATCCATGGATCGGTGGATAACGTTATCTACTATGTCACCATGTGGGAGGGAAGTCACATAGTGCAGTTTCAGCCGACGCGACCCGGCTCAGGCTGCAGCTGCAGCACCATTCGTCCTACCAACCGTTTTTCTACCATTGCAATGAGTCTGAAAACATGATTTTATTTTGAAATTTCGTGGACATGACGGCGCGTAGCTTCCTTTCTCCTCAGTCTGCGCTGTTCCCGACTGGCAGAGGTACGTGAAAATCTATATTTCTTGTGTTTTAATGCTAATTCAACGTAAGAATGTTGGTGTACAAATGTTTGAAGATGTTTTTTATGGTGTTCTCTGTCGAGTGGCATGTTTTAAGAGCCGTTTTGAGCGAGAGAGAGAGGTTTATTTTGCCGCGGCTTCTCCCTGCATGTGAACGTGAACAAGTGTGTGTATCCTCCATGTTGTAGCCTACATGCTCAATATATTTTATTTTTTGTGTGTTTTATGTAGCTATGTGTGCTGCACGGCCTCCATGTTAGAAATGTTTACTATGTGCTAAATCATGTGCAGAAATGTAATGGCATAAGTGGGTCTGCGCTGTTTCCTACTGGGAGAGGAATTATATAAAGAGGAGATGTTGTATTATACATTGATGTAGATGATGTTAAGAAACTGTACTGTTAAAAAAAAGTGAGTGGATTTATTTAAGCCCTGTTATATTGTACAGGTTTTATGGATACGAGCCAACCATGTGAACATCTGGACTGAAGAGGACCTTCTTCTCCTTCACCTGTCGGCCTGTCGGTGTGGTAAGACTGAGAAAGACTCACAGAAATTGAAGGGACTATTCTTTTTAATTATTGGCTAGGTTAAATGTAAGGGTTTGTATTAAAAAAACAACCCTAAGGACTTGTTTAAATAATCTAAAGTGGACACAAAACTAGATCAGCCCCGAAGAGTTGTGAAGATGTTGTTCACACTAAGGCTTAGCTTTTACTATCATAGACAGCACCACAGTGATCATTTGAATTATAACCTCAGACTCAAAGATGAAGATAACATTTCTTTTGTCTTTTAAGTTGATTTTTATTGCAGGAATTTAGCAGTGACAAAGCAGGAACAAGCATAAAACAAAATCATATAATCAATTCCTCCCTATCAGTCAAACCTGCCTCTGATGAACTGAGTGGCCAGATTTACCAGTTTTGGAGGATACAAGCAAAAACACATTTTCATCATAAGATAACAAAAATCACATATTTCTTTAGCATTTTCAAATACACTTTGTTATTTCCATAAGACAGTAAATTTCTTCTGAGGCCGAGCCCAGAACCCTCAACCTTCCTCACACCCCCTCCTTGAGGTTCTGGGCTGCTGCTGTATATGAACATGAGTTACAATGATAAATCACAGATGTCTATCTTCTCCTGTCTTTGGCATTACACAGGTTATAATATCTTAAGATTACTAGATAATAATAAAAAAAAAATAATACTTCTTTAAGCAAAACTTTTTTTTCTTTTTAAGCAAAACACACTTATGTTATATCTCCAAGATAGTGAAAATGTACTTCTTTAAGCAAAACTTAATTCTTTTTAAGCAAAACACAATTATGTTATATCTCCAAGATAGTAAAAATGTACTTTTTTAAGCAAATCTTAATTCTTCTTAAGCAAAACACACTTATGTTATAATATCTCCAAGATAGTCAAAATGTACTTTTTAAAGCAAATCTTAATTCTTTTTAAGCAAAACACAATTATGTTATAATATCTTTAAGATAGTAAAATGTACTTCTTTAAGCAAAACTTAATTCTTCTTAAGCAAAACACACTTATTTTATAATATCTCCAAGATAGTAAAAATGTACTGATTTAAGCAAAACTTTTTTTTCTTCTTAAGCAAAACACACTTATGTTATATCTCCAAGATAGTAAAAATGTACTTTTTTAAGCAAATCTTAATTCTTTTTAAGCAAAACACACTTATGTTATAATATCTCCAAGATAGTAAAAATGTACTGATTTAAGCAAATCTTATTTTTTTTCTTCTTAAGCAAAACACACTTATGTTATAATATCTCCAAGATAGTAAAAATGTACTGATTTAAGCAAATCTTAATTTTTTTCTTCTTAAGCAAAACACACTTATGTTATAATATCTCCAAGATAGTCAAAATGTACTTCTTTAAGCAAAACTTCATTATTTTTTAAGCAAAACACACTAAAAAGCTATAAACTCTTAGCAAAAATGACTTTTTATTCTGAGGCTGAGGCTGGGAACCTCAACCTTCCTCGACAATGCCTTAAGCTGCGTTCACACCACACCTTTTATTTTTGTCGCTGTTGACAAGTTTATAAATTAAGTCAATGTAATGAATATTCGCTCAGCAAAAATTAGCTGGGGCTCTGAGCGACGTCAACGTCATTTCACTGGTCGTCAGCCGCTTGCCGCTCAGCGCTGATTGGCTGCCATAAAGAGACATGGCAGTGGACGTAACGTCATCAAAATGAAAAGGTAAGTCTGTTGAATTGTGCCAACTGCCAAACTGATGCGTGATCGCAGCTGAGCGATAGAGCGAAAACAAAGGGGCAATGGTGTGAACGCACCTTTACAAATATAGTCTTTACATGACTTAGGTTCTTTAACATTTAGTATCAGATAAGCTGAGCACAACAACTAAGCTCATGCTGACTCAGATACAACAACAAATGATTAGAAATTAGATCAACATAACAAAGCTGAACACTAAAAATACTTACTTAACATATTTAACAACTTCCTGTATCAAATAAAGGCAAAATAAACTTCCCAAAACAAATGAAAAATGAAATCATATATTGTTAAACCTTAAAACATCACTGCACCCGTTTCATAATTTCCCCGTCTTAGAAAACAAAACAAATCAAAAGACAACATAATAATTGTTCCACCTTCAAGAATTTCACGTTTATGTTGATTTAACATCATCATATTAGTTTTTATGCCACGTTCTTCTGTTCTGTATGTTTTATGTCTTAATATGAATACAGGATTAATAATATTGTGAATCCTGTATTTTCTGTGAATTTATTTGCAGTCTATATTTATTTCTAACAAAAATAACCGATGTTAAAACCAAAGTTTGGAGTCTGATTCATAATTTTCAGTTGTAAGGTTGTTCATCTAAACCCCCAGAATTTTTATCACATCTCTTTTACTGTAATTTGCGAGTATCCACTCAGGGGGAATTTCTCCATCACCCTGAAATTTTTTGCCATAGTAATCCTCCAGTTTAACTTTGAAATGGCACACAAACCATTTCCAGTAGGTCAAGTCAGTCCCACTACTGTTAATTCTCCAGTTAGCATATTTTGGACCAGCAGTTCGATATTGTTTATAGGGAATAGATTCCTCTGCACCACTAGGGTAAAAACTCTTGTCACTTGCAACGTTTGTTGAGCAGAAAATAACACTCAATTCCTCTGTGCCCCTATAGTGCCATCCTCTAACTCCATCAGGTCTATGAAAAGGGGCACTGTGGTCAGTCTTGTCAGTGTCTGTGTGATCTTTGGTGCTGTTGGTACAAACAGCTCCACAGAATGGACACTTTACCCAGCAGCACTTGCACAGCTGCTCAATCAGGATTTCAGCAGGCTTCACTCTGGATTCCTTCATCTTATCCACTGAGAGGTTGCTCATCTCCTCCATAATGGATTCAAGGCCTTTCTTCATCTCTTCATCGAGAAAGTCAAAATCTGTTATGTTGCTGAAGTTTTGAGAACATGGGGCATCAAATGTCAGCTCATCTTCTATCGCACAGGAAAATTCTTCCAGCCACATGTCTATTTTTCCTCCCTTAGTTTTGACTGTCTCTGTTGCTTTAGATAAAGCTTCACTTAGAACTTTTTTCAGGTTGGTCACTTCTGTATTGAGTCCAGTTTGTGTTTTGTCTCTGTGTGTTTTGAAGATGTATTTCTCTACCTCCTCTCTTATAAACTTTTCTACATATTCCCGTGGGCAATGGATGTACATCATGAAATCATCAAAGTCCTCTTTCTCTGCCAGTGACTTCAGCACAAATTGTTCCATGTTATCTCTGTTCTCATTGAATGCTGGGAAACTGCGCTTCAGCTCTCCAACAAGACCAATGGCAGTGTTGTTACAGACAGCCTCAACGGCAGAATCCTTCAGTTTGCCACAGATCAGTTCTGCGAGTATGATAGAAGAAGAGCTGCCTTTACAGTAGCTTCTGAAAACGTTGTAAAATTGATCTCTTTTGTTTTCTAAATGAGCACGTGCATCATTCTTCTTCTTGAATTGTTTGTGAGAATCTGAAAGCCAACGTTCTGCTCTGTCAAACACATACAGTGAGAGATCAACTGTAAACTCCTTCTGCAGAGCATATTTACATTTTGATTGAAATTCGTTCACTTTGTCGATGACACTTTTGGCCACTTCTCGCAAATAAGTTGAACTGTAGCCACTGATAGCTACAGGTTTCTTCTGGATTGTCTCAAGTGACTGTTTTTCAATTGTATCAACGAGGGATCTGATCTGCTGTTGATCTTCAGGTTGTAAAGGGCCATTGGACGACCAAAATGTAACCATCTTACCAACTTTCTGACGCTTGGTGAGAGTCACATAATCACTGTAATCACCAGCCTTTGCTATTTCTTTGTAAATGTCACTCCTTCTGCATTTATCGATTAAAGTCCGTTCAAAACCAAGCTCATGGAGGATTTTTGTCTGATCTGCTGCTAAGTCGATGTCTTTAATAGGTTTTATACCTTTCGTTAGTTCTGTCACCCAGTTACGCCAAAAAGACTGAAACTGCTTTTCAAGTTCCTTTTCATCTTTTGCCTTGCCTTTTAACTTCTCAGCCAACTCTTTGCTCTTCTTTAGCAGCTTCTCCTCAAACTCTGGATTCTGATCATCAAGCTTTTTACAGGCCTTCTTCTGCTGGATAACTTCATCCAGTTTTCTTTTAGTTACATTCAACAATTCTTCATGAAACTGTTTCAGCTTGATTTCAAATTGGCCTCGCCACTGAACCAACAGTTCTTTGTCTCCGTCATCATCAAAGTACTCCGTCATGTTTTTTGTGGTCTCTTCATATGCTGTCTCCATTTCTTTAGAAAGGTCACTGACCTCAACCTTGTCAAGTTTTCCATTTTCAATTCTGTTATACAGCTGGTTTTCAGTGGTCAACATGTTGCTCCTCAGGTGCCAGGTCCAGTTCCCATACTGAACCTCAAGTTTTCTGTACACTGCAATTTCATGAGTGTTTTTGAAACTGAAGACAAAGTTTTCATCCAGTAGGGCTTCCCACAGGTCCTGGACTTTGCTTCTGAACTCTGACAGAGAAATCCCATCAGACTGTGAAGCTTTAGAGAGGATAAATTTCTTCAGGTCTTGGATGCTCTCACTATAACCTGGATTTGGAGGAGCCATAGGTGGACTTCCCTCCCACAGCTGGGCAAAGTATTTCACATCTTTTTGCACATCAAATGCAACAACATCACTGAAACACTTTGCATCACAGACCTCCTCTTTGGCAGCGAGTTGTGCCATCTTGTCCAGTTTCTCCTGCAGGCGTCTCTTTCCTTCCATGTTTTTCTCTGCAGCTGAAATATCTGTAACGTTCTGGTGAACAAACACACAACTTGGAGATAGTTTAACTTTCTTCATCCTCATGAAAGCCTGAACAACAATCTGCAGAACATCTTGCATGTCAGATGGATTCTCTCCATAGATGTTGATCAGTGTCATGTTTCCCAGACCAACAACAAATGTTGCCAGTTCGTTGTCGTGGTTTAGAGTGGTGTTACCTGCTAATTCAAGAGCACGCAGTCCTTCAGTGTCCACCACCAGAACATAGTCAAACTTCAACTCTGTCTTCATCTCCTCTGACACTTTGACCAGCTGCATGAAGGCACCTCTGGTGCATCTGCCAGCACTCACTGCAAACTGTAACCCAAACATGGCATTCAGCATGGTTGATTTCCCACTGCTTTGTATGCCCAAAACTGACAACACAAAAACTCTCTGGTTGCCCAGTTTCTTTTTGACTTCATCTAGAAGATTAGAGATCCATGTTAGAGGAACATGACCTGCGTCACCATCCATCAGCTCCATGGGGTGTCCTGATATCATCAGCTCTGCAGCCAGCTCAGGGTATTTAGACCACTCAGGGTATTTAGACCAGTCAGTCTGTTTACTCTGTCTTTGTCTCTGCAGAGATTTATGAGCTTCATAGATCTGTCCCATTTCTCTGAAGATGTGCTCCAAGCCAAAAGTTACTGACTGCAACTTTGTTGATATTTCTTCAAGCTCAGTTTGTTTTCTTTTTAACTCTCTGTCATGGTTTTCCTTCTGAGAGTTCTGCATCTGATCACAGCTATCAGATTCACTATGTTTATTCTTCATAGCCAAGATCTCAGACCACTTCTCATCATATCTTTGGAGAATTGACATGAGATCGTCTGTGGAGAGGGCATCTATTAAGATCTGAAGCCATTTCAGGAAGTAATCTTTGTCTGTTGATTTCAAAGTTGAGAGACTTTTAATAAACAACTTCACCAGTTCACTGCGGGCAGCTTTACATTGTTGTTCTCGTATTTCCCTCAGTTTGCCTTCCTTTTTACTTTTCTCCTTATCTGTATTTCCTGTGAGGTGATACATTTCTTTGTTTGTTTTGCACCAGTCATGCCACAGTTTGCCATGACAAGAGAGGAACTTATCTTTAATATCTGAAACGCCCCTCCCCTGAAGTAAATTCTCTAATTCCATAGCAGCAGATTTCCCTGTTTGACAGGCTGTGTCAGCTTCATCCACTCTGACTCCAGAGGCCTTGGCCATGGTTTCAAGCTGGAAGGATGTATGTGGTCCAGACAAGATCCCTCTAATGATCTTTCTTAGTTCTTCAGAAACATCAGACAGGCTTCTGTCTCTTAGACCCATTTTGAATTTCCCCTTTGCTATCTTAACAGCATCACATCTGTCATCAACAGTGAGACAAATGAGAGGCTTTGGAGACTTTAAAAGAGCTTCGATTACAGCAGTACATTCATCACCTTTTTCCAGTTTTGGCACAAGAACAACATTGACTGAAGATTTTTCAGTCAATATGTCACGTTGTTTTACCATGGACAAAGCATCACCATGAAGATTACAGAAGGCAGTGCAGTCAGTGAAGGCATCATCAGGTTTCCCAGCAGGAAGGTACCAGGCAATCTCTGCCACACCATCCATCAGATGACGAGACTTGGTGCTACCTGGACAGTCTCTATGGAAGAAGGTGTTGTGACGGTCGTTGATCAAAGTGTTGATCAGCTGAGATTTAGACATTGATAGTCGACCCAGGCGGAAAAAGAACAACATGGGTGTCTCAGCTTCACAGATGGACAAACTCTTCATGGTGATGGTGGTTGATTTATCTTTGATTTCAGTTTTCTTCAATGTTTTTCTTATTTGTCTGAATGTCCACAGAGGACACTCAACATCCATTGTGAAAGGGTCAGGGACAAGCAAAGGTAAGGCGTACTGACACTGTGAGAGCTTCGTCACCATGTTCTGCTTCAGGAAGCTGTCTGAGCAGTGAAACATCGCCATTTGAACGTCCATTGGATGAACAGGACTGTCCTTTGTTTGATCATGGACAACAGTGGTGCTGTAAAAAGCATCTAAAACACTTTCATCTGTGCCAACAGTTTCAGACACTTCAGAATCTGAAGAGCTCACCTCAGCACTGTTTTGTCTTTCAGAAACATATCTGGCTCTGTAGTCTAACATCATCAACCTCTGAAGAAATGTTTGACCAAGATCTTTCTCAAATATTTTGTGGTCCCGTTCCACTGGTCGACTTATTTGAAGAAAATCTGCTGGTGACATCTTCTGTTGACATTTGTCTGGAGGGCGAAGTCTCTGAAGCAGAGTTTCTCTTTGATGTTGGTTGTTCATTTTCAGAGCTGAAGAAGTTTTCACTGACGGCTGTAAATAATTTAGAAAATACATAAATATATAAATCATGTAACATCCTTCAGATAGACAGAAGTAAATGTTACTCAGATCTTGTGGAGACGAACAAATAATTTCTATATGGATAGATTAAAATCTCAGATATGTCGTTTGTGTATGTGTCACATTGCTTTATTGTAGAAGCACCTTCAATGACAGGAAAATTTCAAACTGGCACTTGCACTGTGATTTTTTATTTTTAAGAAAAACTCCTAGGTCAGGCTATACAACCTAGAGAGGGAGGCTGATATAGAAATAGGAAGTGTGTGTGTGTAAAATAATTATTGATTATTGTAGAGAAATTAACAACCTAGAGACTAAACAATAGGGGTGTAATGGTACACAAAAGTCACGGTTTGGTACGTACCTCGGTTTTGAGGTCTTGGTTCGGTTAATTTTCAGTACAATAAGAGAACCAAATGCAAAGCATGAATTTGCTTGTTGTTTATTAGGATTTTTTCTAAACCAAATATACATGTTTTAGTCAAATGTAATTATTTTACTCCCCTACTAATGTTATGTTGTAAGTACATTGTCCCTGATATAAATAAACTTATTAAACTTAACATATAAACTATAAACATATAAAATGAGCCTTACAATGAATAAAATATCCACAAATAAACAAAACATATAAAATATGATTTGAAAAAAAAATCTTCTCACACAACTTTTTTTTTTCCACATGTAAACTGCAGCACTGACAGTTTATGCCAGTGACGGACTGACCGCAGGGCTGCCTGACGATGCAACCGTTCAGCCGCAAATAAATAAATGAATTAATAACATGGATCATCACGGCGGCACAGTGCATAGTGTCAACACAGCAGCGACATGCGCTGCTCTTGGCGCATCTGGAGCAGCAGATCCACAGCTGCTGGAGCTCGTGCGCAACACAGAGAAAGAGAAAGACAGATGGACGGGCGGACAGAGGGACAGGCAGACAGATAGAGAGGAGACAGGAGCCACAGCCCTCACCTCCACTCCTCCTACAAACAGGAAGGGTCTTCAAGCCTATGTTTACTCGCTAGTGGTAGCATTAGCATAAGCGATAGCCACGACGTAAACGGGCGGTATGTGTAGCTGCAGGCAGACTGTAAACACAACTATGTACCGAAACTCACCCGTTCTCAGCACTGGACCGAACCGAACGCCCCGTACCGAATCGGTTCAATATGAATACATGTACCGTTACACCCCTACTAAACAACATAGAAAAAAGATCTGAAATAGAAACAGGAAGAAGTTTCCCTGTTTATGTGCAACTGGAGCAAAATAAATAATTTATAATTTATTATATAATTTATGTCTCATCTTTTTTTTAATATCACATTGTGACATATCGTATCGTGACTCTGACATATCAAAGTGCATCATTGTGTGAGTTTGTATCATCCCATCCCTAATATTTATGGAACCACCAGTCGGCTACAGTCAACCAGATGGTTAGAAAAATGTGCCCTTAACCTCTTTTTTCAGTGGTCATGTTGAATTGAATTGAATTGAATTGAATTGAATTGAATTGAATTGAATTGAATTGAATTGTACTTTATTGTCAGATCGCTCTGAAATTTGTCTTGCGTCCCATGTTAAAACCTTATTTATTTTCAGTTTGACTGTTTATTATACATTAGAATTTTTCTTGGTCGCTTTGATGCAGTTCACACATCAGAAATGTCATTCTCACAACTCTAAATAAATACAAGCTTCAAAACATCTAATGCATTTCTCAGCTGTGCAAAAGCATCCAACAACGACCTTGACCGAAAACTATCAACCTGTTAAGTCAGATGATCCAACTTTTTTTTTTCTTTTAATGATGAAGATTCAACCTTTTTAACTACATTTTGATATAATGGTAAAATCCAAATTTACTACACTTTTGGAAACATAATATTCTATTTCAGCAATACAAGTCAGTCTCCCAGCAGTTCTACTCTACTGTCATTTGACACAATAGAAATGTGCAGAATTCATCTAAATAAAGTGACTGCAATGTAGTCGTAAAACATGTCAAGCTGCTGGTTGGAATGGAAAAATACCAAAACTGAGTGAAAAATTCAACTCAAGATTTGTACCATAATGTGTAACGTAATTTTCTTTTTGTCAGAATTAATTTTATTTCAAATGATGTTTTGATGTATTGATGTCCCATGTAGAGAATCAAATAAAGGCAAAAAGGCCAAAAAAATATACTTTAAAATTAATTTATTTTTAATGATGTTTTGATGTGAGAACTGTATCGCAGCGACTGAGAGTAGCTAATTGTATGAATTTTAAAACTCTCACCTTTCACTTTGGTTGCAGATCTAGTAAAGACTTGATTCCAGACTCTTCTACTGCTGTGCTGTCATCGTTCTCCCCTGGGTTTTCAGCATCGTCACCATGGCCACCTACTAAGAAAAGAAAGTGAAAAACACTCAAAGGTATGTTCCTCCAGTTCAACAACATTATTCTTTTTAATGCAAGAAGGTAAAGTTAAGAAAAAAAATTCTTCTGTAGAGATGTTCTCAACATGAAAATCAAACATCAGATCTTCTGTAACAGTTGTCATGAGTTGTATGTGTGTGTGTAACATGCAGTGTAGGGCAAATTACATTACATAACTCCAACATTCATATGCAATAATATTAGTTGTGTTTTGGGAAAAATGACAGTTATTAGACAGATACAGATTCAGATTTCAATTATTCACCATTTATTCTGCAGTTTCATGCTAAAATTTTTTAAATCATCATAAATCTACACTCACCTCCCTATAATCACAGCGCAAACTCAAAATTTAGAAACACTGGCCAATTCATTTAAAAAATTTAAAATTTAAATATCAGTAAGTATTCAGATCCTTTGACACTCATGTAGGTCATTAAGGTGCCGTCCATTTCTTTATTCATCTATGAGATGGTTTTACACCTTCATTTGAGGCCAGCTTTGTTGATTAAATAGTTTCAACATGATTTGGAAGGTACGCATCTGTCTAAATAAGACCTTACAGCTCATTTGCATATCAGAAAAAATTGATCCATATGAGGCCGAAGGGACTGGCCCAAGAGCTCAGAGACACAACTGTACCAAGCCACAGATCTGGACAAGGCTACAAAAGAAAATCTGCTGCACTTATTGTTTCTAAAAGCAAAGTGACCTCCATCGTTCTTACATGGAGGAAGTGTGGGTTAACCAGGACGCTTCGTGCAGCTGCAGCCGTCCAGCCAAATTGAACAGGTGGGGGAGAAGAGCCTTGGTCAGAACCAAGAACCCAAAGATCACTGGAGCTCAGCTCTAGAGATCCTGTGTGGAGATAGGAGAAAGTGACAGAAGGTCAACCACTGATGCAGCTCTCCACCAATCTGGCCAGTACGGCTGAGGGGCCTGTTAAAACTGCAGCAATGTGGAGTAAATTGAATTAAACGCATCAACATTTTTCTCAGGAAATATATTTCTAACAGAGCCACTGACATGAAAGTTTCACCAGATGTCGACAACAATCCAACTAATGCACACATACAAAGAAATGAGTTTTAGTTTTATTTAGGATAGTCCCTTGAGATGCAGCATCTTGTTTTCGAGGGGGTCCCTCATACAGAAATAACACAAACAAAACATACTATTACAATGATACACAGCAGACACAAAGCACACTGCTCTCCCACTTCAACAACCCCCAAACCCCACCAAACCACCCAAGCTTACAGAAATTACATACATACTGTAAATGCACGCATAAATGTAAATGTGAGTAAGTACTCACATACACATAAGCAAGTACAGATCTTAATAATTCTGTCTGTCAAAGGACTGGAATCATTAGTGAGCATGTCATTGGCGCATGACATCTGTCTGACTACCCATTTCTCCGACCGTACATTTCTTTATTTTTGCGTCCATTTGTCCAACCCTAACTCTTAAAGGGATAGTTCACCCAAAATCCAAATTTCATTCATTATCTCCTCAACCTCATGTCGACTAAGGGCTGGAAGAAGTTTCAGAGTCATCCGTGCCCGAGTTACAGGGGGCTACACGCAGCACTGCATGTCCATATGATGGTAGCGAACAGGGCTCACTTTTCTTCGTCCAAAAAGACACACCAAAAAATACCTCCACACTGCTCGTCTGTAATGTCCCTCTTGTACTGAAGCCTCGACATGAGAAATTATTCCGAAAAAAATTAAATAAATCTATATTTTAAGCTTGTTTGTAGCGGAAGCTCCCAGTGTCTCAGTTCACTGCTCTTCCTGTGTCAGAGCAAACCTTAGTAGCGGAGCCCAAACTGTTGTGGTGTGCAACCTGGCTGGAAAGAGTAGCACAGACACGAGCAGAGCAGTGAACCGTCATATGGACATGCAGTGCTGCAGAGAGCCCCACTGTAACTCCGGGAAGGCACAGATGGCTCTGAAACTTCTCCCACCCCTTACCCCTCGGTCGCACTGCACACTGAAGCTGAGCGTGCGCCTTCTGGGGCACTTGGGTGGTCGAACTTGGAGCGTACTTCTCCTCCTCTCTCCTCGCAGTCGCCCATACTCGTATTCACTCGGTTTTCCACACACACGTGTCATTTTAAACGTGTGTGTGTGTGTCTTGCGTGCAGACGCAACTGACAAATATTTGGGCTATAGACGGACAAGCAACAACTTAATTAATCATCATTTGATTTAATTTTATTTTGAAAATCAAACAATTCTCTGCAATTTTCTTGCCCGACTTCCTGTCTGCTAGAAAATCTGGTCTATTTTGACAAACGGTTTTGAAAAACAGAAATGAACTGATCTGAAGCACTCCATCACCACAAGCATTCTTCCATTCAAGCGCAGATGTGTGACCAGGCAGACCGGTTAACATGTCTTCTGAAACTTTTCCATCATTTCAAATGAGAAGCTGCGCTTTGGTTCTGCGTCCAATGCAACCAAGCTTTTAGTTTTGGGTGAACTATCCCTTTAACCTTACCCTAAACCTAACCTTAACACTGTAGAATGGGTAATCGGAGAAATGAGCCGTCAGACTTTTGGGCAGTCGCACTGACGTATGCTCCCTGCATACCACAGTTATGAAGCTAAAGCGAAAGTTCAGACAGGAAGACCATCTCTTAAGCACAAGCCTCTCCCAAGCTCACCCTCTACAGTATTTTCTCGCTCCGCCCCTCTTCAAAACTTCATCCAATCAGGGCTGCCCTCTCCTCTCCCTCTACCAATCAGTCTCTAGCGTCAAATTTTGCGTTCACTCACCTTTCCCTGCTGTCATCCCTCTGTCATCCAGCCTCGACCCACCTCCACCCCTTCACCACCTTCACCTGACGTGACCATCTTCATCAGGATCTCAATCAAAGTCTACCACCACCAGTGTCAGACCGGGGGTCATCTCCTTCAGATGCAAACTCCTCCCAGAGGAGGATATGAATTATGAGATAAGATGCAAAATCTATTTGTATGCACAATAAATGTAATTCATCACTTTTCAGTCTGTCTCTCTTCCTATTGGTCTCTCCTGATTGAAATGAGCCTACACACTGTGTTTGTACCTTATTATAAAGTACTACCTATTTTCTATACATTTTCTTATTGTACTGTAAAATACACTTCCCGTCCCAAAAAAAAGTCACCACTTGGATTTAACTAAACTAATAGCGAAGGGCTTCCCCTTGGATAATTACTGAATGGATGATTATGTTTCAGCTGGAAACAACTTATTTAACCCTAACTGATGCAGTCTCATTTTTTAAACAACCATGTTGGATGACACATCCTGTGGTTGTGGAAAAGATGTTAATCTGTTTCAGAAGGGTCAAATTATTGACATGAATCAAGCAGATAAAACATCAAAGCAGATTAGTGAGACTAATATTGGGTTAAGAACTGTCCAATGTATTATTAAAAACTGGGAGGATAGTGGGGAGAGTCCAGACCTTCACCCCATTGATAATCTTTGAAAAATTAATCCAACTCTGGACAGGAATAAATGTTGTGACATTGGAGAAGCTTATTGAAACAATGTCACATCAAATGCGTTCTGTAATCACAGCTAAAGGCGGTTCAACGAAGTGTGTATGACCTTTTTTTTGGGTGGTTAGGGTTTTTTTGGACGGGCAGTGTATTAAACACAATACATATTTAAACAACAAAAAATGTGCCCACTATACAAATTATACATGGACTGAGAGAAAATATAAGGAGTTGCGTTCACTCACCTCTTCCCAGATCTCGTCTGTTTCCCTGCTCGGTCTGTGTGTTTCTGCCTTTGTCAGAGACTTCCTGGAACTGATCAATTTATAGAGACCGAAAACAATTCGATCTGCCCCTCACAAACTCCTCCCAGAGGAGGATATGAATTGTATGGGTGAAACTGTAAACAAGTAAAAGAGATGAACTTCACTGAAACCACGCGACTTAGGGGAAAAGGATGAAGGGAGGCTGGGTGTGGTGGTTGTGGTGGTGATATTTCAATCAGGAGAGACCAATAGGAAGAGAGACAAACTGAAAAGTGATGAATTACATTTATTGTGCATACAAATAGATTTTGGCGCTTAGACGCCGGGGGTAGATCATCGTGGTGTACTGATCTATGGGTGAGAGCTTGCATCTGAAGGAGATGACCCCCCAAGAAAAAGGTAAGTCTTACCCGGTTGGAGAGCATCAATCTATAGAAAAAGCACAATCAGATATGGTTAGGAACACAAAGCGCAAAAAAAGGTGATGAGAATGAGAGACGTGAGCTGAGAGATGAGAGAAACTGAAAGCCCTGCAGCGATCAGGGTAGAGATGGTCTTCCTGTCTAGTCTTCCTGTCTGAACTTTCGCGCTTCATGTGTGTGTTGAGGGGGGGGGAGGGGGGGTCATGACCTTCAAACTGTTAACTAGGTGTAATATCACTACTAAGGTTGCTGATTCTGAAACTTGACGGCTGATGTTTCCCATGGGCGAAAACTCACCAAACTCTACACAAACGTCCGACCCCATGCCAGATTTACTCAACTCCAAGGACATGTGAATAAGCGTTTTAAATTTAAAAACTTTAAAAATTCCAACCGAACCAACGGTAGATACTACAGTTTTGAAACTTCACCACAATGCAGCCTAGATACTGCTGAAACTTTTGTCCACTTAAACTTAGTACAAATTATGAAGTCCATCACTCATTCAATTCCTGCTAAATACATTTTCAATCTTCCTGAGAAAAAATTGAGAATATTCTGGAGTCAATGGTTGATGATGTTTGGAAAATATCACAATTTTACCTCAAAAAGTGAATTTTTGAGAACATTTTGAAGTCTGCTCTCATGGGATCAACTGCAGCCAATGTAAAGGTGATGTTTTTAAACATCACATTTTCTCTTGAGAAGCAAAACACTTATAATTACAAACAAATCCATGCTGTGTAGATGCAATTTATGTATTATCAAATTTTTGTTTAGATAACAGAATATCTGACATTTTGACTATTTTTTAAATCTGCTACGACAATAGCTGCCCGGACGCTGACAGTTCTCAGCCCCAGCCTATTAAGCTCAGTGAGGTAGCTGGTTGTTTATGTCAGAGGTTGTGTGTTCGAGACCCGGTGAAGGTGGCGATGATAACACATCAAAAAGGCTATAATTGTTTATGTTGTGATCTGTGGACTCTACTCGGCTTTGTTACAGGGGTTTATATAGGTTACTAAACGTGAGCATCTTTATCAGTGGGGAAATGGTGTGTTTTTATTATTGGTTTGATTTTTCACACATGTGCAACACAGGGCAAATCTGATTACTGTAACAATTGAGCTTGGACCTCCTGGAACAAAACATCAGAAATGTTTGGCCGTCTGGCATCGCTGTCTACGCTCAAGTAGAAAACATCAGCCATCAAGTTTCAGAATCATCAACCTTAGTAGTGATTTTACACCTAAGTAACAGTTTGAAAGATACAACACTGAGAACATAAAACCACAACCACAACCACCACACCCAGCCTCCCTTCATCCTTTTCCCCTAATGCTTTTCAGGATTTCATCTCCTTGTACTTATTCAGTTTTAAACTGCTTTAAGTTTTGACTTATTTAGTTTCTAATGAGTTAATGATTTGCACAGGAAGGAGAGTCTTCATTTTATTTTTTGTTCTCTACAAAGGAGAATTGTTGTTGTTGATTAAACAATATAGAAAGTAGTGAGTCTTAAAGAAAAATAGTAATATTCTGTTTTGAATAATGCAGCGTTCCAGCCTGCTTTTGGAAATGTAGGGAATACAGCTTCAAGTCACAACTTACGACTTTTCCTGTAAAACAGGTAACCCACTTATTTTCTGAGACCAGGTGAGTCACTATAAGGCCTGTAACACCGGTGAACTTGGACCAGATCGAACTGGTACCACTTCACGGTCGGAAAATACGAGCGATGCTGATCCATAACAGTCCTCGAACCCAAGGCAGACATTCACAGGACCGGTGTGTTGGCTGCACACACAGCCCTGCATGACTCTCTCCTCATTGGGAAAACTGTAGGATACGATAAATGGGGATCGGCTCAGAGCAGAGCAGAGTGACTGACAGACCCGTGTTTTGGTCCAAACACTCTGTGAAGTGATTGCTAACAAAAAGAAAATAACTATTTAAGACTTATATTAACACAAATATATGAACTTCTGCTTTGAAGTTTAGAGAAGAATTTTCAGCCCTCACACCAGTACCTGATCTGGATCCATTCTTCAGCAATACTGTTTACTCCACTAAACCTGAGTTTTTACATTATAACAGATGATTTTAGACAGACAAATTACATTACCATGGCCAAAATCTAACGCTTTGAAAAGGACAGTTATCCTTCGGGCCATCAAGCATAACTGCCCCCTCCATAGGCCTACGACAATCTAACAGCAAATCCTCATTCAAATACCATCTAAGAATGCACTATTTAACAGCTGAGCAATGAATCCAGTCTGGCAAGTACAATATCTTATCCCTGTTTTGTTCCCATCTGTTTTGTTGTTGATACATGATTGACTGATAGGAAGACTAATACCTACTTGTTTAACTGCAATGTGTAAGGCGTAAAATGTATGATTTCACAGCACCAATGTGATGTTGTTAGTATTACTGCAAATACAACGTATTAAAACGTCTGTTTGACTGATGTAATATTGAAAATATGATCTGTTTTTCCTCTTTTTGATGTTGTGGGAGATCAAATGTCCGCGGACAGTGCGCAGTGAGTGTGGTGGTTAGTTTCAGAGTGGATCAGGGATAACTGTCCTACATCAAATTCAACAAGTTTTAATAGCAGTTCTGCTTTAATTAAAACAACATTGTCAGAGAGAGGACAAGTTTGTCTACAACTGTGGAAAAAATCATGTGTGTAGAGTGTAAATTGTGGCCGGAAGCAGCGTGGAAAGAGAAAAGTTTCAGACAATTTCAGACAACTTCTCCCACTCTGACCGATGATGTCTGACTGTTGACTGGACTACTCCTCAAGATAGTGGCTGTGATAATCTCAGCCCAAATGCAGCTTCTCCTGCCTTTGTTGTGTGTCTGTGTGTGTAAATGTGTGTGCTTGTAAATGTGTTTGCGCGTTAATAACAGTGTTCTTCGCCCACAGTTACGTCTCAGCAGAAAAAGGGAGAAGAAGCGGGTGGCAGCTTTCGAGAACAAACCATTGATATGGTAATGTCTGTCACACACACACACACACACACACAGACCTGTTGCAGTGTGACAGTAGGAGAATGGAAGGTTTCATTTTGAGTCTCACGAACCTTTTATTACAACACGAGGCTGAAGCTGCTCATTAGAGTCGGAGGAGCGGTTTCTCTGATCTCTGCTGATTGGATCCTCTGGTTTCTGAGTCTGTGAGAGTCACCTATCGTTTATTGAACGCAGAACAGATACGTGAACTTAAAACACACGAGGTCTAATGAGGTAACAACACAGGTCAGAACTCCTACTACTTGAAAAAATACAATCGATGACCATTTGAGCTCCAACAATCTGTATCCGGGCAGAACAACAACGTCAACAGTAAAACATCAATTAAATGCCAAAATACTGTAAAACTTTTTTTGCACGTTGCCTTCAGGGACAGTTTTTCATCAACAGTCTCTGTATTTCCCTCTAAAACAACTCTGTGTGGTAACGTTGTGTTATTATCTCATAGCGTGTGAATATAAGACAGGTCAAAAATTGTCCACCAGAGCAGTGGAGTTGTTGGATTGTGTATTTGATGAGTTTGATGAGGAAACCAAGAAATCCCATGATTTTTAAGAAAGAGTAACTGGTTGAAATAAACTCTTTGCAAATCGTTGATAAAAAATAGCTTTTTGGATTCCAGACAATTAAAGGTAACAAACCTACTGCTATGACTATAACGATTATGGTAATGGGCCAGTTTGCCAAAATGTTGAACTTTAAATAAAAGCCTGTACCATATAAGACACCTGTCTCTGATAAAAATCGGGTCAACTCGACAGTTGAAGCAGTAAAAACCTGGATTTACATTTATGAAATTTATAAATCATGTTTCTGTTTCAGACTTACTGAGATGTTTCTGAGTCTGAGTTTGATATTTGCTTGTTTTATGGATCCTTACTTTTAAATATGTTTGTTTATTATATGATATTGGTTGTTTATGAGTCATCGGTCTTTCCTTTGTTTAAAAGTCGTTAGCTTCATATTTGTTTGTTTGTTTGTTTATGGCTCGTTACTTTGATGTTTTCTAATCTATAACTGTTTTAACTCTCGTTTCTCCTCTGAGATCCACTTTTCTCAGAGGCATCCGGTTTCCAACTCACTTATTATGACATTACATTAATTACTATGTTGTAAACGATGTTGGGATGATTTATGGTTTTATGTATTTATATATATACTTATTTAACAGGGATAATGAAACAGTAAGGTGTCCTGTGTTGACCCCGACACGGCAGTTCCTCACCTGTCCACCAGGGGGCTTCCCGCTCCCACAGCTCAGACTGGTCCGACCGTGTTGTGTTGTTGCAGAAGCCTCGCCTGTCACTGATAGTGGATTAAAGTCTTAGCTGTGACATTTAGCAGAAACACTCTCCTGACGCATCTATGTGATGTTCGGTTTAATCCTGGCATATTTTTCATGACATGATGATAGATTGACGGATTAGAAGTATTGGTATGACTTGAGTTATTTTGAATGGTAAATGTTGAACAGTAGTAAATAATTGAGCTGCTGCTTTTGTCTGAAGACCAGTTTCAGGTGTGTCTCGTCTTGTCTTGTCCGCTTTGTCTTCACCGTGCTGCACACTGTGTCGGTTTCTTGACCGTGGTGATGCAGAGACTCACTCCCGGGTGGGACCGACTCACCTGAATGTGAATGTCAGGAATCCCGTGGCCACGCCCAGTGAAGCTGTGTGCAGGAGAACAAGGTGAACAAACTTGCTCTGTGGCTGCCTGCAGGCCATTTGCATGAGACGATGCCAGAAGAAAAACCTGCAAGTGTTACACATAAACTCATTTCAGCAGGTTTGCAGCAGCGGAGGAGTCTCTTCACACACGGGTCAGTGCAATGAGTTTTCTCATTCGTTATTTTTCTGCACAAAAATAAATAATCAGTGAGGAATCACTAGAATACAACGGAGTATTACTGTCACACAAAGTCATAGTTTTACGAGATTAGAGTCATAATATTACGAGAAAAAGTAAAAATTTTATGAGTATTTCCTCCAAGTCCGTCTGGTTCTTGCTGCAGAATAGATGAATTTTCTTGCATATTCTTTTGACGATGTGGTGCTGATGTGCCGAAAGATTAAGTATCTCCTTGTTTGTTGAACTTATACTTAAGTACAGATTCATTTTAACAACTTTCCTCCTGGGTAAAAGATTATGACTTCATTTTTTGTAAAATTATGACTTTATTTTGTAATATTATGACTCATTCTCTGAGTATTTGAACTTTCTCCTTAAAATTCCAACTTTTTCTTGTATTAAAAAATCGCAGCTCTTTTCTGATAAAATTGCCACTTTATTCCTGTAAAATTCTGACTTGAATCTCATAATATTATGATTTTTTTCTTGTAAAACTATGACTTTATTCTTGAAGTCTGTGTAAAAAATGTTTTTTCAATGAGGCCCTAATACCCCGTCATAAAGATCCCTGATATATTAAATGACACTTTGGCTCTTCCAAACATTAATTCTAAGTCCCTGCAGATTTAGTTTGTCTTTAATTCTGCACAAGTCAATTGTGTAAGCCTGTGCACGTTAAATCAACTACTCATAATCAAACTTTGTTTTTTTTTTATCCTGGTTGTTTGCAGAGTATCAACATGTCGGACACCAGCTACCTGCTGACGGAAGACAAGCTCCTGTGCTGCATCTGTCTGGACGTGTTCAGGGATCCGGTGACGTTACAGTGTGGACACAATTTCTGCAAAGCCTGCATCACGGAGCACTTGAACTTTAATTCCCACCGGCAGTGTCCCATGTGTAAAGAGCGCATCGATAAAAAATATAAACTCGGGGTCAATACGTTCATATCGGAGATGGCTCTGCAGTTCAGACAGTCGGCCGGAAGGAAAGTCGAGCAACACGAGGAAACATGCAAACCAGGGGAAGTCCCTCGCAATCTTCCCAAAACGGGACCAAAGCTGCAGTCCTGGCTGCTGTTGGCGTTCGCACTGACGCTTCTAACCATCTACCTTGCAGCTAATCTAAAGCTTCATCAGATCGTGTCCAGCCTGAACGTTCATCAGCTGTTTGGTTCTGTCGAGGAGCCATCGAGCAGCGTGTGCACCGAACATTACGAACCTCTGGAGCTCTACTGCAGGAACGAGCAGGTGTCCATCTGTCGCTCCTGCGCCGACTCCACCCACAGGTTCCACCAGGTGGTTCCTCTGGAGGAAGAATACGAAGTAAAGAAGGCGGAGCTCCGGGAAACGGAGGCAGAGCTCCGGCGGGCGATCCGGGAGAGACAGCAGAGGATTCAGGAGGTCGTACATTCGGTGAAGCTCAGCAGAGAAGCTGCAGACCAAGAGGTGGCAGAAGGCGTCCAGGTCTTCAACGCTCTGACGGAGTCTGTGGAACGAGCCAAGGCGGAGATCATCGCGAAGGTGGAGGAGAAGAAGAAGGCGAAGGAGAAACAGGCCGTCGGTCTGGTCAGAGAGCTGGAGCGGGAGATCTCGGAGCTGACGAGGAGGCGCAGTGAGGTGGACCAACTGTCTCGCTCTGAAGACCACCTCCACCTCCTCTGGAACTTCTCATCCCTGACTGATCCTCCTCCTCCCTCCAAGGAATGGACGGAGACCAACGTTTGTCCCGCGTCGTACGACGGGATCATCAGGACGACGATGGTTCGCGCCGTGAACCGTCTGACGGAGATAGTCGGCCGAGAGATGAAGAAGCTGCAGGAGGCCGAGCTGAGGAGACACCAGCGTAACATGGTGGACGTGACGCTGGATCCTGACACGGCGCATCCCGCCCTCGTCCTGTCCGACGACGGCAAACGAGTCCATCACGGCGATGCGTGGAAGAAGCTCCCAGAGAGCTCCAAGAGGTTTGAGCCTGCGATCCACGTTCTGGGAAAGCAGAGTTTCTCTTGTGGAATATTTTACTACGACGTCCAGGTGAGAGGGAACGTCGGCTGGACGCTGGGCGTGGCCAAAGAGTCGGTCATCCGGAAGGGAGATATTACCGTAAATCCCAAGAGCGGCTTCTGGACCATCTGTCGGAGGAACAAAAGAGGGTACTTTGCACTCGACAGCTCTCCTGTGCCTCTCTCAGTGAACGACCATCCTGGGAAGGTCAGGGTGTTTGTGGATTACGAGGAAGGTTTGGTGTCTTTCTACGACGTGGACACTTCAGATCTTCTCTTCTCCTTCACTGGATGCTCCTTCACTGAAAAGCTTCACCCATTCTTCAGTCCCGGTACAAGTGACGGTGGTAGAAACTCCGTCCCCCTGGTGATCTCTCCTGTCACTTGATCACTAATGACTTACACTTGGACTCAG
The DNA here is from genome assembly GCA_030347415.2 of Decapterus maruadsi. Taxonomy (NCBI): domain Eukaryota; kingdom Metazoa; phylum Chordata; class Actinopteri; order Carangiformes; family Carangidae; genus Decapterus; species Decapterus maruadsi. The sequence goes on from CM064889.1 coordinate 19,417,392, forward strand.
AAGTGTTGGCGATGTGTAGTAGCACTGGAATCCATCTTGAAACTTGGACACAACCTCAATGAGTCACCCATTGGGTTTGCTAAGTCTTCTTGTTCTGTGTTGTCCAGGTTGTCGGGTCAAAGTCTTGTTTGATCAACCGTAAACACGGGTTGTAAGCAGCAAAGCAAAAACACGACGTCATGTACTGATGAAACTGGTTGGATGGTTGATTTTCAGCTGCAGCGATTCCGATCATGAGAGTTTGTCCTTCCCGTTTCAACCGCTTGTGCTAGATTTTGGCCTTAGCACTTGCTCTTGTTCTTGTGTAAGGGAAGGGTGTCCCAATTCTTTTAAGAGCGAAGGGGAAGAGCTTTTCAACCCTTAAAACCAGCCCTTAAAGGGATAGTTTAACACTTTGGCAAATTGGCCCATTTCCATAACCCCTATAGTCATAGCAGTAGGTTCGTTGCCTTTAATTGTCGGTGCAAGCTACTTTTAGAATGGCGGAGCAGAGCTGTGAGCTGCTCAGAGCTACACTACGGAGGCTTGTGGGATTTCTTGGTTTCCCAAGAACTCCACAACGCGATTTTTAGAACCATCGTTCTAAAAATAGCTTGCACCGACAAATAAAGGTAACCTACTCCTAAAAGAAGAGGGATTATGGCAATGGGCCAATTTGGCTAAATGTTGAACTATCCCTTTAAATCAGAGGGAGGCCAGGTGCAGACTAAGAATGTCGTGCAAGATGAAAAGTGCCAGTGTTATCTTCTGTTTTCTGCAGTTCTTCTTTGTTGGTTCATCAAACAAAGAAAGATCTTACAACAGGTAACACAACCTCTGCAAGGCACTGCAGGATGACGTGGCTAAATTAACACATTTATTCAGCGTATTGAATAAATTAAAATAAATAAATAAGGTTTTGTATATGTGTCTGTAAGTACATGTGCTTTCAGTGTTTGCAGAGTTTCATCTGTCTCAGTTAAAATCAGCAGAAGCAGAAAGCAGAAGTAGGCTAATCTCTAATCTTAATCAGAACGTTCACAAAACCTGCCACATACTGTATATTCAAAGCAGCCTGTACTGACGCGCTTGTTTCATTTCCCATTGTGTACCTTTCCTCATTTGCACTGAGGGGAACAAAAGAACTAGAACTACCACTTCACGGTTTTGTGGTTTCAGTGCTCCGGACAAATAAGAACCTTTACCCCCGATTCCTGTCAGCTGCACTGCAGAGCAACTCAAAGACTTTGAGAGGCTTTGCACGTGACGTAACGGTAGTCGGAAGTCGCTGTGGAACATCCACTGAGTGTTAGAGCCGCCAAAGTTTAAAAGTGATTTTCTCCGAGCCCGTACAGGTCTGTCAGTCTAACTTTGTCAGCATGTACATAATGCATGACCTAACAGAGCTGCAAAACATCTGGAGGATACCTTTTTTCAATATAGAAGCGAGTCAGGTTTAAAGGGATAGTTCAACATTTTGCAAAATTGCCATAATCCCTATAGTCATAGCAGTAGGTTTGTTACCTTTAATTGTCGGTGCAAGCTATTTTTAGAACGGCGGAGCAGAGCCGTGAGCTGCTCAGAGCTACGCTACGGAGGCTCATTATGGGATTTCTTGGTTTCCCTCATCAAACTCATCAAATACACAATCCAACAACTCCACAACGCTCTGGTGGACAAGTTGTGACCTGCACATTCACCACGCTATGAGATAATAACACAACGTTACCACACAGAGTTGTTTTAGAGGGAAATTCATGCAAAACCACTGATGCACGTTGCCTTCAGGGACAGTTTTTCATCAACAGTCTCTGTATTTGCCTATAAAACAACTCTAAAAACAGCTTGCATCGACAATTAAAGGTAGCGGTCAAAGGTTTGATGATGACCTGATATCCAGATGGTTCAACAGGATCACCCCAGTGTGGTGTAACTGAAAAGTTAAAACAGACTTCTTCTTCTCCTTCTTTTCTTCTTCTTTTTGTTTTCGGGTGAAGTCAGAAAAAAGGCAAATCAGCATCGCTGCGTTTTTAACCAAATAAAGTTTCAATTACACAGAGACAGTCGAGTGCGTCGGTGATGCTGTAGCTGTCGCTCAGCGCTCCGGCTTCATTAACTTCCTGTTTCTGCAGCTCGCCTCTCATCTCCTTGACCGTGTCTGTTTAAATGAGCTGTCAGTCACATAATACCCCCATCCGCCCACCCCTCATCTTTCATTCCCCCCCTCCAGGCCACAATTACTCTAACATCATTACCTCCACGTACAAAAACACCTCAGTGCTGTCGGTGCAAGCACAAGATGGAAATCCTGCCCCCCCAACACTGAGCGACGGGAACATCAGAGTAATGATTTAATCTTTGGGGCAAACAAGAGAATTGAACTTTAACGACCCAGCTGATGTTTTACTGTTTCTGCTGAGCGTGCACTATTTGGATTTACAGTTTCATATGAAAAGATGAAGGTTCAGCAACATCTGTGACGATGTGACTGCGACCAAAACCGGTTTCTGAAGCTTTGTCTGTGAAAAAATCTGTGCCTATTAGTCCGGTGCATTCTCTCCACAAAACCACATAATCTTCGGTGTGACAGCCACGATGAGGACGATAAGAGACGCTAATGTCACTGAGATCCTGCATCTTATCTGATGGATGTAAACCTTGACCCTTGACTTTTACTCTGCAGAGACAAACTCAGAACATCTGTCAAAGAATAGGCCTAAACTGACGACGTCTTCTCCAACAGATGATTGATTAAATCAGTTGTTCAAACCATTGACGTGTTTTTTTGGAGTTCATGATTGGCTGTAGTTTCCTTTAAAACTATTTTTGGTCGCCTTGTTACTTACCCCAACTCCTTACGCTGCGGAACGCCTCCAACCGTCTTCCATGACGTGTTCATCATCTTCAGGGAAACTTCAATCTCATTAAAGGGGTACTTCACCCAAAATCAATCAATAATTCACCAATCATCTACTCACCGTCATGCCAAGGAAGGTGAGCGTACCTATGTTCCCTGGGTCCTATGTTCCCCCATATATCCACCACCATTAGCCTATAGAAAACCTGTTGCCAACTGGACCCCAAACCCTTCCTTGGGATGACGATGAGGAGATGATGAGGAGGTGAATTATTGATTTTGCATGAAGTATCCCTATAAACACCAATTAAGACTCCTTTTTGAAATGACTCAAACATTTATATAAAATGGTGCCACATACAGTAATGAATCAAAGATGCATCCATTGATCAAGGTTGAAAGTCGGAGGTTGGAAGACGATCAGATACGATCATAGTTTCAACCATAAACGATGCCAACTAGCGATCCGGCAACGTTATTCCCATGACCTGCCAGGGATCGTCCAGGAAACCAAAAGGAGGAAATGCTGGGCGAGTTGACAAACAAAGACAAAACAAATACCGAAAATGGACCCATTAACAAGTGGTAACATATATTCATCCACTTTAATATGAGACTCTTTTATCAGCAAAAGAAAACTCCTCATTGTCCCTTTAACTGAGCACATATGAGGAGGTAAATGATAAAGGAGCTGAATTATTCTGTTTTTAATTTGTGTTCAACGGCTCAAACTAAATACTGGTGGAAGCAAATGGAAAACCAGACTAACAACCCTTGTTTATTTGGTGCATTTCATGTATCGTAGCAACAGAGTATGGTGGTACAAAGATGCGATCAGCGAAACAGCCTGTGACCTGACCTGACCCACAACAATCAGAAACACATCTATATATGTGTGGTTTGTCTTGTCCCAGGAAGTTCCGCAAGAACACCTTTCACATTTCATCTTCTTTTTATTCTATTTTGCACAAATATGATTTCAAAATAGTATAAACAGTTATTATGATTGGGATGTGCGAAGGAGAGATGTATGAAAACTGAAGGGACTTAAAAAACCTCATCCATGAAGACAACGAGACCAAAACGCAACGAAGTTGAGACCTGCACATTCACCACGCTATGAGATAATAACACAACGTTACCACACAGAGTTGTTTTAGAGGGAAATTCATGAGACTGTTGATGAAAAACTGTCCCTGAAGGCAACGTGCATCAGAGGTTTTACATGAATTTCCCTCTAAAACAACTCTGTGTGGTAACATTGTGTTATTATCTCATAGCGTGGTGAATGTGCAGGTCACAACTTGTCCACCAGAGCGTTGTGGAGTTGTTGGATTGTGTATTTGATGAGTTTGATGAGGGAAACCAAGAAATCCCATAATGAGCCTCCGTAGCGTAGCTCTGAGCAGCTCACGGCTCTGCTCCGCCGCTCTAAAAATAGCTTGCACCGACAATTAAAGGTAACAAACCTACTGCTATGACTATAGGGATAATGGGGATGGGCCAGTTAATGGGCCAAAATGTTGAACTATCCCTTTAAAGACCAGTGAATGTTGTACATGTATGAATGGAGCAGTTCACAGTCCACGTTGTTGAAACTTAAAACAACAAAGGTAAACAGTGTAGGTTTAACACTGTTAAACCTACACTGTTAACACTGTTAAACCTACACACTTCTTCACACAGCAATGTAAATCCACCTGCACGGTCAGGGCTTTAGTGGGTTCACATGATATTGATCACATAACTCTAATGTTGTCCCTTGTTGGTGAAAGTGATGCTGTTACAACCATCCCCCATCTCTCGTTGTTGTGTTGTAGTTCAGAGCTGCAGCCAGGAGGTGGCGCCAAAACACCATGAAACTGACAAACTGCTGTCTGCTCTCTTTATTTTTTAATTACATCATGATATCATTTATAGCCCACTAAAAAAAACACAACACAGCTTCATCTCAACTCTACTGATGATGTCACAGAAACAGGTTCAGGTACAGTTTTGTGGTTTTGATGATAGTAAACAAACTGTATTTACAGTATATGTACAATTTAAAGTGTTTTCACTCAGGTTTAATTCTTCTTTGGTAAATAATTTATATTTTTTACAATCTTTTACAGTGCTATGAGCTTTATATTCATGCATATTCAAGTCGTTTGCCATTTAAACTTAATGACAGAACAAAAACGTCAATTCTTTGACCAAAAACCAACAAGATGTAAACCTATTTCTACATTATCATGGTGGAAAAAAAGTGAATGGAAAAGTTAAATCAAGAGTTTAAAGAGCTGATGTCAGTATATTTAATATGAAGGACATTTTTATGGTGGAAGTTTTGCTGTGTTTTTTTAATTCCACCACTTGGGGGAACCAAAGTTTTTGAATTGAATATTCAGAAGATTGAAGTGAATCTCTAAACGCTGAACCTTCTCAGTCTGTTCATTTACCTCCAACCTCCTGCACAACCACCTCAAGGACTCTGACCTTCGACCTCCTACAACCGCCTCCAGGTCGCCAACAAAACGTGCAAATTCCTCAAGGACTTCAAAGACTTCAAAGCTTCCTTTACGGATTCCTACAATCTTAATCTTAACGATGTGTGGGACCTCCAACGTCTTCAAGTGCCTCCTCAACTTCTTCTGAACTTCTGCATCTCCATTGAACCTCTTGAAGGCTCCTGCAGCCCCGTCCACCTTGCAAACAACAGCTTTCCCAGAATGCACCAGCAAGATGGTGCAGCAACAACTTATTTATTTATGTCACATTCAACCTCATGTCCATTCGTTGACGTTAAATTGTTGCTTCAGATTCGACAGCATCTGAAATGTAACTGACCGCCACCAAAGTGCTTTACATAAAACATTAGACACAAAGACGCACATAAAACACTGAGGAAACACACAGGAGAATGGATAAAAGAAGATAATAAAGAAAAATAGAAAGAAAAATGTAATAAATAAATAAAAAATGGCTGTTAAACTGTATTTTAAAAGTCAGTAAATGACTATTAAATGATAAAAATGAAATAAAAAACAATAAAAAGTGCTAATAATCTGTTTGAAACCTCCTCCATGACCAACACACTGATGATCAATATTCTGATCACATTTACTTTGGATCAATATCAGACTTTGTAATGAAGTAAAACACACATTTGTTCTGAATAAAGGGGCCTTTTCTGTCTCGACTGAATGAATCATCACTCTGTTTCATTCATAAACCTGTTGAATGTGTGTGTTTGCGCCTAACACACAAACATACACACTAACACACAGACACACACACGTGCACGCTAACACTCACATTCACACACACGTACTTCTCTCTAAGCTCCGCCCCTCCCGCGCGCAGACAGGGAGACCCGCTGATGAATAAGAAACATTCATTCACAGAAGCGACCGACCGACCGACCGACAGACACCGACTCCTCTTCAAACTGTCTCCCCGCTGCCGGAGCGCGACCCTCGGCGCTGAGCCGGTGTTTGTCCCGCTGCTGCGGCTCGGTTCGGATCAGCTGCAGGTAAGACGTATCGATCCGCTACTGTCTTGTTATCGGCTGATAATCGATCAGCTGAGTCTGTTAATATTCCCACAGGGTCTGTTGAAGCCACGGTGGGACTTTATCACAGCATCATGTATATTTATATTTATATTATACTGAATATAGCCTACAGCAACATTCCTATGGTGTTTCACTGAGAAGTAATCAAACATGTCTTTTGTTTTTTACTACTTCTATATTGTTTAAGTTGACATGAACTGACCTCCATTTATTTTATTTCCACTCTGTTAAGACTAAACCTGGTTTAACTGAACACAGTCTAAGTTTAGCTAAACTAAAGATCAACTAAACTCATCTCTGTCTCAGTAAAGAAGATAATTATAGTTTAATTATTTGACTGATGTTCAGGAAACATTCCTGAAGGACCAGTTTAAATGACAGCAGCTGCTGCACAGCCAACATTAACATTAAAGTAACTCACTTCATTACAGAATTCAATTTAGCAAAAGAAGAAATTCTGGTTCTGATTGAATTAAACTGAATATTAAATTAAATATCACAGCTGATTCAAGTGAGATTAGTTTGGTTCACTGAAGGACGACGATCCACGACTTGACTGACACTAACCTGTAATTACAGTTTCTCAGCGGTTTAAACTCCTGCACAGAGAGTTGCACCCAAATGCACCACGACCTCCACGTCAGGTCCAGATGTGACGCGTCTCTGTCACATCTGGACTCGTCTTCGTCTTCATCTTTTATTGACTTTTTGTTTTCTCCAATGACAGGTCGCACCGCTGTGATGTCATCACTCCCTCCCAGGTCCCCCCTCCTCCTCTTCCTCCTCCTCCTCCTCCTCCCCTTCCTCCTCCTCGTCCTCAGCCCCGCCTCCGCGCTGGAGTTCCGTTACCACGACAACGACGAGATGGAGCAGTACCTCCTCCAGGTGAACGCCTCCAACCCGGACATCACGCACCTGTACAGCATCGGCCGGTCCGTCAGAGGTAAACACAGACGATTTCTTCCTTTCTTTTTCTCTGATCAGTCAATTGATTAGTTAATTAATTATTTAATTGGTTGAAAAATCTCTCTTCTGATTGGCTGTTGACTGGTAAAAAAAAGATTTCAGAATAAAACACTCAGAGAAACCAAATCCTGCAAGTTGTTGTTGGATGTTTGGGGTTCAGGGGAGGTGTGACATCATAAAGTCACAAGAATCCTGACAGCTGGTTTTAAAGGGATACTTCACCAAAACCCTGCATACACTCTGATGGGGGTGATTTTTTTTTTTAACTCTACCATTTTACTGTTATTAGGTTAAAATTCTGGCCAATCAGGGCACGTAAACGTTGAGTTTCAGTGGGCGGGTTCTCGGCCGGTAAATCCAACATGGCGATTTGAGTCACCAAAAAACGACTCCCCCCGAAACCAATGGGTGACATCACGGATGCTACGTCCATATTTCTTACTAGTCAATGGTTTCCAACGGCGAATACTGAGATGATAAAAGTAGAAAAATGCAACGCTGCGGTCAAAGACACCAGAGGTGGTGGAAGTTTCATGCTCCAGTCAGATATGAGCTTATCTGCTGCAGACGAGCATATCTGGGTGTTGCATAGCGTGTGTTTTGGACGATTCAAACTGAACTCTATCCGCCGCCATTATTATATGAGAACCTGTCACCAGCCGGACCTTTTGACGACTTGGCGTGACAGTGAGTAGATGATTGATGAATTATTGATTTTGGGTGAAGTGTCCCTTTAAGGCTCAGTTTCTGGTTCTGATGCTGTAATAACCAATAATCAAGAGTCAGGAGCATTTATTTATTTATTTATTTATTTATTTATCCTGAATGTGAAGCTTCTCATTTCACACACACATGACACACACACGGTTAGACAGCAGATGATGGTTGACTAATCACCATAGCAACCATGACACTGGCCGACCGACTGTGTGTCTGTTGGTGTCTGTGTGTGATCATATGACACGACTGTGAACGGAGGTTAATTTAATCTGGGACGACTTAATCTGACTAGTCACACACACACACACACACAAAACACACACAAAAACACACACACACACTAGTTGGACGGCGGCCAGCTGGCGTCTTAGATTAGCTCAGATTAGTGTGTGTGTGTGTGTGTGTGTGTGTGTGTGTGTGTGTGTGTGTGTGTGTGTGTGTGTGTGTGTGTGTGTGTGTGTGTGTTGACTTGCTGAGACTTGCTGAGCTTCATTCTGTCGCTGCAGCTCCGTCTTATTTACCTGTGGTTGTGAAGATGGAAACTTTAACTTCACTGTTGCTCAGTTAAAGTTTAAAAAAAAAAAAACACAACCTTCCATTAACACACACACACACACACACACACACCACGTTCCTGAGGCTGCAGGTTTTTGCGACGACCTGGTTAATGTTTTTCTCTGTGTAAATATTAACTTCAGCTCGGTCGAGTCGTTGAACTGTTAGAGGAATTTATCGTCTATTCTAGATGGTGCGTTTGAGGTCGGCTCGGACATCTGAGCGCTGCAGCCGATCAGAACCTGAATCTGCTGCAGCGTCGTAACCTTAACCCAACCCGGTCTCCTGAAGGGGGGCGGAGTCATGGAGAAACCCACGGGACACAAACCATGTTTCCATCCACTTGTCGATTGAATCATCTGAAGATAGATCAAAATATCAACGCGGATAATAACGTTGGTTCAAGTGTGTTTTCCATGCGTGATGATGACGTCATGTGCTGTTCGACCGGATTAACGACATTCATGACATTTCATCGAACTTTACTGTCTCCATAAGGCATTTTTAATTCGATATTGCTTAAAGGGATAGTTCACCCAAAATTCAAATTTCACTCATTATTACTCATGTCGACTAAGGGCTGTGAGAAGTTTCTTCTCTGAGTTACGGGGGGTCCACGCAGCAGTATTTGTCTATATAATGGTTGTGAATGGACACCAGGTTTCTTTGTCCAAAAAGACACACCAAAAAACATCCAAATACCTCCATACTGCTCGACTGTAATGTCCCTCTTGTATTGAAGCCCCGACATGAGAAATTGTTCCACAGGAAGAGCAGTGAACTGAGACACTGGGAGCTTCTGCTACAAACAAGCTTAAAATATAGACTTATTTGATTTTCTTCGGAACAATTTCTCACGTCGGGGCTTCAATACAAGAGGGACGTTACAGACGAGCAGTATGGAGGTATTTGGATGTTTTTTGGTGTCCAAGAAAAATGGTATCCATTCACAACCGTTATATGGACAAATACTAACTCAGAGAAGGAACGGAGGACTCGATAATGAGTGAAATTTGAATTTTAGGTGAACTATGCCTTTAATACGATAAAAACGTGTGGATGGAAACGTGGTCACAGATGCAGGAAGCTGACTCGTCGTGGGTTTGGTCTTCGGTAACACTTCTTCACCTCAGTGAGTCGGACACATCTGCACGCATCATCATCAGAACAGGGAGTGTTGGTTTGTCTCTACATGCAGCAGCAGCAGCAGCAGCAGCCTCCACATTGCACCAGCCTTTTACCCATGATTCATAGCAACAGTCTCATCGGGTGCAGCTTGAAATGTGAATGAATGAATGAAGCTGAGTCCTGTCTCTGTCTCTCTGTCTCTCAGGTCAGCAGCTCTGGGTGTTGGCTCTCGGTCTCAGCCCTCGGCGTCACACCGTTGGCATCCCCGAGTTCAAATATGTGGCTAACATGCATGGAAACGAGGTGAGACTCACACACACACACACACACACACACACACACACACACACACACACACACACACAGGGGAGCCGGTCGACCCCTCCCTGCCGACAGGAAGCAGGAATAAAAGGAGACTAAAGAGATCAACATAAGCCATTCACAGTCAGACACACTCCATACATACTGGTGTATCCAGACAACAGACCGTGTGTGTGTGTGTGTGTGTGTGTGTGTGTTAGAGTGACAGTACGATGAGTCAACATGGAGACAGTTTTATTAAACAAACCTATGGATTCATGAATGAAATGGAAACAAGAGGCTGCAGCAACGGACAGGAAACACTCACACAAGAAGACAAAGAACTGATGAAATTCCAAACCAGTTGTTTTAGTTTAATGTGAACAGGTTCATCTCATTTCTCCTCTTTAATAAAACCAGTTGGTGTTGTATTTTATATCGTTGGAAAGCCTGATTGGTCGTCTTTATAACGGGGTACAACCTGTAAGAATCGTGCATCTGTGGAATGAGCAGCAGAGCTAAACGTATGTAGGTAAACACAGAGACTGTTGATGACAAACTGTCCCTGAAGGCAACGTGCATCAGAGGTTTTGCATGAATTTCCCTCTAAAACAACTCTGTGTGGTAACGTTGTGTTATTATCTCATAGCGTGGTGAATGTGCAGGTCACAACTTGTCCACCAGAGCGTTGTGGAGTTGTTGGATTGTGTATTTGATGAGTTTGAAACCAAGAAATCCCATAATGAGCCTCCGTAGCGTAGCTCTGAGCAGCTCACGGCTCTGCTCCGCCGTTCTAAAAATAGCTTGCACCGACAATTAAAGGTAAGAACCTACTGCTATGACTATTGGGGTTATGGCAATGGGACAATTTGCCAAAAATGTTGAACTATCCCTTTAATTATCGGTGCAAGCTTCTTATTTTTATTTTTATTTTTCCGGGAATCTGAGCACCTTTACCCCGAGGCAGAGACTCCTCTCCTGCAGCGAAGACGCTCCTTCTGTTGCTCATTGCACAGATGAGCGTGCATCATTTAGTTTTTTTTGTACCCTGCAGGCCACCGTAGTTTTTCTAAAAGTCTCAAACACAACCGTGTGAGTTTGCACAGTCTGTGTTTGGAGCCTCGGCTGCATCAGATCGTGTCTCTGCAGCCGCTCTGATCCTCATGAGCGAGTCCGCCTCCCGGTTCTCATGGTGGGAATGAACCTGCGAGCTTAGAGAAAATAAAGTTTAACGTCCCTTTAACGGCGCTGCGGTTTAATAGAAGAACAAAAAAACATTAAAACCGTCAGGACTGAGATCAATCAATGGCTCAGATTATTGATAGTTTCCTGTAAAATAAACAAAGGATAAATCTCCATAAGAAACAGTGTTAAAAGGGAAACTGGCGAGGACCTCTGACCAGCATCTGGTTGCCCCGGCGACGGTCAACGCTTGATCACACTGCATGTGTGTGTGAGAGTCAATGGAAATGTCCTTAAATAGACAAGTCACGCCTGGACACACACACACACACACACACAGTCAGCAAACAGAGTCAGTGGAGTGTGTCGGTTCAGAGGAAACTTCCAGAAAAAGGTCTTTTCACTGCGCACACACACACACACACACACACACACACACACACTTACAGACACATTATAACAGCAGGAATGTTGCCTCAGTGGAAAAGTTGAAAAGGTGTCGTGTCGAGATCTTTGTCTTCCTCTCTGTGTGTGTGTGTGTGTGTTTGTGTTTGTGTGACCGGTTCCCAGAAAATAAACTAAATTCTGTGTCGTTGCCGCCGCAGTTTGTTTCCTGTGACGCTGAAACGTCCACGGATCAGCTGTGACCCTGAACTGCACACGAAGCAGTTTAGAGTTTGCAAAAAAAACTTGTTCGCTAAAAATTAAAGAAGAAATACGTACAGTAGGTTAAACAATAACAGCTCTGTTCGCCAAAGTAATGAATGATGTGCGCGTGATGTTTGGCTCATTTTCTTTTCCAGCCGAACTGCACCTTTAATTTTCTTGTACATGCATGTGTATACCCTTAGCAAAAAGTACTTTATTAACGTGTACTACAAGTATAGGCTACGCATTTTATAGTAAAAACTGAGGCAGTATACTTGAAAGTGTACTTTTGTAAACTTAAAGGGATAGTACCATGTTTTTAAAGTGGGGTTGTATGATCTACAAATAGCCCCTAAGTACTTTAATTGCAGTAGAAGACTCTCTGCACTCCTCCCGTTAGCAACGCCAGCCCATAATAGCCCTGCTCAGAGATTTACAACATACATTGTTGTGAATGTTGCTGCAGAGAGTCTTCTACTGCAATTGAAGTACTTAGGAGCTATTTGGAGATCATACAACCACACTTTAAAAAAAATGATACTGTCCCTTTAAAATTACATTAAAAAGTATACTTAAAGGGATAGTTCACCCTAGAATTAAGTGTTGCTCATTATCTGAGTTACAGGGGGTCTTGGCGTAGCAGTGCATGTCCATGTAACGGTTGCAAATGGACACCAACTGTCTTCGTCACAAAAAGACACACCAGAAAACATCCAAATACCTCCATGCTGCTCGTATGTAATGTCCAGCTTGTATTGAAGCCCCGACATGAGAAATTGTCCCGAAAAAAATTAAATAAGTCCATCTTTCAAGCTTGTTTGTCTCCCAGCCCTTAGTCCACATGAGGGTGAGTAGATAATGAGTGAAATATCATTCTGCGGTGAACTATCCCTTTAAAATGTTCCAATTTAGTCAGAAGAAGTATTGCATTAGTATACTTTCTAGTACATGGTCCATAGTATATAAACCCAACGATTGATGCAGTGACATGAAATCATGAATGAGTGTCCGTGTCCCCAGAGGATGAATCCCACTCAGGAGTTTATTTCCCAAAAAGTATCCTGGGAATTCTCCACTGGTTGTAACGGTGCGACTGGTCGCAGCCTGCAGATTCTCATGGTTCCCAGAGGATCAATCCAGATGTAAACAATGCTGATGGTTTCAGACCTGCAGCACGTGATGGCGTTTGAGTGGCGTGTCGCATGTTCTGTTTTTAGAAACGCTGCTGTTTGTGTAGGAAAAGGCGTTTTGTATGTTTGGCTTTAACGCATATGTAGTTTATAGATATGGCTTCCGGCGGGAAACGTTATTGTTTTGCTTGAACTCACGACACAGGAAGCCAAACGTTCTTCCACGCCAGAGTGTGAGAGACAGACGTGCGACTGCTCGTCTGGTTCTGGCAGAAAGCGGCTCAGGAAGCAGGAATGCAGTTTGTCTTGATGGAAATAATCTGTTTGACTTTGACTTTAACAAACGTCAGACTTCACTGATCCAGGATCTGAACGCTTTTTAATCTCACCGCTTTGAAATGCAAACATTTAAAATCAAACGACAACAAAAAGACACGAGTCACAGACCAAGGTGTGTGTGTGTGTGTGTCTGACAGCTGCTCCACAAACAAACCTGAACCGCAAACTGAAGCTGGAAACCTTCAGTGATGAACTGATGGTCGGAGGTGAAACGGTGCAGCGAGCAGGAAACGATCAAAGGACCCTGAGGGCAGCGGACACACACGTTCACTTTGACTTGAAGATGAGCTGATGACATTTTAGAGAGCAAAGGTCAAAGGTCAAAGTCAAAGTGACCTTGAACACAGCTCACAACTCAAACACTGACTATGAAAATAGTTTAAGATTTAAAGGGATAGTTCAACATTTTGTCAAACTGGCCCATCACCATAATCCCTATAGTCATAGCAGTAGGTTCGTTACCTTTAATTGTCGGTGCAAGCTATTTTTAGAACAGCAGAGCAGAGCCGTGAGCTGCTCAGAGCTACGCTACGGAGGCTCATTATGGGATTTCTTGGTTTCCCTCATCAAACTCATCAAATACACAATCCAACAACTCCACAACGCTCTGGTGGACAAGTTGTGACCTGCACATTCACCACGCTATGAGATAATAACACAACGTTACCACACAGAGTTGTTTTAGAGGGAAATTCATGCAAAACCTCTGATGCACGTTGCCTTCAGGGACAGTTTTTCATCAACAGTCTCTGTATTTACCTCTAAAACAACTCTGTGTGGTAACATTGTGTTATTATCTCATAGCGTGGTGAATGTGCAGGTCACAACTTGTCCACCAGAGCGTTGTGGAGTTGTTGGATTGTGTATTTGATGAGTTTGAAACCAAGAAATCCCATGAGCCTCCGTAGCGTAGCTCTGAGCAGCTCACGGCTCTGCTCCGCCGTTCTAAAAGCACCTTGCACCGACAATTAAAGGTAACAAACCTACTGCTATGACTATAGGGATTACGGTGATGGGCTGACTTGCCAAAATGTTGAACTATCCCTTTAATGGAGGAGGAGAAACTTCAACACATCAGAGTTCAGAGATAAACTGATGTAACGAGGAGCATTGAACGCCTCTCAACACTCAACACGCATCTGATCACAGAGTCGGCTGCGTGTGTGTGTGTGTGGTCCGGAGGAAATGAGGGCGAGTCGTGTTTCCTGTGTTTTCCAAGGACACTCAGCTCCAAACTCCAAACTCCAAACTATACACACCATGTACACACACACACACACAATGTACACACACTATACACACACTCACTCAGCTGTGTTATTGTTTCCAGACCCTTTGATCACATGAAGCCTCTTAGAAACGTTCAGATCCATATTCACTTTGAAACACGTCGATAATCCGTCAGCTGCAGAAGTTAAACAGCTTCAACTGATTATAGATAATAAATCGATACATTTTTGACTTTTGATTACTTATTTAGTCTTTTTAAAGGGATAATTCACCCAAAATCGATAATTCACCCAATTTTCTACTTACCGTCACGCCAAGGAAGGGTTCGGAGAACTTTTAGAGTCATCAAAACTCTTTAAAAAGCTTCTTTTTTTTTTTTTAATCCTAAGTAATACATAATAATGATTGTTAATATTGTTTAAACAGTTAATTAATGCTTAATAAAGTATTGTTATGTCTTATTGTAAAGTGTTACAGACGATTGGTGAATTATCGATTTTGGGTGAACTATCCCTTTAAGGAAAATGACAGAAAATTACAGTTTCTGTCTGTTTGTTTGTTTGTTTACCTATTTGTTTGTTTGTTTTTGTTTGTTTGTGTATCTCACCGTGGGCCTCGGCAGTGCAGCAGCTGATCTGTACGGCTTTGACACAGTTTTGACGTCGACAATGAAACACAACAACAACACACGATACTGAAGGATCATGTGACGAGTTTAACAGTGAAGAGGTTTAAGACTCACAGTCGTTGTGGATCGGATTCTTTTATTGTGTTAATTTCTCTGGTTTTATTCACAATAATGAAGCACAGACACACACACAGAGACACACACACACACAGACACACACTGGTCCTGTCAGAACAAACTGTTTCTGTGCAGCCGCAGCAGATGAAGAAGAAAAGTGGGAGCGACAGTTTAGACGAGTGATGGAGGGAAAGAAAATGACGGCCGGAGGCAAAGCTAGTCCCAACGTGTGTCTGTGTGTGTCTGTCTGTGTGTGTGTGTGTCTGTGTGTGTGTGTGGCGTCTTTGTTCTCCCACACACACACACACCTTTTCCCACCCTTCTCTCTTTCTCCCTCCTGAGGCGCTCCTTCTTTCTTTCCGCCTCTCCTTCATTCATTCCTTCATTCACAAACTTCTTTTCCCTCCTGACTCACGGAGACAAACGACCTCGACCCGCTGACTCGTCTCCCCGGGTCCGGTTTCAGTCTCAGCCCCCGTCCGTCCGGTCGGCCGCCGCCGCCGCCGCCGCCGCCGCCATGAGTCATCAGGGCCTCGGCCCCACCCCCGCAGAAACGTCACGTCACGTTAAACACAACAAAATATGATGTTGGGAAAGAAGTGAATGAATAAATGAATGAATGAAGGTTATATTCAGAGTTTTATCAGCCATTTTTCTATTAGTCTGATATTTATTAATGACTAATAATCTTGTCTATAATGTGTTAAATCTTTGTATTTGTACATTTGTAAATCAAGTTTTATATCAAGAACCAACCAGTGGTTCATTAGATCCTTTATAAAATGTCAGTTTTTTTAGGAATCTTGAGGCAAAAAAGTCAGAAACGAACTTGACAGAAATAGAAATATCCTTCTTAATTGCATCATTGCATATTTGTCAACAGCTCTAAAGGCAAATATTTACATTTAAAAAAAGTCACTGGACACTAATCGTTGCACATTGGTGAGTTTTACACCGACTTCCTGTGTGATATTTCACAATAAAAGCCCACTTAATGGAGACTGTGCACTGAAAGGCTAAACACAGGAAGTGTTGAGTTTGTCGTCATGGTGTAATGCAGTAAATTTTAAAAAAAAGTCACTCAATAAAATTATATTTCATTTTTTTAAGTACCTGTCACAGTTGCACCAACAACATTTATTAATACTAAGATTTTGTCAAATTGGCCCATCACCATAACCCCTATAGTCATAGCAGTAGGTTCGTTACCTTTAATTGTCGGTGCAAGCTGTTTTTAGAACGGCGGAGCAGAGTCGTGAGCTGCTCAGAGCTACGCTACGGAGGCTCATTATGGGATTCCTTGGTTTCCCTCATCAAATACAAAATCTCAAAACTCCAAAATGTTGAACTATCCCTTTAAACTAACAAGTAATAATCACCCAAATTAATAATTAGCTGCAGTTTTAATAAGAGTTAAATCAGTGTTTTGTGCTGCAGATCCAAACATTCAACACACAACAGCCCCAGAGTTAAAGTGTGTTTATAAATGACACATTCTTTGGGTCAATGACGCGTAAATGAAGTATTTAATTATTATAAACAATGTTTAACAGTGTTGTTGTTATAAAGTGTTTTGTTTTCCAGGTTCAGATTCAGTTCATGGTCTCGTGTGTGAGTTTCTGACCCTTGTGTGTGTGTTTGTGTGTGTTTGTGTTTGTGTGTCTGTGCAGGTTCTGGGTCGGGTTCTGCTGCTGCAGCTGATTGACAGCCTGGTGCGTGGTTACCACAGCAACGAGACGTGGGCGCTGCAGCTACTGAACAGCACCCGCATCCACATCCTGCCGACCATGAACCCGGATGGTTTCGATGAGGCCGGCACACACTGTCAGTTCAGCCAGGGCAGGTACAGACACACAACACACAACTACACACACACACAACACACACACACACACGCACACACAGAGTTTCTGTTTATCTAGTCTCGGTGTTTCCAGGCGGATCCTGCTCCTCGATGTGGGAGTTAAGAGTCCGTCTGCTTCACTGACTTTAAGTGTCAGACTTATATCTGAGAGACCAAACATGGAGCTAAAAGCTAACAATCAGCTGATAATAATAATAACTTTATTTAAAGGGATAGTTCAACATTTTGTCAAACTGGCCCATCACCCCCATCACCATAACGGACCCTAAAATAGTCATAGCTATTTAAATTTTAGAAATCAGAGATTTCAGTGACATCTAATTGCATCAAAACAGCACAGTGAAGTGACCTGGGGGAGAGGAGGAGGGGGCGGGGGGTCACTCGACTGATGCGCATTTCAAACTGTGCGGAGAGTCCGGAGACACTGCACACATCAGCTGCTACAGCACATTTCACACGCAAAAATCCGTAAAAAGTAAAAGAAAAATTACTTTTTCAGTTTGTTTGTAGAGTTTTTATTGCAAAGCAGCGACTTTTCATTATTGTTACGGTACGTCAAGTTGCAGCAGCCGCGTTATTATGAAATGCGCCGGTTAATGCTTGCAGTCTGAGAATAGGCCTGCAGCTTCTTTATGTTGTCTGAGCGCAGGCTTGTGCAATATTTATTTAGAATTTACGTGGTCAGTTGACGGCATTAACAGTAAATTACGTCCGCCATGAGTAGATCGCCAGTCATCTCCGCATAGCGTCTTCGTCGGCACACACTCACACAGAGCAGGAAATTCATGCAAAACACAGTGTCCTTGTAATAAATGGGAAACACTGACCTGGCGGCATCATTTATGATTTTGCTCAATAAATTCAGATAATAGACTATTTGGGACAGTTTTAACATTTTTTTCTAGCGGAAAGCCCTATAGTCAGCAGTGGGTTTGTTACCTGTCATTTACTCTGTATTTACACAATGTTACCACAGAGAGTTGTTTTAGAGGGAAATTGGCTGATCAGTTTTCAGGGGCAGTTTTTCATCAACAGTCTCTGAATTTCCTCTAAAACAACTCTGTGTGGTAACGTGTGTTATTATCGCATAGCGTGGTGAATGTGCAGGTCACAGCTTGTCCACCAGAGCGTTGTGGAGTTGTTGGATTGTGTATTTGATGAGTTTGATGAGGGAAACCAAGAAATCCCATAATGAGCCTCCATAGCGTAGCTCTGAGCAGCTCACGGCTCTGCTCCGCCGTTCTAAAAACAGCTTGCACTGACAATTAAAGGTAACGAACCTACTGCTATGACTATAGGGATTATGGTGATGGGACAATTTGACAAAATGTTGAACTATCCCTTTATAAGACTGAAGCTTCAGTAGGTGTAAAAAAAGAAAAGTTACAGTTAAATACTATTTTTTTCCTGTGGAACGTCTGCCAACAAGTCATATGAGCCGTAAACATGAGTCACGTTGTCATGGGCGATGAATGTTCTTAGATTAAATTCATAAAAACACATTTTACACATTTCTGACTCATCACTCAACAACAAACTGAAACATCGGCGTGTTTAAATTCTGATGTAAACGATAACAAAAGATTATGACAGTACAACACGAGCGGCCCGGCTTCATTTTTGCAACGAACCGTGTGCGTATGTGTATGTGTGTGTGTGTGTAGTGTGTGTGTATGTGTGCAATGCATGTGTGCGTTTCATAACAAATGTGAAAACAGGACTCGAAGCCTTTGGTCCGACGTGTTTGTGGCCTGTAGACTAAACTATGTGATGCTTCAACGCCCAAAACACTGTGATAAGCAGGAAAACAGATGCACAGTGTAGATCTGTAACACACACACAGACACACACACACAGACACACACAGACACACACAGGTCACAGCCTCAGTCTAAACCTCTAAGTATCTAATTATAAAGTGTTTTGACGACTTCTAATGTCCCGTAACAGACGAGACTGCTGCGCGTCTTTGTGCATGAATTAAACACAATGTGGGGACGTACGTGTGTTTATGTGTGTGTGTCTGCATGTGTGTGTGTGTAGCTCAAGCTGCCCATTACTCATGCTGTGAGTTTCAACAGTCTCATTATGGGATGTGTCTGTGTTTTTGCGGTTCAGGTCTTACTCACCTTGTGGGGACCTCAGTCTGTTCATGTGATGTAATGACGTATAATTAGATTTAAAGGTGGAACACGTGGTTTACAGTTGGGTTTAGGTGTAACCCTCTGGCAGCGTACCCATACATACCCACAATGCATCACTTTTAATGATGTAATGCTTAGGGAAGACCATAGAGAGCCAATAACAATGCTTTAATTTATCAAATGACTTTCAGGAAGCCAGACTGAAACTCCACTAGGAAACACTCCACTAAAACAGTCTGAAAACATAATTTTAATTTAATAATTCCATGCAATTTATTTGCTTATTATTAAATAATGGAAAAAATTTTAAAATGCACCTGTTGCTCGAAGGCAACAGGAATCAACATTGTCTGTTTAGGTGTAAATGTTATGTTCAAAAACATATCATTCATCATAATTTTGTTTTCATCCTTACAATAAATTTGATTTTAATTGCTGTAAAGTAAACTCCAGGCTATTATGATCATGATGATGATGATGATGATGAGGAAGATGAGAGTGAGAATCTGGATGAGGATGAGGCCAGTGAAGGTGAGAGTTTACAGAGACGGGTATTTCTAAGACAGCATAAGAGGCAACAAATCCCAAAAGCTTACAAAAATAATAATAATTAAAAAAAAAAAATCTTTAGATTATGTTTATTTAGTCTATTTTAAGAAATAAAAACACTCAAAACATTTTTTTTCCTAACTGGTTTCACTGAATATACCATAGAGGGTGAAGATTAACTCAATAATAACATGGAGGAACTTTTTTTATCTCCAGAACTTTCAAAATAAAAGTCCCTACTTTTGGGTGTTGAAGTTGATCTGGAGATAAACGTGTCGGCCCTCCACCTCCACCGACCCCCCCTAAGTACTGTCCTGCTGTGGCCTCCTGAGAGCTGCATCTGTCCAGTCCAGATGTGCAGCTCCATCTTCATGTCCACAGCTGCTGTGTAAATAAAGATGCGTTCACTTCCTGGACACAGTCAGAGGATCGTGGGAAACTGTCTCCAACATAAGTGCCTTGCTGAAAGGAGCCCGAGCAAGTGAACCGTTCTTTCTAAATCAGGAGAGGAAATTACAAAATAAAAGTCTTTTTGCTTTTATTCCTACAAAACATTCAACAAAAAAACAAGAAATATAGGTCTGAGTTTATTTTTGTTGCTGTTTTAGGTCAATATAAAGACAATTCAACGAGCTCTGTCACTCACGTCTGCAAACATTTTTTATTTTGTCAATAAACTTGTTTTTTTTCTCTGTTCTTTCTGTTTCAGGTTCAACCACAACGGCATCGACCTGAACAGGAACTTTCCCGACGCTTTCGCTGGTCTGCGAAGGCAACAGCAGCTTGACGAGGCGAAGAGGGAAGCCGAGGTACGGACACTCAGAGTCCTTTCAAAATAAAAGCCCCCTATCGGCACCAACAGTCAATTCTATAATGAAGTGGATTTGTTTCACCTTAAAGGGATAGTTCAACATTTTGGCAAATTGGCTATAGTCATAGCAGTAGGTTTGTTGCTTTTAATTGTCGGTGCAAGCTATTTTTAGAACGGTGGAGCAGAGCCGTGAGCTGCTCAGAGCTACGCTACGGAGGCTCATTATGGGATTTCTTGGTTTCCCTCATCAAACTCATCAAATACACAATCGAACAACTCCACAATGCTCTGGTGGACAAGTTGTGACCTGCACATTCACCACGCTATGAGATAATAACACAACGTTACCACACAGAGTTGTTTTTAGAGGGAAATTCATGCAAAACTACTGATGCACGTTGCCTTCATTCATTCATTCATTTCCCTCTAAAACAACCAAGAAATCCCATGAGCCTCCGTAGCCTCCGACAATTAAAGGTAACGAACCTAATGCTGCGACCATAGGGACTATGGCAATGGGACAATTTGCCTGTGTTGTACTATGTTGAACTATCCCTTTAATATGAAACATAATTTCCCTGAGTTTGATTGACACTTTGCAGGTCCGGGCTGTGATTGGCTGGTTGAGGACGGAGAGCTTCGTCCTCTCTGCGAACCTTCACGGTGGAGCGCTGGTGGCCAGTTATCCGTACGACAACAGCAACTCAGGTAAAGACACACACACACAGACACACACACACAGACAGTGTGTGTGTGACATTGTGTTTTTGTCTCTCAACACTTTACTGTCACTCAACAAACTCAACAAACTTCATTCCTGCCGAACCGAACATGGAGACGTGTTTGTACACTCGTCTGTTTTCTCAGGCAGCGAGCTGGTGGGCGGAGCCAGCATCACCCCCGACGACGACGTCTTCATCCACCTGGCCAAGGTGTACTCGCACAACCACGCCACCATGCACCGCGGCGAGCGCTGCGACGACACGGCGGCGTTCCTCGACGGCATCACCAACGGCTACCAGTGGTACCCTCTGATAGGTCAGTTAACTCTTTACCCGATGGCCGGTTGTCCCACGGCACCTGAACGCAACATAGCGCTGATACTTTATTGGATGAACGCTCCAACTTCCTGTGTGGACCCTGAACGCATCACCCTCGTCATAGCTCCATTCACCGATCGTTCACTTCAATCTGTCGATCAATTATTGACGAGGAGGATGAGCGAGTAAGGCGACACGGAGAAACACGATCAGTGCAGCCGTCACCTGAACCTCCGTGCTTTTATTGTGAAAATACACACAGGTGTTTAAGCTTCTCGTCGTTCGTGTTGGTTTTAACCATTTTCTCTGACTGGAAGTGAAGCAGACATGATTATAGATGATCATATTTATTGATTTATGATATTGTTATTGTTTTTTGTTTGTGTGTGTGTGTGTGTGTGTGTGTGTGCAGGTGGGATGCAGGACTATAACTACGTGTGGGCTCAGTGTTTGGAGTTGACTCTGGAAGTTTCCTGCTGTAAGTTTCCTCCGGCCAAAGAACTTCCTGCTGAGTGGACGAACAACAAGAAGTCGCTGGTGTCGTTCATCAGACAGGTTCATCTGGGTCAGTACCTGTCTGTCTCTGTGCACCATTTTAGTTAAAGGGATAGTTCAACATTTTGGCAAATTGGCCCATCACCATAATCCCTATAGTCATAGTTCGTTACCTTTAATTGTCGGTGCAAGCTGTTTTTAGAACGGCGGAGCAGAGCCGTGAGCTGCTCAGAGCTACGCTACGGAGGCTCATTATGGGATTTCTTGGTTTCCCTCATCAAACTCATCAAATACACAATCCAACAACTCCACAACGCTCTGGTGGACAAGTTGTGACCTGCACATTCACCACGCTATGAGATAATAACACAATGTTACCACACAGAGTTGTTTTAGAGGGAAATACAGAGACTGTTGATGAAAAACTGTCCCTGAAGGCAACGTGCATCAGAGGTTTTGCATGAATTTGCCTCTAAAACAACTCTGTGTGGTAACGTTGTGTTATTATCTCATAGCGTGGTGAATGTGCAGGTCACAACTTGTCCACCAGAGCATTGTGGAGTTGTTGGATTGTGTATTTGATGAGTTTGAAACCAAGAAATCCCATAATGAGCCTCCGTAGCGTAGCTCTGAGCAGCTCACGGCTCTGCTCCGCCGTTCTAAAAACAGCTTGCACCAACAATTAAAGGTAACGAACCTACTGCTATGACTATAGGGATTATGGTGATGGGACAATTTGACAAAATGTTGAACTATCCCTTTAAGTTTCAATTTAAATTTGCATATTTCCTGCATGTTTCCTTATAAATAAACTTTATAAACCGATAACCGTGATAATTTGGTCGCTATGATCGAAATGTCAAATTTTCCGTTTCCTGTGTGTCTGTGTCCAGGGGTCAAAGGTCGTGTATTTGACGGCTCTGGCGTCCCGGTGCAGAACGCCGTGGTGGAGGTCAAAGGTCGCAGGAACATGTGTCCGTTCAAAACCGACCGGCATGGAGAATACTACCGACTGCTGTTGCCTGGCAACTACAGCTTCACGGTAAACACGCACACACACAGAGAGCGATGAAACCCGTTCTCATGTGACGTCGTTGACTCCTCCCCTCTGGTCGTTGATTGACAGGTGACGTACCCGGGTCACGAGGTTTTGACGGCGACCCTGAGCGTCCCGTACGGCCCCGACGTCTACTCCGCCATGAAACACGACTTCCTGTTGAGACGCACGCCGTCCACGTCCACGTCCACGTCCCCGCCCTCGCAATCCGACGCCACCCAGATCAGCCCCTCCCCCACCTGCAACCACACCGCACACACCGAGGCCGCCGCCGCCGCCGCCACCAGGCCGACGTGGGCGGGGCTCGGCGCGGCGCTCTGGGTCGTCGCGGCGCTGCTCCGGTGCGTGACGGACTGAAGCGGCGTGGAGCTCGGCGGCGACGGCGTGGAGCTCCGGTCGCGGGTTTGAGTCCGACCTGCCGACACAACGACACGTCCAGATGTTTCTATGGAGACGACGGGACGTCTGGTGAAGAGCTGAGGTCGGTAACTGCTGCACAGGCCTCTTCACCGGCGGCCATCTTGGCTCAAAAACACCACAGGTTTTCAACCAACCAAGACTCAGAATCTGGTTTCCGTCGGGACCGCGTGGTCGAATCCTGACGAAGACGCGCACGTCGTCACTCAGTGGAAAACAGATTTTATTTTAAGTTTTTATTTTTAGTCACAGGAAAACACAGATTTTATTTCTCTCCGATTTTTATTTACTTCAGATTTTTATCAGTTCATGAAGTCGTTACCGACGACTTCTCTCCCGTGTTTCCATCCACATGTTTTTATTCACATTAGCAATATCGAATTAAATATGCCTTATGGAAACATTAAAATTCAATTAAATGTAATGAATATCGATCGATACGTTTTATTCAATTTATTTAAAGGGATAGTTCAACATTTTTTCAAATTGACCCATCACCATAATCCCTATAGTCATAGCAGTAGGTTTGTTACCTTTTATTGTCGGTGCAAGGTATTTTAAGAACGGCAGAGCAGAGCCGTGAGCTGCTCAGAGCTACACTACGGAGGCTCATGGGAGCTACTCACGGCTCTGCTCCGCCGCTCTAAAAATAGCTTGCACCGACAATAAAAGGTAACGAACCTACTGCTATGACTATAGGGGTTATGGCAATGGGCCAATTTGACAAAATGTTGAACTATTCCTTTAAAGGTTTGAGATGGAAACCCACTTGAATCAGTATTATTCGCATAAATATTTTATCGATCTTTTATCGACGTGTGGATGGAAACATGTTTTCTCTCTGATCTCCAGTTGTTTCTCTGCCTTCTTCATATTTAGTTTGTTGCTCAGTGTAGTGGAAGTCCTCCTCTGCTTCGCTGCAGCGCCGTCACCTTCTGCTTTTTGTTTTGTTTTTTCCTCCCGCTGGACAATAACTCTGTTAGTTTCTGCAGGAGGTTAAACTGTGTCGGAGGACGATTGAGTTACAGCTTTGATTGACAGGTCGTCTGTTCACACACACGATTCTGTCGGAGCCTTAAAACCTCGTGGAGAACTGATCCTGAAGAAATTAGGTTTGTTTTGTTTTTGGTTTTTTTGTTTTTATTTCTATTGGAAAACGACAAAAAACAGAAACTTTATGTTTGAAGGACAAAGACAGACAGAAACACGTCGACTCCTTCATTCTTCAGCTCAGAAGCTTCAGGAGACACTGGACTGTAATTTTATATTAGAGCAGGAGGAGCACTTTAAAATTAGCAGGGGCAGGAAGCTGTTTTTAGAGAGGGGAGGGGCTTAACCCAGAGGAGGAGGAGGAGGGGGGGGGGGGGTTATAAAGACTCATGAAGTGACACATGAACTGTTTGAGGTGCGTTAGATTCACAACACCAGAGGATCTCTCTCTGTGTTTCTGCAGTGACAGGAAACAGTTCTTTTATTGTGAAATATATTATTATATTAGTTTTATGTTTTCTTGCCTGATTGATGCACTTTACAGCAAACACACACACACACACACACACACACACACACACACACACACACACACAGCAGCTGCTCCACTTTAAACACATCAACAAAACACTTCAGAGCAACAGATCAAACACACAAACATAAACAGGTCGACGTGTCAAATATGTTAACACACTTTAAATATTATAAACAAGTCAGTGACTAAATACCAGGGTCAATAAATAAATAAAAAAGTAAATAATTAAATAAAGTTTTAAAGTGAAAATATCTAAATAAATTTAAAAAAAACATTTCCTCTCATTTAAATAAAAACTGTGTGAGAATAAAAACCGACTCCCAGGCGCCCCCTGCTGGTGGAAACTGAACTGTTGCTCTTAAAATAACAAAGATAAAAGAATGAAAACAGAAGAGGAATTAGAATAAATAAATAAATATTTTTTAAAAAAAGATGTGAACTTTATTTTGAAAGAGTCTTAAGCCAAAATAAATAAAGTTTTGGGGTCACTGGTTTAAAAGTCGTCATCGTCCTCCTCTCATTCTTTAATCCAGAGTTTCTTTTTTTGCCAAATATCAGGTTTTTATACTTTTGTATTGTTTGGTATGAACCTCGTCTGTGCCAAGTGGAAACACAGCGACTGCAGGATTCAGTCGCACCGACATCTGACCTCAGGACAGTTCGTACTTTTCTACTGTTTATGGTTCAAAACACTGTAAAAAAAAAAAAAAAATTAAAATGAAATAAAAAAACATCACAGTCGATACTCAGTGATAAAAACCTGAAGGAAATCTTCTATTAAAATATAAAAACTGAATCCGAGTTGTGTTTTTTGTGTGTGTTTTTGTGTTGACGTATGATTTATACAGATTCCTGGTTCTAATTGTTTTTAAAAACTGTAACACTTTATAGTAAATACATGCTATTAAGCACTAGTTAATCATTAATACAGACTGAATACTCATTAGTATTTATGAATACAGTTAGTGCTCATCAATGAGGAGTAAAACATTTTTAACTGTGTTTATAATCTACATACTAATGAGTATTCAGCATCTATTAATGCTTAACTAATGTGTACTTATTATAAAGTGTTGCCAAAAATACAATTAATAAAGTTAAATATCTTTATAGTAGTTTAACTTTCTAGAGAAACATTAACAGGAACACATAATATAATAATTTAATAATTATATTGAGTCGAGATGCATTGGTCAGTGTCAAGAGTTAAATATGTGACGTCAGCGCCCCCTGGTGTTCACACTGAGGAACTGCACGTTTAAAAAAAAAGTTTCAAAAAAACAGATTCAGCTAAAAATAAAAATAAAAAAAAAACTTCTGATCATTTCCCATGATGCTTTGCGGTTGTAAAGTGGTATTTAGTTGCCATGGTTACCAATCAATCAACCAATTATCACAGCAGGTGATGATGACTCACCTGTGGTCACGTGACTTGTACTTATTCTAACTTGAACCTCTGTAATTTTTTTCTTTTTAGCCGGGGGACAACCAATGGAAATTAGCTTTGCAGCTACAATTGGGTACATTTTGCATTTTCAATGTAAAAGAATGTACATTGTCCCTCCTCAAATAAACCTGAATTGAATTGAATTGAATTGATCACCTGAGCAGCAGCTGCTGCTTCACATTCACTTCCTGTTTCAACCTGTGATTAAACTAAACTCTGTGTGCATGTGCACGTGCGTGGGCGTGCGTGTGTGTGACTCAGAGGAAGTCATTAAAATGTACCTGAGTGGTCCCTGCTGCCGACTCCCCATCATTTACCGTGGTCGCCATGGAGACAGAGTCTGTTCTTATCAACCAATCACAGAACAGAACCTGAGCTTTTTCCTCTTTGCATTATTCCTCACTTAGATTCAGTTACAAAGATGCAAAAAAAAAAAATTAACGGTGACAGTGAATACAAAATGTTGAATACAATATAAATAAAATTATAAATAAATAAATAAAAAATATCAGCACAAAAACAAATAGATTTAAATTTGTGCTGGATATCGATTTAAATATTTACTTGTGATTTAAATCATAAATGAATCACATTTTGCTGCTGTTTATTCAAAGGCCTGAATATTATTATGCTCAAATAACATAATTATAGGCCTAATGTTTGTTCTGTCAGATCTGAAGCTGCTTTTTCAAAATAAAACACATAAATGTATGCAGTCATTTTATATTTTCATTAATTTTGAAATCATTTCATTCAAATTCATTAATGATGGAAAAGAAAAATCTTGATTGTTGAAACAAAAAGTGATTTTATTACTAAAAGTTTTTTGTTTTATCAGAAACTCATAAAACTTCCTGTCAGCTCGTCTCTTCACAACCGTTTAAATAAAGTTTTGTTCATGTCAACAAACTCCACCTCACACACACACACACACACACACTGTTTGGCTCCAAATCCTCTAATTAAATCGATTCTGGTCGACTTTGATCAAACTGTGCAGAGATTTAAGACCACGACACACACACACACACACACACACACACACACACACACACAGCAGGGGTGAACTCTCCCTCCCTCCCTCCTTCTCTCTCCTCCTCCCTCGTTTCCTCGGCGTCTCTTTCTCCCTCTCGGCTCCAGACGACAGAGGAGAAGAAGAAGAAAAGACGTTTTTCTCCTCTTTTCTTTTCTTTTCTTTTCTCTTCTTCTCTCTGGTTGTTTTTCCTGCTCCGTTCTCTCAGAGCGATGGGATGTGGAAACTCTTCAGCAGCTAAAAACAACAACAACAACAACATCAACAACAGCAGCAGCAGCAACGAGGGAGGTGAGAAACACCAGATTCATTGTTTCTGTTTTTGTGTTTTTGATGAAAGTTTGACGTTTCAGAGACGATGAGGAACAGGAAGTTTTATTTTGAAGGTGAAGAAAGTCAAATTGAACTTTATTTGTTGTTGTATTGAACGTCATGTTATTCTACTTAACTCATCATTTATAAATGACTGATTAATGACTGGTTTGTCAGTTTGGCTTTTATTTTGGTGAACCAGTCTTATTTTGAAAAGACAGGACAACCACTTTAACGTTATTGTTTTGATTTGTTTCTCTTTTTTTAAAGGGATAGTTCAACATTTTGTCAAACCGGCCCATTGCCATAATCCCTATAGTCATAGCAGTAGGTTCGTTACCTTTAATTGTCGGTGCAAGCTATTTTTAGAACGGTGGAGCAGAGCCGTGAGCTGCTCAGAGCTACGCTACGGAGGCTCATCTTGGTTTGTCTTATTAAACTCATCAAATACACAATCCAACAACTCCCCAACGCTCTGGTAGACAAGTTGCTATGACTATAGGGATTATGGCAATGGGCCAAGTTACCAAAATGTTGAACTATCCCTTTAAAGATTATACAAGTTTAACAAAAAGTATATATATGTCACTTTATATTTATATTTATGTTGTAGAACAGAAAGTGGTATTATTATCATTAGAATAAAGATGAAAATGACTAATTTTCATTGTTCAACATTAATTGATTAATTAATTAATTGGTTGTTGTCGTTGATCACAGGTCGAGCTGAGTCTTCAGCAAAGGAGTGAGTACATGTTACACACACACAGACACACACAGATTCAAACACACTTTGATGTCACAACATGTCAGTGTTGTTTGACCTTTCTCTGATGTTGTATGTCAGTTTAGATACTGACTTCAGTGTGTGTGTGTGTGTGTGTGTGTGTGTCAGATCAGAAGAGTCTTTAACCGACGACGACAAACGGAAGTGAGTCACTCGTTTTTGATTTTCAAAGTCATGTGTCGTTAATCAATTAAAGGGATAGTTCACCCAAAATTACATATTTCACTCATGTCGACTAAGAGCCGTGAGAATTTTCAGAGTCCTAACGAGTAGATAATGAGTGAAATTTGAATTTTGAGTGAACTATCCCTTTAATCAATTAATTATTAATACATCTTTGCGTGTGTCCTCAGAAACTACGGAGGTGTGTACGTGGGTTTACCAACAAATCTGAGCAACGTTCCTCAAGTCCAGATCGGATCATTGAGAGGTAACACGCACACACACACACACACGCACACACACACACACACACAGACACACACACATGCAGACACACGCGCGCACACAGCCTCAGCTTCCTGTTGCGTCTCCAGGGTCACGAGAGCCTGGGAGAAAGACAACAAGAAAACACTGATCACTCACTGTTTGTTTGTCTTATGACCTCAGTGTGTGTGTGTGTGTGTCTGTGTGTGTGTGTGTGTCTCTGTGTGTGTGTGTTAATGACGTGTCGTCCACAGAGAGCAGCAGAGACTCGTCGTCCCTCAGGACGCCGCTGTGGGGGAACGGACTGTGATTTAATGAACAGCCAGGTGTGTGTGTGTGCATGTGTGTGTGTGTGTGTGTGTGTGTGTTCATTAATGAGCTGTGTGTGTGTCAGCAGTTAAAGGATCATCAGTGTTTTTCACACAAAGAGAAAAATTGTTCAGTTTTTTGTGAAATTTATATGAAATAATTTATATTTATGTTTATTTCATGTTAATCCGAGTCGTTGGAGCCACATGTGAAATAAATCATTGTGAAATATTGATTTTAATTCATTCTTTTTTTAATTCATCCTTATTCAAAGTTATATTCATTATAACACAGTTTCTGATCTATTCTATTTGTGAAAATGCAATAAAGGCACATTTCACTGTTTTCTCATCATATAGACCACATTAGACCTGTATATACCAATATATATAAACAATATAAATAATGGCACAAACCAGGGACGGATCTTGGCTGACAAGCGATGAACATTGTTGAGTCTTCAGTGTCGTCTTTGAACCAGGTGGTGAAGTTCTTCTGGTGAACAGCAGCTCCTGAAAGAGAGAACATGGACAAGCGCACCATCTTACTCGGGTTGATGACGACATCTGGTGAAAATTCTGTGTCAATGGCTCGATTAGAAATATATTTTCTGAGAGAAATGTTCACGTGTTCAATACTTATTTTCCCCGCTGTATGTACCGTCAAATATTTATAAAAAAAAAGTTTTATTTGAGTATTTTATTGTACCTCCATCAACATGATGATGAGCAGATGTTTTATTACTAATTAAAGAGTATTGCTCCACCTGAGTCTGTAAAAATGATTTTACAATTATTGTTTACAGAAAATAGTGCTATATATAAATCAGTGCGGGTCCAGGGAATAGATTGTACTACTATTTACATATAATGTCTATGTATGTGCGTGAGTGTGTATCTAATTGTATCTGTGTGTATATTTGTGGGAGGTGCGGGGTTTCCATGGTGTTTTATTGTTTTGCTTTGTTTTTATCCACTGTGAGGCACTTTGTGTTGCAAAAACGTATGAAAAGTGCCATATAAATAAAGTTGATTTGATTTGATTTGATGTAAAAACATTTTAGGTAAGACATTAATTTTGCCTGACACCCACTATTGTATTTGTGAAATGTTTATTTTTATTTGTGAAAATGCTAAAGGAGAGATTTCAAGTGAGTGACAAAACCACATGGATGTGTTTGTGCATATTCTGCATATGAATGCATTTAAAAGTCTTTTTAATTAGAATAAAGACTGCAGGGTCACAGATCAGTGTGAGAATGAATAAGATTATTAATAGGAAAGTGTTTGTCAACTTTATTAATGTTGTCAACGTAACTGACGGTTTTCTGTCATTTAAAACTAACCAGGTGTAATCCTATGCATTGACCAGCAGATGGCACCAAACCACCAGCTGGAGCCAGGAGTGAGCCCCCTCAATGTTTATGGAGAAAAAAAAATGTGTGATTTGTAGCTGAACTGTTGCAGCTCCGTCCAGGTCCTGAAGACTCCATGGGATCCACGTGTCCTCACGGGGACACTCTGTGTCAGAAGAGACAGAGACGACGGACATGGAGGCTGGCTCTAACACCTGGTAGCTCCATAGCCTCCCTGTTGTTCCACACACCCATGCTGCTCCATGATGGAATGACCACAAGGAGACACAAAGTGACGACAAAGGGACATAAAATGACCACAAGGAGACGCACAGCAACGACTAAGAGGGGCAAAAGAACCATAAACAGATGCAAAATGACCACAAACAGACGCAACATGACCACAAATGACACAAGCTGACATGACACAACTGTAAAAAGACACTAAATACACCCAAATGCACAAGACACTTGTGCTTAGCTGCTTTGTCTATCGATGCAGGGGTGGTGGTGGTGGTGATGTCTTTTGGTTGCTACCATGGGGTTACAAAAGTTAGGCCTATCTATTGTTATTAGTTCTCAATTTAAAATGTGATTTATTAATAAAAAAAAATATTTTGTGTCCCCATCTGAATTCCCAAGTCCAACACTTGATTCAAAGAGTTAATGCTCTGTTTCAGTTTTTCTGATCCACACAGCTGTGATGAGCTCTCCCTCCTCCTCACTGCTAGGCGGCGCTATAGGATCTGCAGCCACCGAGTTCAGCCGCTTCTTCACTTCCGGATCAACCTGTGTTGTGTATGTGCGCGAGGTAAACAGCCAACCTGACGTGAACTTCGCTCAAAGTCACCGTAAGTGCGATCAAACTTGAGTTTGTATGAACTGGGAAAAGTTGTTGAAGCTGTGGAGACGTGATGACGGAGAAAGAGACGTTTGAATCTGCTCCGTGTGTCCACGATCACAGCTGACAGCAGCTAGCTCAGCGGCTAACAGCTAAACAGGAAGTGTGTTACTAATCAAAAATGTGTAGGCTAATGAATCATGACTTTGGGTCTTGTCTTGCAAACTTCACTTAGTGTTTCCATGTCAAGAATATGATTTTATTGACTTTTTAAATTTAAAGTTATTGATTTCATTTTGTAACATGTGGCAATGCACTGAGAACTAACCAGGTAGTGATTTAGCTTCATCAATGACAATTAAAAACAACAAAACAAACAAACATAACAGTCGTGCTGCTAGAATAAAAAATCTTTGTTGTCAATTTTCTACATCCAGATCAAAAAGTTGTTTCTGTCTCACCTAAAATAAATATTATAAAAGTTAAATGCTCACTGTATATGCATGTATATGGGTCATTCTCAAAATACGGTGAAAAACGTGTCCTTGCATTTTCCAGACACACAATTGCTTGAAATTTTTAAAAAATCAACCACATTAAACCAAAATTATGTAATTCAATACCATTTTAAGGGATGGTGATAATTTCAGTTTGTATATTTACTGTTTTATTTTATTTTTTTCAGTTTAAATTTCCTTTGTACCTAAAAAAACACTTGTCCCCCTGCCATGGTTCAATGCTATCGGACAGTGTAAAACTATTTTCTCTTTTTTGTTTAAAAAAACAGAAAGTGGTCAATAATGGGCAAACACTGGGCTTAATATAGAACAAAATTAAATTTAAATTGGGTATTTAATAATAAAAATATTTTTTAAAGAATATCTGTCCCTCGATTTGGTGTCATTGGTGTTACTGGTATCACAGACCATTATTTTGAAAGGTTAAGAATATGTAAGAGAACTCCCAAATTCAGAAAGAAGAGGAAGAAAAAGAGCCATTTAAGACAATACATTGTGAGTGTCTCTTTCATGAGTAAAAAGTAAGATATTTCCAATTAAAATGTCATTTTTCAGTGTGGTTCTTTTTTGTGTCATTGGTGTTACTTTGATTTACGCTAAAATGAAATATTTTTTATGGGAAAAAAACAGTTTAATAAGTATGATTCATAGATTTTAAAGTGCTGACTCATGCTGGCTTTGAGCTAGCTTGCACACTATTTTGTATAATTAAACTTTTATAGATATTTGTCATTGGTGTTACTGTCATTGGTGTCACTATGTGGTAACACCAATGACAGAAAAATCAATACATTTGATAGACGAAAAAAAAAGAAAAATATTCTAGTTGTCCAATATAGTTGATAACATGGTCAACATGCTAATAAATAGGTCCCAATAAATTAAATTTGTGAAAACTGAATTTTTTTTTTTTACTTTTTTGACTTGGAAAATCACCGTATTTTGATAATGACCCATATGTTGACATTTTCTATATGTTTTATTGTCAATTCTCTATATCCAGGACACAGATTAAAATGTCATTTATTTCACCTAAAATGAATATTATAGATATAAAACTGCCCTAGAAAAATTCACAGTGCCCTTGCCACTCAAAAAAGACAAGTGTAAAGTTTGTAAATGTTTATTTGTGACGGTAATGAAAGACAGGCAGAGATGCATGTTAATGATGTCTCTGTCTCCTCTGACACAGGCAGTCGCGGTGAGGATGAGTGGATCTGATGGAGTCTTCAGGACCTGGATGGAGCTCCTGGGAAAAGAGGAGGTGAGGACCAAACTCTACTAGAAACATCATCATGTTCATCATAAGTGACTGTTATTTACATGAGCTTGCAGCAGTACGATAGAGAACAAACACTAAATCATGGCTCACTTCCATGCTCCGCTGCCCCCCACATCTGGAACTCTGTCCCTGACAGCCCCAGGCTGTGGTCACCTTTAAAAAAGGGCTTAGCTCTTTTTTGTTCAGACAGGATTTCCTAGGTCGCCCTTTGATGTTTTTATTCTCTCTCTGCACTTTAATCTCCTCCTTTATCTGTTTTTAGTCTTTTGTTTATTATAGATCAATGTTTTCCGTCCAGCTCGGAGAACGGCTCGTTTTCGTTAAAAAATCGGGGTTTGATTCTTGTGGGTAGTAGTCTGTGCTATTATGATGTTGAAAGAGACATCATTTGCGTTTGAACAACGTTTCGTCTCAGAGTTATTGATCCCGGAAGTCCGAATCTGTGAATATCTTTCCAACTTTACTTAAACTTTTAGATTTGACATTAATTTTGCCTGACGCTATTGTATTTGTGAAATGTTTATTTTCTTTGTGAAAATGCTAAAGGGGAGATTTCAAAGTTTTTGTTACCTGCAGACCTCATTAGACCAGGTCCAGATCAAAAACCATTATGCTTAGACTTCTCAAATCTGAACTAGAATATCCTACAGAGGCTAAATATTCATTATAACACACTTTCCGATCTGTGAGGCCTTTATTCTATTTGTGAAAATGCAATAAAGGCAGATTTCACTGTTTTCTCAGCATATAGACCACATTAGACCTGGTCCAGGTCAAAAGGCTAAACTTCATTGTAACACAGTTTATGATCTGTGAAACCTTTATTCTATTCTATTCTATTTATTTTATTCTATTTGTGAAAATGTTATACTTATACTGGTCACATGTTCCGTTTTCTAGATACAGGGGGTGTCTCACATTGCCCCACTCTCCCCTAGGCTTCTGTGATTTAAAACTAACCTGGTGTCATTCTATGATTTGACCAGCAGATGGTGCCAAACCACCAGCTGGAGCCAGGAGTGAGCCACCTCAATGTTTCTGGAGAAAACACAATGTAAGTGTGATTTGTAGCTTAACTGTTGCAGGCCAAACATTTCTAAATGTCAGGATGAGTGTGACTAAATGTTTTTGTGTATGTGTTGTTCCAGGTGGAGAGTCAGAGGTGTTTGTGAACATCACACTGAAGATGAAGCAGGAGGAGCTGACTAACTGCACAGCGGTAAGAGCATTTCTTCATTTTCTGGGGTTTCCCAATTCCGGTCCTCGAGGGCCACTGCCTTGCATGTTTTAGAAGTTTCCTGCTACAACACCTGATTCAAATGATCAGCTCGTCATCAAGCTCGTCAGTGGCCTGATAACGAGCCACTCATTTGAATCAGGTGTGTTGCAGCAGGAAACTTCTAAAACATGCAAGGCAGTGGCCCTCGAGGACCGGACTTGGTGAACCCTGGTCAACAGGTTTGTATATGACCTGATTACATACTGAAGCTATGTGTTTCAATAAATTTATTGCATCTTGCCTTATGTATTTGACTGTCACAGACTCATTTACTCAAGATGTCTCCAGGAGGCAATGGACCACAGATCTACATTTTACTTCAGGTTTTGGTTTTTATTTACATTTACAACAACTTTACATTGTTTAACCTTGATCCCATCCCTGGTTTGTGCCATGAGCTTCACTGGGTAAGTCGGCCATCTTGTAGACCAGGCCATGTGGCTGCAGGTGTTTGTTCCAACCAAGAGCACTTTTGACTGAGTCCAGTCTGGTGTCCTGCAGCTTGGTTGGAACAAACACCTGCAGCCACATGGCCTGGTCTACAAGATGGCCGACTCACCCAGTGAAGCTCATGGCACAAACCAGGAGACGGATCTTGGCTGACAAGCATTTCCACACGATGAACATTGTTGAGTCTTCAATGTCTTCTTTGAACCAGGTGGTGAAGTTCTTCTGGACTCAAGGTGGACAGCAGCTCCTGAAAGAGAGAACATGGACAAGCAGTGTTAGACAGGACTACGTGCAACTCAGGCTGAATGTGTCTTGTCTTCCAGACAAAAGATGGAGGTATGTGTCTTGTGGAAGTACGTACAGGTAATACTCAGAAAATTAGAATATTGTGAAAAAGTTCATTCATTTAAGTAATTCAACTTAGGTGAAATGAATATATTATTTAGACTCATAACATGCATTGCAAGATATTTCAAGCTTTTGTTTGATTTTGGGGTTTTCATAAGCTGTAAGCCATAATAATCAAAATTCCGAGTCTCAAAAAATTAGAATATCACATGAAATAAACAGAACAATGAGTTTAAATAAATGAAATGTCAGCCATCAGAAAAGTATAATCATTTTGTGTACTCAGTACTTGGTTGGGCCCCCATTTGCCTGAATTACTGCTTCAATGCGGCGTGGCATGGATGATATCAGCCTGTGGCCCTGCTCAGGTGTTATGGAAGATGAGAAACATGAGACCGAGCAATGCAAAAGAGCTGAAGGCCGCTATTGAACCATCCTGGTCTTCCATAACACCTGAGCAGTGCCACAGGCTGATATCATCCATGTCACGCCGCATTGGCAAATGGGGGCCCAACCAAGTACTGAGTACACAAAATGATTATACTTTTCTGATGCTGACATTTCATTTATTTAAACTCATTGTTCTGTTTATTTCATGTGATATTCTAATTTTTTGAGACTCTGATTTTGGGGTTTTCATAAGCTGTAAGCCATAATAATCGAAATTCTAACAAATAAAAGCTTGAAATATCTTGCAATGCATGTTATGAGTCTAATATATTCATTTCACCTTTTAAGTTGAATTACTTAAATGAATGAACTTTTTCACGATATTCAAATTTTCTGAGTATTACCTGTAAAAGATTGCTGTGTGTATTCAACAGTATGCTTTGAGTGTTTCTTACCAAGTAGAGGTGGCAGTAGAAGCACATGGTAGCCAGTCGGCTCAGGGTTGAAAACCTGAAAAACAGACAAAGATAGAGTCAAACAAACTTTCAAATGAATCAAACCCTTAAGTAAAAGATGTAAGATTCCTGGTCTTTGAGCAAAGTCGCATTACCTGACGCTCCAGTGCAGAATGGCCATTTATAGGACACTGCAGGTGATCGTCAGGACGAGAGTGCAGACACCTGTGCTCGGCCAATGGAGAAGCAGCTCCGCCTTCCTGGGGGACATCATCTCTTCAGCTCCACATTCAACCTGTGTCAGAGTAAGAGGCAGTACAAGTTCGAACAAATGTGATCTCAGATCCACTAGTGGTGTACTGGATAACTGACATTAACGGTTCGAGTCCTGGTGTACAAGATGGCCGACTTACCCAGTGAAGCA
The DNA here is from genome assembly GCA_030347415.2 of Decapterus maruadsi. Lineage (NCBI taxonomy): Eukaryota > Metazoa > Chordata > Actinopteri > Carangiformes > Carangidae > Decapterus > Decapterus maruadsi. Next base: position 19,454,284 of record CM064889.1, read on the forward strand.
CATGGCACAAACCAGGAGACGGATCTTGGCTGACAAGCATTTCCACACGATGAACATTGTTGAGTCTTCAATGTCTTCTTTGAACCAGCTGGGGAAGTTCTTCTGGACTCAATGGTGGACAGCAGCTCCTGAAAGAGAGAACATGGACAAGCAGTGTTAGACAGGACGACCTGTAACTCATGCTGGTGTCTTGTGGAAGTAAGTAAAAGATTGCTGTGTGTATTCAACAGTATGCTTTGAGTGTTTCTTACCAAGTAGAGGTTGCTGTAGAAGCACATGGTAGCCAGTCAGCTCAGCGTTGAAAACCTGAAAAACAGACAAAGATAGAGTCAAACAAACACTTTCAAATGAATCAAAACCTTAAGTAAAAGATGTAAGATGCAACTCATGTTGAATGTATCCGTTGTCTTTCAGACGGAAGGTAACTGTGAGACTATGTGTCTTGTGGAAGTAAATAAAGATTGCTGTGTGTATTCAACAGTATGCTTTGAGTGTTTCTTACCAAGTAGAGGCAGAAGTAGAAGCACATGGTAGCCAGTCAGCTCAGGGTTGAAAACCTGAAAAACAGACAAAGATAGAGTCAAACAAATACTTTGAAATGAATCAAAACCTAGTAAAGTAGAAGATGTAAGATTTCTGGTCTTTGAGCAAAGTCGCATTACCTGACGCTCCAGTGCAGAATGGCTATTTATAGGACACGGCTCGTCTGGTTACTGCAGGTGATCGTCAGGACGAGAGTGCAGACACCTGTGCTCGGCCAATGGAGAAGCAGCTCCGCCTTCCTGGGGGACGTCATCTCTTCAGCTCCACATTCAACCTGTGTCAGAGTAAGAGGCAGTACAAGTTCCAACACATTGAGTCTCAGATCCACTGGTGGTGTAGTGGATAACTTCCTGGCTTGGCACGCAGATGGCGCCTGTTCGAGTCCAGGTGATGACTTCTTGGTTTTGTCCTCTCCTTTCTTTGCCCGTGCTGCTTTGAAGATGTCAAATACACTATGACCACAGTCTTTGTCACACCGATTAATGGTACAGTGGTTAGAGCTGCAGGTTTGGGAGCAGCAGGCGATGGGATCGAATCCCAGGTGGGACAGACAGAGAGAGAGGAAGAAGGCCGGTCAAAGCGATGCATGAGAAGTCAGTAAATACATGGGATTTTATGCACTTTATTACTGAAAAATACAGAAATTTTTAATAATAGTTCCTACTTTAGTTTTTTTTTTACTCTATTCTACGCTACTTTTATTTATTTTTCTATTTTTATTCCTTAGCCTACTTTTAGTTCCTATTTTTAGGACCTATTTATTAAACCCATTCATTCAGACAGGACAGGACACGCCTCAGAGAGACGACACATAAGTTGGGACCAGTCGGGTCCGGTGGGGTCAGGGCCAGTCGGCCCGGTCGGTCAGTCGGTAACGCCCTTGTCCGGCCTTCTTCTGTTCCACCTGGGGCTTGGTACCCATCGTGGTGGTGTGGAGGGGACTGCTCCACGTTGGACTCGAACCCATGGCCTACGACACCGTAACCGGTGGCGCAACACACTCGACCACCGAGCCCGAGACAATTTACTGGTCGTAGTGCATTTGACATCACCAGAGCAGCTACTAAGAAATTTAAGATAAATCTCCCACTGTCACCCCTGGGGATCGAACAGCCGGTCTCTTGCATTCAAAGCCGCCGCTCTATCCACTGCACCATTAACCAGTGTATGAGAAACCCTGGTCAGAAGAAACATTGTATTTGACATCGTCAGAGCAGCTACAGAATAACTTAAAGAAATTCTCTCATCGTCCTCACTGGGGTTCGAACCCAGGACCTCTTACACTCCAACCGGAAGCTTAAACCACTGCACCATTAACAAGTGTGGAAGAAACCCTGGTCAGAAGAAACATTGTATTTGACATCATCAGAGCAGCTACAGAATAACTTAAAGAAATTCTCTCATCGTCCTCACTGGGGTTCGAACCCAGGACCTCTTACACTCCAACCGGAAGCGTAAACCACTGTACCATTTACAAGAGTAATAAAGCAAAGCTCAGAGTGTGTATCACATCATCAGAGCAGCTACAGAATAACTTAAAGAAATTCTCTCATCGTCCTCACTGGGGTTCGAACCCAGGAACCCAGGACCTCTTACACTCCAACCGGAAGCGTAAACCACTGTACCATTTACAAGAGTAATAAAGCAGAGCTCAGAGTGTGTATCACATCATCAGAGCAGCTACAGAATAACTTAAAGAAATTCTCTCATCGTCCTCACTGGGGTTCGAACCCAGGAACCCAGGACCTCTTACACTCCAACCGGAAGCGTAAACCACTGTACCATTTACAAGAGTAATAAATCACAGCTCAGAGTGTGTATCACATCATCAAAGCAGCGCAAACAAACAGACTTAAGGAGAGTGTACTGCAGAGTGATTAAATTTTGAGCTGAAGAGATGGAGTTTTCTCATGAATATAAGTGAATAATTATGACAGTCTCCTTCATTGACACGTTTGAATGATGATGATGATGATGATGGTGATGATAAAGATGAAAACTGCGTGGTCGCGAACCAGCGAACCCTGCGTTGACAGGCAAGGAACAACACCACTAGACCACGAGCGGCTGATGGAAAAAAAAAAAAAAACTGATAGTGTTGATCGTGGAGGATCCTGGTGTTCAGGGACAGACAGACCCACCTCCTTTTCCAGCGTCATGAGAACAAACTAGCTGTAGAGTCAAACAGCATAGATCAGCATCAAGCAAAAGGGGCACATGGACTCAATCCTGCGACCTCCATGTTCAATAACTTTACGTATGTGTGTGTCACGGTCATTGTTGCCAGTGGAGCTAGGGTTACACGTTGCCAGGCCAGAGACGGTTAGAGGTTAAAAACAAGCCTACTCTTGGCCTACTTATTCTGGTAAAACTGTGTTTTTAATCTTAAAGTCATAACTTTACTAGAATAAAGTCCAGATGAACTGTAATCTTACAAAAATAACTCTCAACGTGTATGCATAAAGTTATTGAACGTGGACGGTTGCAGGCTCCTTTTGCTTTGTGCATGGTTTGTAGTTTGTTCTCATGACGCTGGAAAAGGAGGTGGGTCTGTCTGTCCCTGAACACCAGGATCCTCCACGATCAACACTATCAGTTTTTTTTTTTTTTTCCATCAGCCGCTCGTGGTCTAGTGGTGTTGTTCCTTGCCTGTCAACGCAGGGTTCGCTGGTTCGCGACCACGCAGTTTTCATCTTTATCATCACCATCATCATCATCATCATCATCATTCAAACGTGTCAATGAAGGAGACTGTCATAATTATTCACTTATATTCATGAGAAAACTCCATCTCTTCAGCTCAAAATTTAATCACTCTGCAGTACACTCTCCTTAAGTCTGTTTGTTTGCGCTGCTTTGATGATGTGATACACACTCTGAGCTGTGATTTATTACTCTTGTAAATGGTACAGTGGTTTACGCTTCCGGTTGGAGTGTAAGAGGTCCTGGGTTCCTGGGTTCGAACCCCAGTGAGGACGATGAGAGAATTTCTTTAAGTTATTCTGTAGCTGCTCTGATGATGTGATACACACTCTGAGCTCTGCTTTATTACTCTTGTAAATGGTACAGTGGTTTACGCTTCCGGTTGGAGTGTAAGAGGTCCTGGGTTCCTGGGTTCGAACCCCAGTGAGGACGATGAGAGAATTTCTTTAAGTTATTCTGTAGCTGCTCTGATGATGTGATACACACTCTGAGCTTTGCTTTATTACTCTTGTAAATGGTACAGTGGTTTACGCTTCCGGTTGGAGTGTAAGAGGTCCTGGGTTCGAACCCCAGTGAGGACGATGAGAGAATTTCTTTAAGTTATTCTGTAGCTGCTCTGATGATGTCAAATACAATGTTTCTTCTGACCAGGGTTTCTTCCACACTTGTTAATGGTGCAGTGGTTTAAGCTTCCGGTTGGAGTGTAAGAGGTCCTGGGTTCGAACCCCAGTGAGGACGATGAGAGAATTTCTTTAAGTTATTCTGTAGCTGCTCTGACGATGTCAAATACAATGTTTCTTCTGACCAGGGTTTCTCATACACTGGTTAATGGTGCAGTGGATAGAGCGGCGGCTTTGAATGCAAGAGACCGGCTGTTCGATCCCCAGGGGTGACAGTGGGAGATTTATCTTAAATTTCTTAGTAGCTGCTCTGGTGATGTCAAATGCACTACGACCAGTAAATTGTCTCGGGCTCGGTGGTCGAGTGTGTTGCGCCACCGGTTACGGTGTCGTAGGCCATGGGTTCGAGTCCAACGTGGAGCAGTCCCCTCCACACCACCACGATGGGTACCAAGCCCCAGGTGGAACAGAAGAAGGCCGGACAAGGGCGTTACCGACTGACCGACCAGACTCGACCCGACCGGGCCGACTGGCCCTGACCCCACCGGACCCGACTGGTCCCAACTTATGTGTCGTCTCTCTGAGGCGTGTCCTGTCCTGTCTGAATGAATGGGTTTAATAAATAGGTCCTAAAAATAGGAACTAAAAGTAGGCTAAGGAATAAAAATAGAAATAAAATAGAAAAATAAATAAAAGTAGCGTAGAATAGAGTAAAAAAAAAACTAAAGTAGGAACTATTATTAAAAATTTCTGTATTTTTCAGTAATAAAGTGCATAAAATCCCATGTATTTACTCACTTCTCATGCATCGCTCTGACCGGCCTTCTTCCTCTCTCTCTGTCTGTCCCACCTGGGATTCGATCCCATCGCCTGCTGCTCCCAAACCTGCAGCTCTAACCACTGTACCATTAATCGGTGTGACAAAGACTGTGGTCATAGTGTATTTGACATCTTCAAAGCAGCACGGGCAAAGAAAGGAGAGGACAAAACCAAGAAGTCATCACCTGGACTCGACCAGGCGCCATCTGCGTGCCAAGCCAGGAAGTTATCCACTACACCACCAGTGGATCTGAGACTCAATGTGTTGGAACTTGTACTGCCTCTTACTCTGACACAGGTTGAATGTGGAGCTGAAGAGATGACGTCCCCCAGGAAGGCGGAGCTGCTTCTCCATTGGCCGAGCACAGGTGTCTGCACTCTCGTCCTGACGATCACCTGCAGTGTCCTATAAATAGCCATTCTGCGCTGGAGCGCCAGGTAATGCGACTTTGCTCAAAGACCAGGCATCTTACATATTCTACTTTACTAGGTTTTGATTCATTTCAAAGTATTTGTTTGACTCTATCTTTGTCTGTTTTTCAGGTTTTCAACCCTGAGCTGACTGGCTACCATGTGCTTCTACTTCTGCCTCTACTTGGTAAGAAACACTCAAAGCATACTGTTGAATACACACAGCAATCTTTATTTACTTCCACAAGACACATAGTCTCACAGTTACCTTCTGTCTGAAAGACAACGGATACATTCAACATGAGTTGCATCTTACATCTTTTACTTAAGGTTTTGATTCATTTGAAAGTATTTGTTTGACTCTATCTTTGTCTGTTTTTCAGGTTTTCAACGCTGAGCTGACTGGCTACCATGTGCTTCTACAGCAACCTCTACTTGGTAAGAAACACTCAAAGCATAGTGTTGAATACACACAGCAATCTTTTACTTACTTCCACAAGACACCAGCATGAGTTACAGGTCGTCCTGTCTAACACTGCTTGTCCATGTTCTCTCTTTCAGGAGCTGCTGTCCACCATTGAGTCCAGAAGAACTTCCCCAGCTGGTTCAAAGAAGACATTGAAGACTCAATGTTCATCGTGTGGAAATGCTTGTCAGCCAAGATCCGTCTCCTGGTTTGTGCCATGTGCTTCACTGGGTAAGTCGGCCATCTTGTAGACCAGGACTCGAACCGTTAATGTCAGTTATCCAGTACACCACTAGTGGATCTGAGATCACATTTGTTCGAACTTGTACTGCCTCTTACTCTGACACAGGTTGAATGTGGAGCTGAAGAGATGACGTCCCCCAGGAAGGCGGAGCTGCTTCTCCATTGGCCGAGCACAGGTGTCTGCACTCTCGTCCTGACGATCACCTGCAGTGTCCTATAAATAGCCATTCTGCACTGGAGCGTCAGGTAATGCGACTTTGCTCAAAGACCAGGAATCTTACATCTTTTACTTAAGGGTTTGATTCATTTGAAAGTTTGTTTGACTCCATCTTTGTCTGTTTTTCAGGTTTTCAACCCTGAGCTGACTGGCTACCATGTGCTTCTACTGCAACCTCTAATTGGTAAGAAACACTCAAAGCATACTGTTGAATACACACAGCAATCTTTTACAGGTAATACTCAGAAAATTAGAATATCGTGAAAAAGTTCATTCATTTAAGTAATTCAACTTAAAAGGTGAAATGAATATATTAGACTCATAACATGCATTGCAAGATATTTCAAGCTTTTATTTGTTAGAATTTTGATTATTATGGCTTACAGCTTATGAAAACCCCAAAATCAGAGTCTCAAAAAATTAGAATATCACATGAAATAAACAGAACAATGAGTTTAAATAAATTAAATGTCAGCATCAGAAAAGTATAATCATTTTGTGTACTCAGTACTTGGTTGGGCCCCCATTTGCCAATGCGGCGTGACATGGATGATATCAGCCTGTGGCACTGCTCAGGTGTTATGGAAGACCAGGATGGTTCAATAGCGGCCTTCAGCTCTTTTGCATTGCTCGGTCTCATGTTTCTCATGTTTCTCATCTTCCATAACACCTGAGCAGGGCCACAGGCTGATATCATCCATGCCACGCCGCATTGAAGCAGTAATTCAGGCAAATGGGGGCCCAACCAAGTACTGAGTACACAAAATGATTATACTTTTCTGATGGCTGACATTTCATTTATTTAAACTCATTGTTCTGTTTATTTCATGTGATATTCTAATTTTTTGAGACTCGGAATTTTGATTATTATGGCTTACAGCTTATGAAAACCCCAAAATCAAACAAAAGCTTGAAATATCTTGCAATGCATGTTATGAGTCTAAATAATATATTCATTTCACCTTTTAAGTTGAATTACTTAAATGAATGAACTTTTTCACAATATTCTAATTTTCTGAGTATTACCTGTACGTACTTCCACAAGACACATACCTCCATCTTTTGTCTGGAAGACAAGACACATTCAGCCTGAGTTGCACGTAGTCCTGTCTAACACTGGTTGTCCATGTTCTCTCTTTCAGGAGCTGCTGTCCACCTTGAGTCCAGAAGAACTTCACCACCTGGTTCAAAGAAGACATTGAAGACTCAACAATGTTCATCGTGTGGAAATGCTTGTCAGTCAAGATCCGTCTCCTGGTTTGTGCCATGAGCTTCACTGGGTAAGTCGGCCATCTTGTAGACCAGGCCATGTGACTGCAGGTGTTTGTTCCAACCAAGCTGCAGTACACCAGACTGGACTCAGTCAAAAGTGCTCTTGGTTGAAACAAACACCTGCAGCCACATGGCCTGGTCTACAAGATGGCCGACTTACCCAGTGAAGCTCATGGCACAAACCAGGGATGGATCAAGGTTAAACAATGTAAAGTTGTTGTAAATGTAAATAAAAACCAAAACCTGAAGTAAAATGTAGTTCTGTGGTCCATGGCCTCCTGGAGACATCTTGAGTAAATGAGTCTGTGACGGTCAAATACATAAGGCAAGATGCAATAAATTTATTGAAACACATAGCTTCAGTATGTAATCAGGTCATATACAAACCTATATACCAGGGTTCACCAAGTCCGGTCCTCGAGGGCCACTGCCTTGCATGTTTTAGAAGTTTCCTGTTGCAACACACCTGATTCAAATGAGTGGCTCGTTATCAGGCCACTGACGAGCTTGATGACGAGCTGATCATTTGAATCAGGTGTGTTGTAGCAGGAAACTTCTAAAACATGCAAGGCAGTGGCCCTCGAGGACCGGAATTGGGGAACCCCAGAAAATGAAGAAATGCTCTTACCACTGTGCAGTCAGTCAGCTCCTCCTGCTTCATCTTCAGTGTGATGTTCACAAACACCTCTGACTCTCCACCTGGAACAACACATACACAAAAACATTTAGTCACACTCATCCTGACATTTAGAAATGTTTGGCCTGCAACAGTTAAGCTACAAATCACACTTACATTGTGTTTTCTCCAGAAACATTGAGGTGGCTCACTCCTGGCTCCAGCTGGTGGTTTGGCACCATCTGCTGGTCAAATCATAGAATGACACCAGGTTAGTTTTAAATCACAGAAACCTAGGGGAGAGTGGGGCAATGTGAGACACCCCCTGTATCTAGAAAACGGAACATATGACCAGTATAAGTATAACATTTTCACAAATAGAATAAAATAAATAGAATAGAATAGAATAAAGGTTTCACAGATCATAAACTGTGTTACAATGAAGTTTAGCCTTTTGACCTGGACCAGGTCTAATGTGGTCTATATGCTGAGAAAACGGTGAAATCTGCCTTTATTGCATTTTCACAAATAGAATAAAGGCTTCACAGATCGGAAAGTGTGTTATAATGAATATTTAGCCTCTGTAGGATATTCTGGTTCAGATTTGAGAAGTCTAGGCATAATGGTTTTTGATCTGGACCTGGTCTAATATGGTCTGCAGGTAACAAAAACTTTGAAATCTCCCCTTTAGCATTTTCACAAATAAAATAAACATTTCACAAATACAATAGCGTCAGGCAAAATTAATGTCAACTCTAAAAGTTTAAGTAAAGTTGGAAAGATATTCACAGATTCGGACTTCCGGGATCAATAACTCTGAGACGAAACGTTGTTCAAACGCAAATGATGTCTCTTTCAACATCATAATAGCACAGACTACTACCCACAAGAATCAAACCCCGATTTTTTAACGAAAACGAGCCGTTCTCCGAGCTGGACGGAAAACATTGATCTATAATAAACAAAAGACTAAGAGAAAAATCAGACACGTTAAAATCAGCAGTAGATAAAACAGATAAAGGAGGAGATTAAAGTGCAGAGAGAGAATAAAAACATCAAAGGGCGACCTAGGAAATCCTGTCTGAACAAAAAAGAGCTAAGCCCTTTTTTAAAGGTGACCACAGCCTGGGGCTGTCAGGGACAGAGTTCCAGATGTGGGGGGCAGCGGAGCATGGAAGTGAGCCATGATTTAGTGTTTGTTCTCTATCGTACTGCTGCAAGCTCATGTAAATAACAGTCACTTATGATGAACATGATGATGTTTCTAGTAGAGTTTGGTCCTCACCTCCTCTTTTCCCAGGAGCTCCATCCAGGTCCTGAAGACTCCATCAGATCCACTCGTCCTCACCGCGACTGCCTGGTCAGAGGAGACAGAGACATCATTAACATGCATCACTGCCTGTCTTTCATTACCGTCCTGCTTGTTTCCAATATTTATCACAAATAAACATGAATGTTTAAATATGTAGCCTCATTTTTTCTATTTTTATTAATTGCAAACATTTCTAAAATTCTGGGTTTGTGCTGTCATTAAGGGGGGCTGGGTGTAGATTGATGAGGGGAAAAAAAGATTTTTTTATTCTTTCTCACTTTTAATATAAAGCTAAAACTATGCAATATGTACATTATGTAATATACACACATATGCAGCGCACACACACGTATGTACTGTACCCACATTTTGTGTGAGCATTCTTATATTTTTTTAAAATCATTTTATGATGCTTAGAGGCTTCAAAATAGCAGATATTTTGGAAATATTTCATTGATAATGATGATTTTGTAATATGATATTTTACAGTTAATTTTTCAGGGCTCCTAGGCTAAAATTATTTGTTAGACCATAAAGAAACATCATACAAATTTTGACACTTTTATCCGCTCCGTAACGGTAATTCTGCTAAGCCCCCTAGCTATAACATACATGTCCACATACTGTTAGAGCATAAAGTCTGGTCCGGTCCTCACCTCTCTTTCCCCTGCAGCTCCGTCCAGGTCCTGAAGACTCCATCGGATCCTCTTGTCCTCACGGGGACTGTCTGTGTCAGAAGAGACAGAGATGATGAACATTCTTAGGGACAAACGCGACTTAAGCTTCATAACATCATCACACATACCTGTATCTATACTAGGGTGACCAGACGTCCCGGATTTTCGGGGACAGTGTATGCATACTGTACATCAGTGGTTCCCAAAATGTCCCCGATTTGAATGGGGGAAAAAAAAGTTGCGTATGGATGCAAACTCCAGTTATTATAGTTAAACAGTATGGTTAAAATTTATTGCCAAGGTGATAAGTAGATATTCTGAGTCACTTTAAAAAAATCATAAGCCCAGTACTGAAATGTGCTGCGGCACATCCACACAACTAGTTCCCCCAGCTGCAACAACCTGGACAGCACAGCTTTGTATACAAGTTGTGAAGCACGCGTTGCAGGTTGCACTCAATACAAAGTTTGTTCTGACTTTCTATCACAGGGAGTGCACAGCAAATCCTCTCATGTAACGCTTTGCTGTGAAATATGGCTGAAGCAGTGGAAGTGTGCACATGTTGACAAGCTCCCATCAGTTGATTGACATAGAAAAAAAACCATAATAATAATAATAGGCTAATGAAAATCAGAGTCTAATCAGAATCCAAGTTCTTCATATCAGTTAACAGTTTGTGTTAAAACAAATATTATTTAGCTGCTAAAAATAATTTGGCTTTGTTGAGCATCTGTGTCTGTAGTGACTGTCTGGCAGGGTTGGCTAATAAGACAGGACTCTTTTATGTCAATGGGTGTAGTAACCTAGTGGCAGCAGTCTGCACAACGACCTTGCCTTAGCAATGTCCATCACTGAGTCAGAATAAACTAACACGCTGTTTGAGACAACTCTTTATTATATTTTTTCAGTTCAATAAAAAACAAACATTTTCTGTTATAGTGTATTTGAATATGGCTAAAAAGGTTAAAATAATTGAGCTAAGAATACCCAGGAGTGTTTAATTGTTTGTGGAGAAGCTTCTTTCAGCACTGGTGTGTTGTTGTTGTTGTTGTTTTGTTGTTGTTGTTGTTGTTGTTGTTGTTTTGGTTTTTTTCTGGTTTGACAATTACAACTCTACTGTTAAATTCTGAGACAGAATAAACAGCTCCAACAGCCTGAACAAGGTGGTGGTTCTCTAATTATAATACAGTAGCATTTGATGATGTTGTTTATTGCTGATGCTGTTGAACTTGAGCCAGCAGTGACTGAAGGTTGGAAGGGTTGATTTACTCATTTCTTTATCAAAATCAGTAGGCTACATTACTGTAACATTTTGGAGAATTTCTTAACAATAATATTTGAATTTTGAATACCGCGCTGAAAATGTCCCCGATTTTCATTTCAGAAATCTGGTCACCTTAATCTATACGTTCATTTACATGTATGCATACTGTACATGAATGAATATCCAGACCTGTGTTTTGTTTCCATACATGACATGTTTCTAATAAAGTCAACTATTTCTCATTGGACACTGATCTAAAAAGTTTATAAATAAAAGCATATTCTTCACATGAAAACTGAGCCTTTTAGTATCACACACACACTTCCTGTTTCACCTGCCCTTGTTAGCTGCTGAGCGAGCTGCCGTCTTTACCAGCAGACACACACAGAGCAGATTCAAACGTCTCTTTCTACGTCATCACGTCTCTGCAGCTGCAACAACTTATTCATAAACTTAACACTGGTAAAGGTTTTATCACTTACAGTGACTTCTTGCAGTCAAGTTCTTGCAGACTCCAAAGATCTTCAGGTTAGCTGTTTACCAGGTGGATCCGGAAGTAGAGAGGTCAGAAAGCGGGTGCATCTTTAACAGCGCCACCTGGCGGCGAGGAGGCGCGGGAGCTTGCACCTGCTGTTCGGATCAGGAGCAGAAAGAAAACAGGGAAGAGAAACAGAAACTGACTGAAACAAATATTATGATACTGTGGCACATAGACACACTCAACTGTTGTTTGAAAGAGCTTTTCACTCTTCACTCTGGGTGTTATCTTTTACTGAAATAAACTTAATATTCCCCAAATATGGACAAAAACATAACATTTCAAAGTAGCCTACCATGTTGAACTTTGATATATTTTGTAAAGCAAATAGAAATTTAGCCCAGAAGACTAGAAAACCTATATACCACCAGTTATATTTCCAAGTTTTGACTGGCATTTCTGTAAGATGATTACTACTGTACTGAGTGAATTTTGAACTATTTTAGTTTTACTGTTATCATATCTATGTGATCTTGTTTGTATGATATTGGTATTTGTTAGTCACTCGTGTTGCACCCCTGTAGTTTGTCTGTAGTATTTGTATGTCTTTACAAGGCACTTAAAAAAAAGAAAGAAAAAAAGATGGTGATGCTGCTGATGCTCCTGTTGCTCTGGAGACTGAGTGTGTGTGTGTTTGTGTGTGCGCGCGTGTGTCAATCAAAACAAACACAATCACCTGTTTAGTTAGAAAATAATTTAATTTCATTCATTTAATCAGCTCAACATCAGTTCAACGCTCAGAGGAAAAGTTAAAATAAAAAAACAAAAACCACAAACTGTCAAACAGGGATGCCGTGGTTACCGTGGTTACCGTGGTTACCGTGGTAACGGAGGAGCAGCTGCATCGACATACAGAGGGAATGTAAAGTATGGCAACGTAGTGTAAAAAGTGCAGAGTCTGTTGTGGTTTTTGGAGGAGGAAAACAGGAAACGGCAGCTGCAGATGTCGATGACATCACAGTGACGTCATAGTGAGGTCATATAGAGGAGACAAACTCAAACTGGAGCTAGTTATGAACTATTATTAGTATTAATTATTATTAATGAACAGTGTTGAACTACGACAGGATCAGAGTCACGGAGGAAAAATCTAAACTTTATTCCTGAAAAACTGAGATTTTATTCTGAACATGTGACTGATGTTACAACTTTATTCTGGTGAAACTGTGTTTTTAATCTTAAAGTCGTGACTTTACTAGAATAAAGTCCAGATGAAGTGTAATCTAACAAAAATAACTCTCAACTTCACTCCCACAATGTGACCTAAGAAAATATTCTCAACTTTACCTCTATGAAGTTTCAACTTTAAGTCTGAATTTTATAGAAGAATCTATAAAATCACAAGATTTTATCCTCATAATAATGTGGCAAATAAGAATTTATTTTTAATTTTACTTAAATTAAATTCCAACTTTCTAATTTCACTACAGTAAAGTCAGAATATTCATCACAACAAAATTCAACTTTATATCCAAATTATGGTTTTTGAGGAGAAACAGTCAAATCAAACTTTATTGTCACTGTTTCCTTCTACAGAGATGAAAACACCAGGAATGTAAAGATATAAAAATATAAATAAAATAATGAAAATAAAATATTAAAGAAGCAGCAAATAAAACCATAAATTCAACGTTGTGTTCAAAAGTCAGAATTTAACGAGAATTATCTCAAATATTCTCGTTATAATTTAAATTTATTCTCATTTTAACGTCACAACGTTTTGAGGAGAAAGTTGAGAATCATTTCTGTGGTGTTTAATATTATTCCTGCTGTTTCAGACTCGTGGGTTTCCCTCCGTCTCCGTCACGCGGCGCCCTGACCTCCGTGACCTCCGTGACCTCCCGCCCTGACGACCACCTCCTCTCCTGACGCCAGCTTCCTGTACAGCTGCGTCAGCTCGGCAGCTCGCGGCGCCTTCGACTCCGGCGTGGAGGGAACGTCGAAGTCCGACGACGCCTGAGAGTCGGAGAGCTCCGACGGGAGGATCAGACCGGAGGCGGAGGCGTGCGTCTTGTCCGGCGGCGGCGGGAGGATCAGGGTGTCGGCTAAACAGGAGTCCAGGTTCTGGGAGGAATGAGTGGAGGATGACAGCGTCAGACTGAACTCCTCCTGCTGCGCCTCCTCCTCCTCCTCCTCCTCCTCTTCTTCTTCTTCGTCGCTGAACAGCTCGGGCGTCTGGGAGCCCGTCAGCCTGGAGGGGGCGGGGCTTATGTTGGAGCAGCAGGACTCTGATTGGCTGTTCTGGCTGTCCGGCAACACGCAGGCAGTGAAGAAATCCTCCCACTTTGGATCGCAGCATTCCTAAACATTGTCATCAAATGTCAGAATTCCATACTTTTTTCCAGACTCTATAATTTTCAGACTTCTCCGTAAAAAAAAATTCTAAAAATTTGAGTAATTAGACGTGTATCATGGAAATAAATTGTGCAATAAATTGTTTGTTTTCATTACTCTGAATTTGAATGCCATTATGTCACCAAATAATTTACAGGAGAATGGTACAATAGCGCATGCAAAATAATTAAAGGGATAGTTCAACATTTTGTCAAACTGGCCCATCACCATAATCCCTATAGTCATAGCAGTAGGTTCATTACCTTTAATTGTCAGTGCAAGCTATTTTTAGAACGGCGGAGCAGAGCCGTGAGCTGCTTATTATGGGATTTCTTGGTTTCCCTCATCAAACTCATCAAATACACAATCCAACAACTCCACAACGCTCTGGTGGACAAGTTGTGACCTGCACATTCACCACGCTATGAGATAATAACACAACGTTACCACACAGAGTTGTTTTAGAGGGAAATACATGCAAAACCGCTGGTGCACGTTGCCTTCAGGGACAGTTTTTCATCACCAGTCTCTGAATTTCCCTCTAAAACAACTCTGTGTGGTAACATTGTGTTATTATCTCATAGTGTGGTGAATGTGCAGGTCACAACTTGTCCACCAGAGCGTTGTGGAGTTGTTGGATTGTGTATTTGATGAGTTTGATGAGGGAAACCAAGAAATCCCATAATGAGCCTCCGTAGCGTAGCTCTGAGCAGCTCACGGCTCTGCTCCGCCGTTCTAAAAATAGCTTGCACTGACAATTAAAGGTAACAAACCTACTGCTATGACTATAGGGGTTATGGTGATGGGCCAGTTTGACAAAATGTTGAACTATCCCTTTAGCCCAAATGGCTTCACATACAACCAAACCCAGATTTCCATACAATAGTTTCCATTATCCATACTTTCCGTACCTGCTTAGGAACCTTGGGATCGTTACACGTCTCTCCCTCCTTCTTCACCTCCTCCTCCTCCTCTTCTTCTTCTTCTTCTCCGTTGGACTCGGTGCAGTCGACGTAGTTGTGTGAAACAGACGCAGCGTCTCCGACCGCTGGAGGCGCCGACGCCGCTGACGCCGCCTCAGGACGCTCTGTTCCCTCTGCAGGCGACAAGTCGATAGAACAAAGCTGATGACATCATCACTACAATCAATCAATACATGGATTGATTATTGCTCCATATTCCCTCACCTTGCGTCACTTCCTGGTTCAGACCCGTCTTCTTCTTCTTCACTGGTGCCAGTTCGTCAAACAGGTCGTGGTCATCGTCGCTGCTTCCTGAGTCTGAAAAATCAATATTAACTTCATATTTGAATAAAGTGAATTCTTTACTTTGTTATGATGTAAAACTGAAAAACTTAATGTTTGAGAAGCTGAAACAAGAGTTTAAGTTTTTAATAATCAATACAGTTTATTTCCTGTTTTCATGTTTCGAAAGAATAAAGTTCATCACACACGACTTTATCTTCATGTTTCATGGTGCAAATGGAGTAAAAAAAAACAACCAGTGTAACAGTTACTGCTGTGGAGAAAACACCTGTCTGTGTGTCTGTGTGTGTGTGTCTGTGTGTGTCTGTGTGTGTTACCGTATGTAGGTCGCTGCACTCTGCTGCGTTTGAGGACTCCCAGAGGTTCGTAAATGAAAGCAGCACGATCAGAGCGGTTCCTGCACATCAGCTTCAACCTGAACACACACAGATGTTTGTGTTAAAGCTAGGGCTGTCAAACGATTAATTTTTCTAATCGCGATTAATCGCATTTTTCCCGTAGTTAACGCGCGATTAATCTCTATTAAAAATATACACTAGTAATATCTAATATATATTGGGGGGGGGGCAGCGGGGACCACAGCGCAGCAGGGACAACTCCATGACACTATTGTGAGTGCTTTAGGACGGCTGAGAATGTGAGAAGTGGCGTGTTACTAAAGTTTGGTTGAATGAGAAGCAAGGTGCCAGGTTTTGGCCACACATCAGCTGATCAGGACAGGCAACGGCGAGCTAACAGACGGCGAGCTAAGATAAATTAAGGCTGCAGCCCCTGCACTGGGCTCCAGACACACACAGCTCCAGCTCCAGCGTCACAGCAAGCACACACACATGCACACACACACCTAAGTAGTTCAATCAAACCCATAGTTTGAAACAACGCTCAAAACAAACACAACTCACAGCTAAGCATAGAAAGTTCGGTAGCTTAATGCTAACGTATATGTAAAATCTCATAGACAGGCTAACAGTAATTAGCATTCGCTATCGCCATTCCCTCGTCCTCCCGGGGTAGACAACGAGCTAAGTAACGTATCCGCACGCTTTCAGAGGTTTACTGCCGGCTGGTTAAACTCTTTGTAGGAGATTAATGTTGGTCTCATTGATTAAATTTAACAACTGTGGTGGCAGTGGCATTAGTTTGTTTGCATGAAAACTGGGCAGGACTGCCTCTGTGCTCCGCTCTCATTCTTCTGAAGGCTCCGTACCGCCACCTGCTGGACTGGAGGTGCCACAGTCCAGCCTTCCAGTCCAGCAGACAGATGACAAAATGAGCCGCGATTAACAACGATTAAAAAAACTTAACGCGTTATTGTTTATAATTAATCGCATCGCGATTAACGCGTTAATTCTGACAGCCCTAAAAGCTCCTTCAAAATAAAGGTAGATGTTTGTGTTAAAGCTCCTTCAAAATAAAGGTAGATGTTTGTGTTAAAGCTCCTTCAAAATAAAGGTAGATGTTTGTGTTCAAGCTCCTTCAAAATAAAGGTAGATGTTTGTATTAAAGCTCCTTCAAAATAAAGGTAGATGTTTGTATTAAAGCTCCTTCAAAATAAAGGTAGATGTTTATATTAAAGCTCCTTCAAAATAAAGGTAGATGTTTGTATTAAAGCTCCTTCAAAATAAAGGTAGATATTTGTGTTAAAGCTCCTTCAAAATAAAGGTAGATGTTTGTGTTAAAGCTCCTTCAAAATAAAGGTAGATGTTTGTGTTAAAGCTCCTTCAAAATAAAGGTAGATGTTTGTGTTAAAGCTCCTTCAAATTAAAGGTAGATGTTTGTGTTAAAGCTCCTTCAAAATAAAGGTAGACGTTTGTGTTAAAGCTCCTTCAAAGTAAAGGTAGACGTTTGTGTTAAAGCTCCTTCAAAATAAAGGTAGATGTTTGTGTTATAGCTCCTTCAAAATAAAGGTAGATGTTTGTGTTAAAGCTCCTTCAAAATAAAGGTAGATGTTTGTCAAACTCGACTCACATCTGTGTGACCTCAGTCAGAGTTCGACCAATAGGAATCACGCTGGGATAGATGTTCACCGGCTGAAGGTACGACAGGAAGTCTCTGAGCTGGGAGTGAAGAGGAGCAGAGTGTCACAACAAACAAACAAACAAACAAACACAAACAAACAACAAACAACACAGCGGCTGCTCTCTGACCTCAGAGTAGGACGAGTGGAAGCTGAAACAGGCTCTGAAGGAACTGGCTCCGGTCCTGACACCACAACGACAACAGACACGTTAACACTGACTGATCAATCAATCAATCAATCAATCGACCAATCATCAGAGAGAATCGTCTGCCTCTCACTTTATGATCACGTTTGTTTTCTTGGTTCTTTCTCCGAACCACATGGTCGACGGTTTGATGCTGATGATGCGGAGAGGAGTCCCGTCGGCCGCCGAGCAGCCGCACGGCAACCGGTTGCCCTGGAAGAACTCCTCATCCTGCACACGCACACACACACACACACACACACACACACACAGTGATCAGATAAAGGTTCATTCTTCATGAAGGGATACTAGTGAGTGTGTGTGTGTGTGTGTGTGTGTGTGTGTGTGTGTGTGTGTGTGTGTGTGTGTGTGTGTGTGTGTGTGTGTGTGTGTGTGTGTGTGTGTGTGTGTGTGTTGGACCTTCGGGTGTCGGCATGCGTGGATCTGCGTCCGGCGGTCGGTCGTCACGTAGCTCAGGATCTCCGGCATCTTCTTGAACATGTCCAGATGGTTCACATGGATCTGTGTGGAAAACAAACAAACAAACAAACAAACAAACAAACACATAATGTGAATTCATTTATAAATAAAAAAGGAACCACAACTGAACACTGTGACTCTGACTGAGTGACAAAGTCATTTTGAGGCAGAAAAACCTTTTCACTGCGACACAAGGAGCTGGAATCCATTTTTTTTGCAAGGAAAAAAAATCCAAATTATGTGTTGCAATGGCCCTTTACACATTTTCCAAATGGTAAAAAGTACTGGTTAAGGTTAAATCTTCTAAATATAACTCTGGTGAGTGATAAAAACATCCAAATACCCAGTGTCCCAGACACAGGAAGAGCAGTGAACTGAGACACTGGGAGTTTCCGCTATAAACAAGCTTAAAATATAGACTTATTTAATTTTTTTTGGAACAATTTCTCATCTCATTACATGGACAAATACTGCTGCGCAAAATTTGAATTTTGGGTGAACTATCCCTTTAAAAAGCTTCCAATGTCTAAGGAGAAAAGAAAAGAAACTGGTCATTCATCACGTTTCAGCCTCATTGTAAGAAGCACTTCCTGTTTACAGCGATGACATCAGAGACACGGTGACGTCTGATTGGTCACCTGTGTGTTGAACTCCTCCCCCAGGTTGGTGAACAGGTACTCGTATCCGTACGCCGCTTTGCAGTTGAGCCACACGACGTGATACGAACTCTGACTGATCCAGTTCCCGATGAGCTCAGAGATGCCGTTCAGACACACCTCCTACACACACACACACACACACACACACACACACACACACACGTTTTAAATAATAAACTCTCAGGAAATAAATGTTGTTAGAAATAAAACTGACCCGTGTTGGGATCTGATAGAAGCGAGGGTCGTAGAAAGTGGAGTCCAGGTAAACGCTGTGAATGTCTTTAACCCTGAGACACAGAGACGAAGAACTAAACACATTTAACAGGTAAAAAACAATCTCTTAACTTTTGACTTTTATTCATTTAAACTGGGTGAAAAACAACAGTTGTTAAATATAAACTCAGATCTACTGAGTCGTGGCGTTTTATTGTGAAAGGTGACAGGAAGTGGTCGACCGTCAGACACCGACCTGCTGCCTGAATGCAGATGTTCGATCCTGGAGGCGTCTCCAGCTGCCAACCTGAAGTCTCCTGTGTACAACACGTTCCCATGGCAACCTTCAAACAGGAACCTGCGCACACACACACACACACACACAAGTTTCATCTGATTTCACATCTGTCTGCAGCTGCATCCGGCTCAAGTTAAAGGGATAGTTCAACATTTTTAGCAAATTGTCCCATCACCATAACCCCTATAGTCATAGCAGTAGGTTCGTTACCTTTAATTGTCGGTGCAAGCTATTTTTAGAACAGCGGAGCAGAGCCGTGAGCTGCTCAGAGCTACGCTACGGAGGCTCATTATGGGATTTCTTGGTTTCCCTCATCAAACTCATCAAATACACAATCCAACAACTCCACAACGCTCTGGTGGACAAGTTGTGACCTGCACATTCACCACGCTATGAGATAATAACACAACGTTACCACACAGAGTTGTTTTAGAGGGAAATACAGAGACTGTTGATGAAAAACTGTCCCTGAAGGCAACGTGCATGAATTTCCCACTAATCTTTGCAGCTTTAAATTGAATAGTTACAATTACAGGATCAATATGTGTTTAAACAGATGTTTTAACTCACATCACGGAGCCGGGGCAGTGACCTGCAGGGAGCAGCGTGACCACGACGTCTTCTTTCTGTGAACACACAACAACAACACACACACGATGGTTTAAAACAAACACGACCACACAAACTCGTATTAAAGCCAAAGACGAGAGGACGTTTCCAGCTTCACCTCTCCTGATGCTTCGTCCACCAGAGAAATCTGAGTCGGACTCTCCAGCTCCAACGGGACCTGAACACATCATCATTCATTCATTCATTTTACAACAACATCAAATGACTCAGTGGACGTGCAGGAGGCGATGGGATGTTTCTGACAGCGAACTCACGATGTAATCCTCCCAGAAGCCGTATCTAGGATTGTTGAGCAGCAGCTCTTTGGTCACGAAGGAGCAGTAGAGTCGGACCGTACGACTGCAAACAAAACACAGAGGGAGAGGATCTTTATTGTTGTTTTGTTTCGTCTGTATCCACTGAGAGCTTTACAAAAAGGCAAATAAATGGAAATTAAAAGCAAAATAAAAGCAAATTTAAGTCAAAATTGTGCAGTATACAATGAAAATATAGACAATTATCTCATAGTGCTGACCTCCACACTCATTTTTGTCTTTGTAAATACATACTTTTATCCCATAATATTTCTTTTTGCCAAAGACATTTGACATTTTTAGCATTTATTTCTACTTTTTAAATTGTAATGTGTCACAGAAAGTCCAAGATAGCCTTATCTCAACATTTTACAGGTTAAAAACAATCAACAAATGTTCACTTTTATTGTATGTAAACTGGGCGAATCACAACAGTTATGGATCAAATATTTATGTCTGTGTTTTAGTCGTTATATAGATATTATTTGGGGGGAGGGGTGAACTGCTCAGATCGACTGACTCGTGGTGTTTTATTTTGAAAGTTGTATTTTCAAGTTTTATTTTGAAAGAGAAAAAGGGAGAAAGTGAGTGGTGTCCACCGCTATATCGCTTGTTTTCCTGTCACTACGATGTTTCATCATCTTTAATATTTTGAAATAGAGTATAATATACATATAGAGGCAGGTACTGTAAGTTTTCTTCATCCTGCTCCCTTTGATTCATGGTGGTAATGTGTACATTATGTAAATATGTGCAACCATGTGTAGAATGTACCATGAATGGAGTAAATCAAAATGAATGAATGAATGATTCCTCTCTGACTTTACAAATTGACTTGAAACAGAGAAACCAACCTGAAGTGCAGCTTCCTCTTGAGCAGAGGTCCTTTCAGCCCCTTCATGTGATCTGTGGACAGTGACAACGCGTCTTTGTGTGAACTTTAAACACTGACTGAATAAAAAAAACATAGATATTATTATATTTAACATGTGGACATGGCTCCTTTTGATGCTGATGCTAGCTTAGCTTCCAGCAGCTCCTCACCTTTGTGACAGTGGGAGAGGAAATAAGCCCGGGCATGTAGGTTCTCCCTGTCGAACCGGTCCAGGGAAATCCACGGATACTCCTTCATCCGACCCGCAAATGAACTCATCCTTCATCCCAACCTTCCGGCGGCGTCGTCTTAGAGAAGTCATGGGATGTTTTCGACGAACAAATGTGTCGCTACGTGTTGTTGTTGTTTGCTATCATCACGGCAGCAGCAGCAGCCGGTGTTTGTTTTCGTTTCGTCCCGCCCACTGAGTTGAGCTTCTTCTTCTGCTGCGGTTTTTCGTCCTCCACAGTTCGTCTCGCGGGCGTTGCCGCCACCTGGTGTCAAAACGGTTGAACTGAAATCTTCTCTCTTTGCTCTGAGTCTATGTAGTCGGGTGCAAATATGACTTTCTCAGTTGTTTTTATAGTATTAGATGTCCTTAATAACATACTAAAAGTTTACCAAAGTTTGACCACTAGAAAGGTGTCATTTTCAAGATTGCAGACTAATGTAAATGTAATGGGTTCAAAGCCCGGAGAGAAACCCCAGGTGAATAGGGTAAAAAAATTTAACTAACAGGTGTATCACCATGAAATTTCCCAAGTTTATCACTTACATTATGAGAAAATACTGTCACCTGCCCTAAATAAATCAAATTCGCCATGTTTTCAGGACTAAAATATTGTATAAATGAGGCTGTGAATGATATATCAACAATCTCCTCTGTAAAAACCTTCAGAATATGGAAAATGATCAAACTGGAAGGATGTGTGTAAGTGCTGCTGAAGTGGAGATTTCTAGCTCTGAGTCTGAAAAACTCTTTCTGAGAAAACGGCCTTTAAAGGGCCAACGAGGAGTTTCTATTCGGTTATAAAACAGTCTCACGTTAATGTGGATGAATCTACGCTACCCGCACTTGTTAATGGCTCCATTTTCGATCAATATATCGTTTTGTCTAAAATCGTTATTTATTATTAGTGGTGGCGGAAATGCTGGTCGAGCCGACCAGCACTTAGGATCCGGAAAATGAGAATCCCCTCAGTCGGAAAACCGGTAACTGAACCTCTTTGAACCTCTGACTTTAATTCTTGATGAATGAAAACATGAGTCTGTCTTCGGTGGAGGAAAAATAAAACAAGACTTTTGAAAGTTGTCCCTTTAAAGAGGTGACAGTATTTTTCCTTTACAAAGTGATTATCAAAATCAATTCAGTAAAATTCACTCTAATGTGTCAAGAAAATAAAACAAGACTTTAGAAAGTGGCTTTATCCATTGTTAAGTTTTCAGTTCTGGAAAATTATGCAAATATAGCGCATATTTAATTCAGTATTGCCTCATTTACATATTTAAACATAAAATGTGACAAAACTTGTAATACAAAAAATATTTGTCTTAATGTAAGTGATAAACTTGGGAAGTTTCATGGTGATACCTGTAAAAAGAGAGAAAATCCGCACACCATAAGCTCCCTTCAGAGAAATTTAATAGCGATGTTTCATGGTGATACCTGTTAGTTAAACATTTTTACCCTGGTGATGAAGATGATGATGATGGTGGTGATGATGAAGATGATGTTGATGATGATGATGATGGAGCTCTCTCTCCTCTCAGCATCCCTCCATCCGCCGTGGAGGAGGAAGAGGAGGAGGATGAGGTGGAGGTAAAGAAGAAGAAGAACAAGAAGAGGAAGAAGAGTCTCGTGCTTGTGTTGCAGAGTAAAACACTAAACGTCAGCAGTCTAATGATATGATCAGTTTATTAGGAACACATTGCTAAAACCAAACCATCAAAGTTGTTTTAACAAAATTATAGGCCTATACAGTCGTCTCACTGCTTACAATCAATAATCAATACCCGTAGAATCACATGGTCTGTAACACTGACTTTCTTCCTCAAAGACTTAATTCATATTCCATGAGAAGCTGCAACTTGAGTTTTGTTTCTTTTTTATTCCAGTCTCTTTATTTCAGATCTTATTGTATATAAAGGCTGTTTAGGAGGAACGATCTTCTCAGATGTTTCAACCAAGGCCAAAACCACGGTGTAGACGTTGTGACCAAATGACAAATAAGGTCCGGAGTTTCATACTTTTTTTTAAATGAGACTGGGGGGTGGGGGATTTCCCACAATCTATGATATTAATTTTTGAAAATTGTTTAGAACATGGTGTGAGGACTCTCTCCCTGCTCCTCTCTGCTCCATCCCTCCATCCGTCCATCCCTCCATCCTTCCTCTCTGCTCCATCCTCCCACCAGTTGAAGCAGAACCGGTTCCAGAACCGGTACCAGAACCAGTTCAGAACCGGAACCGGACCGGTACCAGAACCGATTCCAGAACCAGAACTGGTACCAGTACCAAAACCGGTACCAGAACCGGTAGCAGAACCGGACCGGTACCAGAACCAGTACCAGAACCGGACCGGTACTAGAATCGGTACCAGAACCAGAACCGGTACCAGAACCGGTACCGGTACCAGTACCAGAACCAGTACCAGAACCGGTACCAGAACCAGTCCCAGTCCCAGAACCGGACCGGTACCAGAACCAGTACCGGACCGGTACCAGAACCGATACCAGTACCAGAACCGGTCCCAGAACCAGTACCAGAACTGGAACCAGTACCAGAACCGGTACCAGTACCAGAACCGGTACCAGAACCGATTCCAGAACCCATACCAGAACCCGTACCATAACCAGAATTTAATCACATAATTGATATGATAAAAACTGTTCTGTCATCACAACACACAATTTTCCTTGAAGCCTCTACAAAGAACTTGTAACTGGATCAAAAGTCTCTAGTTTCTGCTGATGTCTCTGTGTGGCTGCAACAGCAAATAAGGCCATCGGTGGGAGGAGAAGTTATTTCTAAATAGAGGTCCAACTATCTGGTGTGGAGATACAGGTATTGAACCTCTGTGAGGGCGTTCACAAGGCCGATGATGTCACTGGATCCCTTTGTGCTCCATGTGCCAGCAACAGTTGTTGGTGGAAAGTTGGGTTTGGACTTCGTTAGTGCCCTCATCGTTGCAACACAATAGGGCACTAAGAGGTTAAATACCTGTATCTCCACACCAGATAGTTGGACCAGTCTCAGCCTGGTCAGGTGTGAACATGAACTGATGAAGCAGTGTAGGAATTTACATGCACAACAATTATCAATCATTATCAGTACCAGAATCAATACCAGAACCGGTATCAAACCCCTTACCAGAAGTAACACCCAAACTGGTACCAATCCAGTACCATTACCAAAGTGGATACCAGAACCAGCACTAGCAGCAGAACCAGCACAAGAACCAACACCAGTACCAGTTTCAGTCCCAGGACCAGGACCAGGACCAGGACCAGGACCAGGACCAGGACCAGGACCAGGACCAGGACCAGCCTCTGTTTCACCAGCAGCAGCACCAGGTCTGGGTCCAGTACCAGTCAAAGCTCAGTCAAAAAGAAGCTGGTGCTGGTTCCAGTTCTGAACTGGTCCATCCCTCCTCTCTGCTCCACCCCGAGAGAGAGAGAGAGAGAGAGAGAGAGAGAGAGAGAGAGAGAGAGAGAGAGAGAGAGAGAGAGAGAGAGAGGTGCACAGGGATGACAGGAGTGTTCAGGATCCAGTTTAAAAGTTTTCCCCACCAGAATCTCAAAGCCGAACTTTGGAGCATTATTTATCCCGTTTTCTGAGCAGCTCTCATGCCATGGCTGGACCAACAGATTCTCTGTGTCTCCTGGTTTGTTTGGTAATGTTTCACATGGATCCAAAATGTATGGCAGTCATTTTGACAACAACACTGCTGCTTAGAGATGTAGTAGTAGTAGTAGTAGTAGTAGTAGTAGTAGTAGTAGTAGATGTAGTAGCTACTCTGATACCTGCTGGTCCTACTGAGCTACAGGTGGACTGACTCTCTCCCTCTGCTGACATCAGAGCTCCTGCAGCTCGTCATTTCAAACAAGCCGCGCTACATGGGCGCTACCAACTCACAGCTGGGGGGGGGTCACACACACAGTTTCCCTAACAAATGAATTAAACTATAGAATTAAATGCAAGATAAATCAGAAATGACAAGAGAGGGATGTGTTAACAGCTGGGGTTCTTAAAAAGAGAATGTCTGTCACATACTTTTTTTTTTTCCATAGTGTTTTTATTCATTTGACAGAGGTGGTCCCCATACAATAAAAGTATAGGTTTTTTTCTTGGTTTTGATTTATAGAAACTAAAAACAACTTATTCAATAATCCCTTCCCCAGAATCACACTGGTTTCTTCTAAAAGACTTAATTAATTGCATGTCTCTATAATGAGAAGGAGACTCACTCACATTTAACAACAGAACTTGATTTGAGACTTTGAAGCACGTTCTCGTGCTCGTGCTCGTGCTCGTGCACGCGCCCACCAGCGGTTTCTTCTGACCTAAATGTTTTAAACCATTATCGATGTGGAGGAGCTGCAGCTCGTTAGGTCGCTCACAGTCTGGAGGATTCACACATTCACTTCACGGTGTTTTATCCACATGCACACATCATGGCTACATATGACCGATCAATAATCAATATCTAGCAGCAGAACCAGCAGTTATTACCTGTCAGCCCGGTTCTTGTCCCGTCCTCCAAAAACCAACCGATTGTTGATCACTTCTTCTTGGCGGCTTCCTTGAGATTTTTTTTTTTTTTTTTACCCAATCTTTATTGACAAGACAGCATCAAACTACAAGTGCAGTTATTATTACACAAACAATACAAATAATTAAACAAGAGCCAGGGGGAGTTTTTAAATAATGAGCAGAAATAAAAAGTTTTAGCAGCTTTGTTGTTGTTGTGAGTCAGACTCAGACTTTGGATGTAGCCGATAAGTTTCCCCTCCAAAAGTTTTAGGAATGAAGGTTCTGAGTGACTAAATTTGGTTTTATGAATTTGGTTTTTTCCCTAAAATGCTCAGAAAATTCTTTGTTCTTTATTTTTGTTCTTCTTTTTTGTTATGGAAACCAAACAGTCGCCGGCGTCCTCGATCACTCAAGAAGAGACTTTTGATTTTATGACATTACAGTAAAATCCAAATATTCAAAAAATCCAATGCCAAATTATTATTTATGCTTTTTATGTTTCCATTTTGTGCAAACAATATATTTTGCTAAAATGATGATAAAATTTATTATGTATTTTTCATCAAAGAATAAATCTGGGTTGGTGATAATACAGTAACAAGTACATCTGATTTACTCAATATAGTGTAAAGGAAGACACTATCAGATAGATAGATAGATAGATAGATAGATAGATAGATAGATAGATAGATAGATAGATAGATAGATAGATAGATAGATAGATAGATAGATAGATAGATGTGGTGCTCTTACCCCCAAGCCGAGGAGTCCAGGTCTAGGTCCAGGTCCGAGAAAACAGATCCCCCAGTGACTCAGGAAGTCGATAATCCACAAACCCCCTTTCGCTCTCCTCCTTTCTCTTTCTTCACTCACTCACAGCTCCTCTGCTTCCGCCTCATCTTCCTTCATCTCTGAGCGCTAGGTGTGACTGCCTCCCTCTCTCTGGTCGTGGTCTGTGCTTCTCCAAATCCCCCTCTGATGACTTTTCTGTGCTGGTTGACATTCAGCGTCAACAGATCGTCTTTCTGTCCATATCAACAGCCTCCTAGTTTGGTTTCTATTAACCTGGCATTGTGGCTTTGGCATATAGATGTGTATGTGTGTAATCAGACAAACCGACCGTGTAGTAGTAGTAGCCGTGGTTACAGTGAGTCAAACGGAGGGAGAGGGCGTTGTGATGTGTGTTTCTGAACAACAACATGCAGCAGTTGTGGTTTGGTGTGTGTAGCGTGGGGTTAGAGATGAGAGAGTGTGGATCAGCTCCCTGCAGGTCTGAGACCACCGTGGCCTTTCAGTGTGTGTATGTGGTTTCAGTTGATCTGCTCCTTAAAGGGATAGTTCAACATTTTGGAAAATTTAAAATTGAAAAATAATCCGTTATTATCTCATAGTGTGGTGGTTGTGCAGGTCACAACTTGTCCACAAAAGCGTTTTGGAATTTTGTATTTGATGAGTTTGAGGAGGGAAACCAAGAAATTCCCTTAGCCTCTGTAGCGTAGCTCTGAGCAGCTCACGGCTCTGCTCCGCCGTACTGAAAATAGCTTGCACCGACAATTAAAGGTAACGAACCTACTGCTATGACTATAGGGGTTATGGTGATGGGCCAATTTGCCAAAATGTTGAACTATCCCTTTAAAGGATGAATGCAACTCTACACTTGACGCCAAAAGATCCTTAAAACTGAATCAGAATAGAATCACAGACTAGTTTTTAAGTGCTGAAGCAAAGGCAACTGGACTTCAGTACTTGTTGTTTGGTCCAAATTACTAGTGACAAGAAATCAAGCTGAAAAAATAAACAATGCATCAGCTGGTGTTTTTGTGAGGCAAGATCTGAAATAAAAGACGTTGAGATCGACTTTCTTTTAAGGGTTTTATTCTTTGCAAAGAAGGTTCTCAGTTCTCATGTAAAACAACAACAGACTTAAAAATTCACTGAATGATTCAATGCAAGTCATCACAATTGTGAAATGAGAAAATGCACAGTCTTTTGTGTTGAGGTGGTCGCCATGGTCTGAGTTGCGTAGATTCCATCGCTGTTTGTCATGAGGTGTGTGTTCTCTGGAACGTGTATGTGTGTTTGTGAATTCACCGGAGCAGTGTAGAGCGGCGCTTGGCTCACACTCTATACTGTGTCGGTCAACGCAGCCTCACTTTGTGTGAGTGAGTGTTTTTCTACTGGATAGCTGTTTGCCAGCTGCAGCCAGTTAGTCTCGCTGGTCAGGTGTGTGTTGCTCTGGTGGAGACGGGATCTTCTTGCAGTGGCTGGCGTGGACCCACGTTGCCCTTTCGGCGAGAACCTGGAATGGACCACTCCACCGCTTGGACTTCCAGTGTTTTCTTCTCAGGTCTTTAATCACCACAAAGTCTCCTGGTTTGATGTTGTGCAGAAGCTGTGATGCTGCATTCGGAAGAGCGTCCTTCACCTGTTTTGATATTTGAGACAAAACAGAAGAGAGATGTCATCTTCACAACATGTCATCTTTGTTGAGGGTAGTGGTCTGGGTACTGGCCCTATACCTAGAGTTGGAGGTCTGCCGAACAAGATTTCAAATGGGCTAAGCTTCACCCGTGTTCTTTGTCTCATTCTCATGTACATTAACACCGTGGGTAGGACTTTAGTCAAGACAAACCTGTTTACTCACAACATTATGCAAGTTTAGCTTTGAGAGTCCCGTTCTCTCTTTCAACAGCACCACCACTGGCTGGATGATAAGCACAATGCTGTCTTACATCAACCCCCAGAAATGTGCCCTGAATTGCTACCTCCTTTGCAGCTGAATCAGCATGTGCATCGCCTGTGGAGATGAGGTCAGTGCCTCCTGTGTGAGCTTGATACTTACACACAGCAATGGCCTTAGGAAGCAAAATGGCATCACTGGCCACAGCTGCGTCCTCTGGTCGTCGTTGAGGTGTGGCAGACGGGACAGACCAGCAGACGGACCACCAGACCAGCAAGACAGAGAGTCACTGTCCCCACAGTGTGCATCCGGATCACTTCAGGGTCTCCACCAGCAGCTCACGGCTCTGCTCCGCCGTTCTGAAAATAGCTTGCACCGACAATTAAATGTAACAAACCTACTGCTATGACTATAGGGATTATGGTGATGGGCCAGTTTGTCAAAAATGTTGAACTGTTGAGTGGAACAGTTACGGTGTGTGTTTGTCAATCACATGCGATAATCAGAGAAAAATCTGTCACACACACACAGCAGTGATTCGTTGGAATATATTACAGACACACACACACACTCTGAGTCACACAGACACGCACACACCGACAAATGTCATCATTGTTCAGACGGACAGCTGCACACCAAACACATGAAGATATCCAGCCACAATTCACAAACAGTATTGATCAGGATTAATACTTACAATAAATAGGGTCCAATCCGTTTCTATGACAACAGTGATTTCTATCAGCTGGAATGAAGACAGGTCAAAACACACAGAGATGAAGCATAACTCAAAACACACAGAGATGAAGCATAACTCAAAACACTGGTCACTGGTTCTACTCTATGAATATTTATTATTATTTAATTTAATTTTATATTTGTAACCCCGCCACCACCCCCCCTAGTGGGGACAATTAAAACAGCTTTTAGCAGCTTTACTGCTATGGCTGTCGGTTGCCGCAAAATGGCGATATCAAATCAAATCAAACTTTATTTATATAGCACTTTTCATACACAAGCAATGTAACACAAAGTGCTTTACACACAAAAGAAAAGAGAAGAGAGAAAACAAAGGAAGACATAGAAGAAAGTGATGCTAATTTCTGTTAGCCCGTCTATGAGGTTTTACATTATACATTGGCATTAAGCTAGCAGACTTTATGCTTAGTTGTGATACCGGCTGTGAGTGTTTTGAACGTTGTTTCAAACTATGCGGGTTTGATTTAACTTTGATTTGATCTTGGATGCTTAAATTGACGCTTAATATATTGCTTTACTCCTCTTTTATTTTATGTATGCCATTTTTACTGTAGGGCAGGCTAATCTTCAATTAAAACCTTAAAGGAAGAAGATTTTGCCTATTGTTTGAGAACTGACATTGATGTACATAGTGAGTCAGTAACAGTTGTAGATAAAATGTACCTTTGTACGGTTTCTTTTTTTAATATTTTACCACTGCTGTCTGTCCCAAAGAAGAACATAACAGCGGCAGCCTAGTTTGGAGCAATTGGGAGCTACATGAGCCATGTGAACGCGCTGGCGGCCACATCAAAAGCTGTCGCCACTCTGTTACATGCTTGAACGTCCATCACCTTCACGCTCAGTGTTTTCAGCAAGGCAGTGGTCGTCTTGGAGGTGTGTTTGAGGTCGTCGTCTTGTTGGTCTACTGCCCTGGGCCCAGTTTCTGAAGGGAGGGGGTCGTGCTCTGCTTCAGGTGTCTCATCTCCACCAGAGGTGTATAAAGAACTTTAAAAAATACAATCACTGAAAACGACTTTGACAAAAGTTTAAGTCACCTATGAAAAAGACAGATTTAAATAAATTGAGTTTATTACCACTGGACTTACATAGCCGAATAGATAGAGTTAAAATTAATATATTACCATGATTACTTTTTCATTTAGTGGGGACCTTTTTTTTTCTTTCTCACTAATATTCTTTTTATTTTCAATTTTTTCTTTTCATTTTGAGAAGAAATTACACAAATAATCAGGTGGCGGTAACATACCAGACTAGAACCAGTAGAACCAGACTAGAACTAGTAGAACCAGACAAGAGCTGGTAGAACCAGAAAAGAGCTGGTAGAACCAGACTAGAGCCAGTAGAACCAGACTAGAACTAGTAGAACCAGACTAGAGCTGGTAGAACCAGACTAGAGCTGGTAGAACCAGACTAGAACTAGTAGAGCCAGACTAGAACCAGTAGAACCAGACGAGAGCCATGTTGACTAAGTTCCCATCCGGTGGGGCCACAGCCTCTAAGTCTTCTACCTGCGGTGAGGCAATTGGTGGTCCAGCAGACTGCTGCTCCCCATGCCTTGTTGGTTCCCTTCAAGTTCCCTTCCTGCGGGGACACAGCCTCTAAGTTTGCCTCCTGCATAGCTGCAGCCTCCATTTCCCCTAGCTGCGGTGAGGCAGTTGGTGTTCCAGCTTCAAGTTCCCTTCCAGCTGGGCAGCAGTCTCCAAGTTCCCTTCCAGCTGGGTCGCAGCCTCCATGTTCCCTTCTGGCTGGGTCGCCGCCATCAAGTTCCCTTCCTGCTGGGCCGTAGTCTCCAAGTTCCCTTCCAGCTGGGTCGCAGCCTCCATGTTCCCTTCCGGCTGGGTCGCAGCCTCCATGTTCCCTTCCTGCTGTGAGGCAGTTGGTGTTCCAGCTTCAAGTACGCTTCCTGCTGGGGCGCAGCCTCCAAGTTCCCTTCCGGCTGGGTCGCCGCCTCCATGTTCCCTTCCTGCTGGGCCGCAGTCTCCAAGTTTCCACCCAGCTGGGTCAAAGCCTCCAAGTTCCCTTCCGGCTGGGTCGCAGCCTCCATGTTCCCTTCCTGCTGGGTCGCAGCCTCCATGTTCCCTTCCTGCTGGGTCGCAGCCTCCATGTTCCCTTCCTGCTGTGAGGCAGTTGGTGTTCCAGCTTCAAGTTCCCTTCCTGCTGGGGCGCAGCCTCCAAGTTCCCATCCTACAAGGTCGCAGCCTCCATGTTCCCTTCCTGCTGCGCCGCAGTCTCCAAGTTTCCACCCAGCTGGGTCAAAGCCTCCAAGTTCCCTTCCGGCTGGGTTGCCGCCTCCATGTTCCCTTCCTGCTGGGCCGCAGTCTCCAAGTTTCCACCCAGCTGGGTCAAAGCCTCCAAGTTCCCTTCCGTCTGGGTCGCAGCCTCCATGTTCCCTTCCTGCTGGGCCGCAGTCTCCATGTTCCCTTCCTGCTGGGTCGCAGCCTCCATGTTCCCTTCCTGCTGTGAGGCAGTTGGTGTTCCAGCTTCAAGTTCCCTTCCTGCAGGGTTGCAGCCTTCAAGGTCCCTTCCAGCTGTGCAGCAGCCTCCAAGTGAGCTTGAAGACAGCAGGACTGGGGACGTGGATTACTGAAACCATGTCCTGTGGTCTGATGAGACCGAGACAGACCTACCTGGTTCAGATGGTGTCAGGTGTGTGTGTCAGCAAACAGGTGAGGAGGACAGGGACAAGTGTGTCTTGTCTACGGTCAAGTACAGTGGTGGGGGTGTCATGGTTTGGGGCTGTGTAAGTGCTGCCGACACTGTGGAGCTACAGCTCACAGAGGGAACCTACGTCGACATGTACCGTGCTGAAGCAGAGCTTGACCCCCTCCCTTCAGACAGTACATGTTGGTGTAGGTTCCCTCTGTGAGCTGTAGCTCCACAGTGTCGACAGCACTCACACAGCGTCAAACCACGACACCCCGAACACCATACTTGACCGTAGACAAGACACACTTGTCCCTGTCCTCCTCACCTGTTTGCTGACACACACACCTGACACCATCTGAACCAGGAAGGTCTGTCTCGGTCTCATCAGACCACAAGACATGGTTCAAGTAATCCACGTCCCCAGTCTGCCGGTCAGCTCACTGTGTGGGCTTTCTGGTGCATCTTCTGTAGCAGAGGATCCTTCTGAGACGACAGCCATGCAGACCAGCTGGGTCGCAGCCTCCAAGTTCCCTTCCTGCTGGGTCGCAGCCTCCGAGTTCCCTTCCTGCTGGGTCGCAGCCTCCAAGTTCCCCTCCTGCTGGGGCGCAGCCTCCGAGTTCCCTTCCTACTGGGTCGCAGCCTCCATGTTCCCTTCCGGCTGGGTCGCCGCCTCCATGTTCCCTTCCTGCTGGGCCGTAGTCTCCAAGTTCCCTTCCAGCTGGGTCGCAGCCTCCATGTTCCCTTCCTGCTGGGTCGCAGCCTCCATGTTCCCTTCCTGCTGTGAGGCAGTTGGTGTTCCAGCTTCAAGTTCCCTTCCTGCTGGGGCGCAGCCTCCGAGTTCCCTTCCTGCTGGGGCGCAGCCTCCGAGTTCCCTTCCTACTAGGTCGCAGCCTCCATGGTCCCTTCCTGCTGCGCCGCAGTCTCCTAGTTTCCACCCAGCTGGGTCAAAGCCTCCAAGTTCCCTTCCGGCTGGGCCGCAGTCTCCAAGTTTCCACCCAGCTGGGTCGCAGCCTCCAAGTTCCCTTCCGGCTGGGTCGCAGCCTCAATGTTCCCTTCCTGCTGGGTCGCAGCCTCCATGTTCCCTTCCTGCTGTGAGGCAGTTGGTGGTCCAGCTTCAAGTTCCCTTCCTGCTGGAGCGCAGCCTCCGAGTTCCCTTCCTACTGGGTCGCAGCCTCTATGTTCCCTTCCTGCTGAGCCGCAGTCTCCAAGTTTCCATCCAGCTGGGTCGCAGCCTCCAAGTTCCCTTCCAGCTTTTTTTTGTAACACCACCACTGGGGACATTTTTTATTTTATTTTATTCTATTTTATTTAATTTTTGTAACCCCGCCACCACCCCCCCTAGTGGGGACATTTTTTTATTTTATTTTACTTTATTTTATTCCATTTTATTTTATTTTATTTTTGTAACCCCGCCACCACCACCCCCGAGTGGGGACATTTTTATTTTATTTTATTTTATTTTTTTGATCCAGCTGGGTCAAAGCCTCCAAGTTCCCTTCCGGCTGGGTCGCCGCCTCCAAGTTCCCTTCCTGCTGGGTCGCAGCCTCCACATCCCCTACCTGCAGTGAGGCAGTAGGCGGTCCAGCTTCAACTTTTTTTCTTGCAGGGTCACAGCCTCCAAGTTTCCATCCAGCTGGGTCACAGCCTCCGAGTTCCCTTCCTGCTGGGCCGTAGTCTCCAAGTTCCCTTCCAGCTGGGTCGCAGCCTCCATGTTCCCTTCCTGCTGGGTCGCAGCCTCCATGTTCCCTTCCTGCTGGGTCGCAGCCTCCATGTTCCCTTCCTGCTGTGAGGCAGTTGGTGTTCCAGCTTCAAGTTCCCTTCCTGCTGGGGCGCAGCCTCCGAGTTCCCTTCCTACTAGGTCGCAGCCTCCATGTTCCCTTCCTGCTGCGCCGCAGTCTCCAAGTTTCCACCCAGCTGGGTCAAAGCCTCCAAGTTCCCTTCCGGCTGGGTTGCCGCCTCCATGTTCCCTTCCTGCTGGGCCTCAGTCTCCATGTTCCCTTCCTGCTGGGTCGCAGCCTCCATGTTCCCTTCCTGATGTGAGGCAGTTGGTGTTCCAGCTTCAAGTTCCCTTCCTGCTGGGCCGTAGTCTCCAAGTTCCCTTCCAGCTGGGTCGCAGCCTCCATGTTCCCTTCCGGCTGGGTCGCAGCCTCCATGTTCCCTTCCTGCTGTGAGGCAGTTGGTGTTCCAGCTTCAAGTACGCTTCCTGCTGGATCGCTGCCTCCAAGTTCCCTTCCTGCTGGGTCGCAGCCTCCAAGTTCCCTTCCGGCTGGGCCGCAGCCTCCAAGTTCCCTTCCGGCTGGGTCGCAGCCTCCAAGTTCCCTTCCAGCTGGGCCGCACCCTCCAAGTTCCCCTCCTGCTGAGCCGCAGCCTCCAAGTTCCCTTCCAGCTGGGCCGCACCCTCCAAGTTCCCTTCCAGCTGGATCGCTGCCTCCAAGTTCCCCTCCTGCTGAGCCGCAGCCTCCAAGTTCCCTTCCAGCTGGATCGCTGCCTCCAAGTTCCCTTCCAGCTGGGCCGCACCCTCCAAGTTCCCTTCCGGCTGGGCCGCAGCCTCCAAGTTCCATTCTGGCTGGGCCGGAGCCTCCACATCTCCTTCCTGCAGTGAGGCAGTTGGCGGTCCAGCTTCAAGTTTTTTTCTTGCGGGGTCACAGCCTCCAAGTTTCCATCCAGCTGGGCAGCAGCCTCCAAGTTTGCTCCAATGTTTTTTTCATTTTGAGAAGAACTGACTAGAACTAGTAGAACCAGACTAGAGCTGGTAGAACCAGCCTAGAGCTAGTAGCACCAGACTAGAACTAGTAGAACCAGACTAGAGCTGGTAGAACCAGACTAGAGCCAGTAGAACCAGACTAGAACTAGTAGAACCAGACTAGAGCTGGTAGAACCAGACAAGTCCTGCTAGAACCAGACTAGAGCCAGTAGAACCAGACTAGAACTAGTAGAACCAGACTAGAGCTGGTAGAACCAGACTGGAGCTGGTAGAACCAGACAAGAGCTGGTAGAACCAGACTAGAGCTGGTAGAACCAGACTAGAACCGGTCAAAGCAGACTAGAGCTGGTAGAACCAGACTAGAGCCAGTAGAACCAGACTAGAACTAGTAGAACCAGACTAGAGCTGGTAGAACCAGACTAGAGCCAGTAGAACCAGACTAGAACTAGTAGAACCAGACTAGAGCCGGTAGAGCCAGACTAGAACCAGTAGAACCAGACTCCAGCCAGTAGAATCAAACCAGAACCAGTAGACCCAGACTAGAACCAGTAGAACCAGACGAGAGCCATGGTGACTAAGTTCCCATCCGGAGGGGCCGCAGCCTCTAAGTCTTCTACCTGCGGTGAGGCAATTGGTGGTCCAGCTGACAGCTGCTCCCCATGCCTTGTTGGTTCCCTTCAAGTTCCATTCCTGCGGGGACACAGCCTCTAAGTTCGCCTCCTGCATAGCCGCAGCCTCAATTTCCCCTACCTGCGGTGAGGCAGTTGGTGTTCCAGCTTCAAGTTCCCTTCCACAGCTGGGCCGCAGTCTCCAAGTTCCCTTCCAGCTGGGTTGCAGCCTCCACGTCCTCTACCTGCGGTGAGGCAGTTGGTGGTCCAGCTTCAAGTTCCCTTCCTGCTGGGTCGCAGCCTCCAAGTTCCCTTCCTGCAGGGTCACAGCCTCCAAGTTCCCCTCCTGCTGGGTCGCAGACTCCAAGTCCTCTACCTGCGGTGAGGCAGTTGGTGGTCCAGCTTCAAGTTCCCTTCCTGCTGGGTAGCAGCCTCCAAGTTCCCTTCCTGCAGGGTCACAGCCTCCAAGTTTCCCTCCTGCTGGGTCGCAGCCTCCACATCCTCTACCTGCGGTGAGGCAGTTGGTGGTCCAGCTTCAAGTTCCCTTCCAGCTGGGCCGCAGTCTCCAAGTTCCCTTCCTGCAGGGTCGCAGCCTCCACGTCCTCTACCTGCGGTGAGGCAGTTGGTGGTCCAGGTTCAAGTTTATTTCTTGCGGAGTCACAGCCTCCAAGTTCCCTTCCAGCTTTTTTTTTGTAACCCCGCCACCACCCCCCCCTAGTGGGGACATTTTTTATTTTATTTTATTTTACTTTATTTCATTTTTGTAACCCCGCCACCACCACCCCCTAGTGGGGACATATTTTATTTTATTTCATTTTTGTAACCCCGCCACCATCCCCCCCTAGTGGGGACATATTTTATTTTATTTTATTTCATTTTTGTAACCCTGCCATCACCCCTCCTAGTGGGGACATTTTTTCTCTAATATTTTTTTTTGAAAGCCAGAATTAGCAGCAGCAGCAGCGAAAGCGGCAACGATTATTATTTGGTCATATCGCCTACGTGTAATTATATTTCTACTTTAACTTGTCGCAAGTAAGAAATTGGCAAACGTCAATGTAAAGGAGTAAAAGTATATTTTTTAACTTTTAAACAGTAA
Source organism: Decapterus maruadsi (assembly GCA_030347415.2). NCBI lineage: Eukaryota > Metazoa > Chordata > Actinopteri > Carangiformes > Carangidae > Decapterus > Decapterus maruadsi. The sequence continues at coordinate 19,490,486 of CM064889.1, forward strand.
AGTAAAAGTACTATTTTTTTTTTCATTTTGAGAAGAACTGACACAAATAATCAGTTGGCAGTAACATACAAGCCATCAACATCACAACCAGTAGAACCAAACTAGAACTAGTAGAACCAGACTACAACCAGTCGAACCAGACTAGAGTTGGTAGAACCAGACTAGAGACGGTAGAACCAGACTACAACCAGTAGAACTAGACTAGAACCAGATTACAACCAGTAGAACCAGACTAGAGACGGTAGAACCAGACTACAACCAGTAGAACTAGACAAGAACCAGACTACAACCAGTAGAACCAGACTAGAGACGGCAGAACCAGACTAGAGACGGAAGAACCAGACTACAACCAGTTGTAACCAGTTTGTAACCCTGCAATCACCCCTCCTAGTGGGGACATATTTGATTTGATTTTATTTCATTTTTGTAACCCCGCCACCACCACCCCCTAGTGGGGACATGTTTTATTTGATTTTATTTCATTTTATTTTATTTCATTTTTGTAACCCCGCCACCACCCCCCCCTAGTGGGGACTTATTTTCTCTAATAATTTTTTTTTGAAAGCCAGAATTAGCAGCAGCAGCAGAAGCAGCAGCAGCAGAAGCAGCAGCAGCGAAAGCGGCAGCGATTATTATCTGGTCATATCGCCTACGTGTCATTATATTTCTATTTTAACTTGTAGCAAGTAAGAAATTGGCAAACGTCAATGTAAAGGAGTAAAAGTATATTTTTTAACTTTTAAATGTAGTAAAGTAAAAGTACTATTTTTTTTTTCATTTTGAGAAGAACTGACACAAATAATCAGTTGGCAGTAACATACAAGCCATCAACATCACAACCAGTAGAACCAAACTAGAACTAGTAGAACCAGACTACAACCAGTCGAACCAGACTAGAGTTGGTAGAACCAGACTAGAGTCAGTAGAACCAGACTAGAGACGGTAGAACCAGACTACAACCAGTAGAACTAGACTAGAACCAGATTACAACCAGTACAACCAGACTAGGGACGGTAGAACCAGACTACAACCAGTAGAACCAGACTAGAGACGGCAGAACCAGACTAGAGACGGTAGAACCAGACTACAACCAGTTGTAACCAGTTTGTAACCCCGCAATCACCCCTCCTAGTGGGGACATATTTGATTTGATTTTATTTCATTTTATTTAATTTCATTTTTGTAACCCCGCCACCACCCCCCCCTAGTGGGGACATATTTTATTTGATTTTATTTCATTTTATTTTATTTCATTTTTGTAACCCCGCCACCACCCCCCCCCTAGTGGGGACATATCTCTAATAATTTTTTTTAGAAAGCCAGAATTAGCAGCAGCAGCAGAAGCAGCAGCAGAAGCAGCAGCAGCAGAAGCAGCAGCGAAAGCGGCAGCGACTATTATTTGGTCATATCTCCTACGTGTAATTATATTTCTACTTTAACTTGTCGCGAGTAAGAAATTGGCAAACGTCAACGTAAAGGAGTAAAAGTATATTTTCTAACTTTTAAATGTAGTAAAGTAAAAGTACAATTTTTTTTTCATTTTGAGAAGAACTGACACAAATAATCAGTTGGCAGTAACATACAAGCCATCAACATCACAACCAGTAGAACCAAACTAGAACTAGTAGAAGCAGACTAGAAGCAGACTACAACCAGTTAAACCAGACTACAACCACTAGAAACAGACTAGAACTCGTAGAAGCAGACTAAGAGCAGTAGAACCAGAATAGAACCAGTAAAACCAGACTAGAGATGGTAGAACCAGATTAGAAACAGTAGAACAAGACTAGAGCCGGTAGAACCAGACTAGAACTATTTTACCACTACTGTCTGTCCCAAAGAAGAACATAACAGCGGCAGCCTAGTTTGGAGCTATTGGGAGCTACATGAGCCATGTGAATGTGCTGGTGGCCACATCAAAAACTGTCCTCCTTTTATTAGAGGATGCTCCACAGATGCTCAGTAGGGTTTAGGTCTGGAGACATGTTGGACAGTCCTTCACCCTCAGTGTCTTCAGCAAGGCAGTGTTCTTCTTGGAGGTGTGTTTGAGGTCGTTGTCTTGTTGGACTACTGCCCTGGGTCCAGTTTCTGAAGGGAGGGGGTCGTGCTCTGCTTCAGTACGTCACAGTAGGGTTAGGGAACAGGCAGAGCCCCCACCCCTCCAACCTCTGCAGCAGAGGTTGAAGGGTTAGGGGGGTCTGCTCGTCAGTGCTCAGACCATACGCTGCACACTGCATCCAGCTGGTCTGCATGGCTGTCGTCCCAGAAGGAAGCCTCTTCTAGAGAAGATGCACCAGAAAGCCCACACAGTGAGCCGAAGACAGCAAGACTGGGGACGTGGATTACTGGAACCATGTCCTGTGGTCTGATGAGACCGGGACGAACCTTCCTGGTTCAGATGGTGTCAGGTGTGTGTGGCGGCAACCAGGTGAGGAGGACAGGGACAAGTGTGTCTAGGCTACGGTCGAGTACGGTGGTGGGGCTGTCGTAGTTTGGGGCTGCATGAGTGCTGCTAACACTGTGGAGCTACAGCTCACAGAGGGAACCTACGCCGTCATGTACCGCGCTGAAGCAGAGCTTGACCCCCTCCCTTCAGACAGTACATGTTGGTGTAGGTTCCCTCTGTGAGCTGTAGCTCCACAGTGTCAGCAGCACTCACACAGCTTCAAACCATGACACCCCCACCACCGTACTCGACCGTAGCCAAGACACACTTGTCCCTGTCCTCCTCACCTGGTTGCCGCCACACACACCTGACACCATCTGAACCAGGAAGGTTCCTCTCGGTCTCATCAGACCACAGGACATGGTTCCAGTAATCCACGTCCTCAGTCTTCCTGTCTTCGGCTCACTGTGTGGGCTTTCTGGTGCATCTTCTCTAGAAGACGCTTCCTTCTGGGACGACAGTCATGCAGACCAGCTGGATGCAGTGTGCAGCGTATGGTCTGAGCACTGACGAGCAGACCCCCCTAACCCTTCAACTTCTGCTGCAGAGGTTGGAGGGGTGGGGGCTCTGCCTGTTCCCCAACCCTACTGTGCCATACTGAAGCAAAGCACGATCCCTTCCCTTCAGAAACTGGACCCAGGGCAGTAGTCCAACAAGACAACGACCCCAAACACATCTCCAAGACGACCACTGCCTTGCTGAAGACACTGAGGGTGAAGGACTGTCCAACATGTCTCCAGACCTAAACCCTACTGAGCATCTGTGGAGCATCCTCTAATGGAAGGAGGAGGAGCACCAGGTGTCTCATCTCCACCAGAGGTGTATAAAGAACTTTAAAAAATACAATCACTGAAAACGACTTTGGTAAAAGTTTAAGTCACCTATGAGAAAATTACTTGAGTAAAAGTCTTAAAGTAGCTTACATTACATTTACTTAAGTATCAAAAGTATCTAAACAGATAAAGACAGATTTAAATGAATTGAGTTTATTACCACTGGACTTACATAGCCGAATAGAGTTAAAATTAATATATTACCATGATTACTTTTTCTTTTAGTGGGGACCTTTTTTTTTTTCTTTCTCACTAAAATTCTTTTTATTTTCAACTTTTTCTTATCACTTTGAGAAGAAATGACACAAATAATCATGTGGCGGTAACACACAACCCATCAACATCACAACCAGTAGAACCAAACTAGAACGAGTAGAGGCAGACTAGAACCAGACTACAACCAGTAAAACCAGATTAGAGTTGGTAGAACCAGACTAGAGCCAGTAGAACCAGACTAAAACTAGTAGAAGCAGGCTAGAGCTGGTAGAACCAGACTAGAACTAGTAGAAGCAGTCTAGAGCTGGTAGAACCAGACTAGAGCCAGTAGAACCAGACTAGAACTAGTAGAACCAGACTAGAGCTGGTAGAACCAGACTAGAGCCGGTAGAACCAGACTAGAACTAGTAGAACCAGACTAGAGGTGGTAGAACCAGACAAGAACTGGTAGAACCAGACTAAAGCTGGTAGAACCAGACTAGAGCTGGTAGAACCAGACTAGAGCCGGTAGAACCAGACAAGACTGGTAGAACCAGACTAGAGCTGCTACAACCAGACTAGAGCCGGTAGAACCAGACTAAAACCACACTACAACCAGTCGAACCAATAAAAGGAGTAAGGAGTAAAAGTATATTTTTTAACTTTAAAATGTGTTAAAGTAAAAGTAAATTTTTTTCTTCATTTTGAGAAGAAATGACACAATCAGTTGGCAGTAACATACAAGCCATCAACATCGCAACCTGTAGAACCAAACTAGAACTATTAGAAGCAGACTAGAAGCAGACTAGAACCAGACGACAACCAGTTAAACCAGACTACAACCAGTCGAACCAGACTAGAGTTGGTAGAACCAGAGACTAGAACCAGACTACAACCAGTAGAACTACACTACAACCAGTAGAACTAGACTAGAACCAGACTACAACCAGTAGGACCAGACTAGAGACGGTAGAACCAGACTAGAACCAGTAGAACAAATAGAACCAGTCGGACCAGACCTCGGACCTAGTGGAGACATTTTGTATATTATTTTATTTTTGTAACCCCGCCACCACCACCCCCTAGTGGGGACATTTTTTCTCTAATAATTTTTTTTTCGAAAGCCAGAATTAGCAGCAGCAGCGGAAGCAGCAACAGCGGAAGCAGCAGCAGCAGCAGAAGCGGCAGCGATTATTATTTGGTCATATCGCCTACGTGTCATTATATTTCTATTTTAACTTGTAGCAAGTAAGAAATTGGCAAACGTCAACATAAAGGAGTCAAAGTACATTTTTTAACTTTTAAATATAGTAAAGTAAAAGTACAATTTGTTTTTTCATTTTGAGAAGAAATGACACAAATAATCAGTTGGCAGTAACATACAAGCCATCAACATCACAACCAGTAGAACCAAACTAGAACTAGTAGAAGCAGACTAGAACCAGACAACAACCAGTTAAACCAGACTACAACCAGTTAAACCAGTCTACAACCAGTAGAACCAGACTAGAACTAGTAGAACCAGACTAGAACCAGACGACAACCAGCTAATTACAACCATAAAATCCCACTGACCAAGTGTAAACCAGTGAAAATTTGATGTAAGACATTTTAATGCCAATTAAGGCTTTGTTTTTAGATTAGTGATTTCAATGCCTTTTAAGACATTTTTGTAACCCCGCAATCACCCCTCCTACTGGAGACATATTTTATTTTATTTTATTTCATTTTTGTAACCCCGCCACCACCCCCCCCTAGTGGGGACATAATTCATTTTTTTATATTTTATTATTTTATTTCATTTTTGTAACCCCGCCACCACCCCCCCCTATTGGGGACATATTTTATTTTATTTTATATTATATTATTTTTATTTTATTTTACTTCATTTTATTCTATTTCATTTTTGTAACCCCGCCACCACCCCCCCCTAGTGGGGACATATTTTATTTTATTTTATATTATATTGTTTTTATTTTATTTTACTTCATTTTATTTTATCTCATTTTTGTAACCCCGCCACCACCCCCCCCTAGTGGGGACATTTTTTCTCTAATAATTTTTTTTTGAAAGCCAGAATTAGCAGCAGCAGCGAAAGCAGAAGTGAAAGCAGCAGCAAAAGCAGCAGCAAAAGCGGCAGCGATTATTACATGGTCATATCGCCTACGTGTGTAGTTGTATTTCTACTTTTTAAGAAATTGGCAAACGTCAACGAAAAGGAGTAAAAGTATATTTTTTAACTTTTAAATGTAGTAAAGTAAAAGTACTTTTTTTTTTCATTTTGAGAAGAACTGACACAAATAATCAGTTGGCAGTAACATACAAGCCATCAACATCACAACCAGTAGAACCAAACTAGAACTAGTAGAACCAGACTACAACCAGTTAAACCAGACTACAACCACTAGAAACAGACTAGAACTCGTAGAAGCAGACTAAGAGCAGTAGAACCAGAATAGAACCAGTAAAACCAGACTAGAGATGGTAGAACCAGATTAGAACCAGTAGAACAAGACTAGAGCCGGTAGAACCAGACTAGAACTATTTTACCACTACTGTCTGTCCCAAAGAAGAACATAACAGTGGCAGCCTAGTTTGGAGCTATTGGGAGCTACATGAGCCATGTGAACGCGCTGGTGGCCACATCAAAAGCTGTCCTCCTTTTATTAGAGGATGCTCCACAGATGCTCAGTAGGGTTTAGGTCTGGAGACATGTTGAACAGTCCTTCACCCTCAGTGTCTTCAGCAAGGCAGTGGTCGTCTTGGAGGTGTGTTTGAGGTCGTTGTCTTGTTGGACTACTGCCCTGGGTCCAGTTTCTGAAGGGAGGGGGTCGTGCTCTGCTTCAGTACGTCACAGTAGGGTTAGGGAACAGGCAGAGCCCCCACCCCTCCAACTTCTGCAGCAGAGGTTGAAGGGTTAGGGGGGTCTGCTCGTCAGTGCTCAGACCATACGCTGCACACTGCATCCAGCTGGTCTGCATGGCTGTCGTCCCAGAAGGAAGCGTCTTCTAGAGAAGATGCACCAGAAAGCCCACACAATGAGCCAAAGACAGCAAGACTGGGGACGTGGATTACTGGAACCATGTCCTGTGGTCTGATGGGACCGGGACGAACCTACCTGGTTCAGATGGTGTCAGGTGTGTCTGGCGGCAACCAGGTGAGGAGGACAGGGACAAGTGTGTCTTGGCTACGGTCGAGTACAGTGGTGGGGGTGTCGTGGTATGGGACTGTGTGAGTGCTGCTAACACTGTGGAGCTACAGCTCACAGAGGGAACCTATGCCGTCATGTACCGCGCTAAAGCAGAGCTTGACCCCCTCCCTTCAGACAGTACATGTTGGTGTAGGTTCCCTCTGTGAGCTGTAGCTCCACAGTGTCGACAGCACTCACACAGCTTCAAACTATGACACCCCCACCACCGTACTCGACCGTAGCCAAGACACACTTGTCCCTGTCCTCCTCACCTGGTTGCCGCCACACACACCTGACACCATCTGAACCAGGAAGGTTCCTCTCGGTCTCATCAGACCACAGGACATGGTTCCAGTAATCCACGTCCTCAGTCTTCCTGTCTTCGGCTCACTGTGTGGGCTTTCTGGTGCATCTTCTCTAGAAGACGCTTCCTTCTGGGACGACAGCCATGCAGACCAGCTGGATGCAGTGTGCAGCGTATGGTCTGAGCACTGACAAGCAGACCCCCCTAACCCTTCAACCTCTGCTGCAGAGGTTGGAGGGGTGGGGGCTCTGCCTGTTCCCCAACCCTATTGTGACGTACTGAAGCAGAGCACGACCCCCTCCCTTCAGAAACTGGACCCAGGGCAGTAGTCCAGCAAGACAACGACCCCAAACACACCTCCAAGACGACCACTGCCTTGCTGAAGACACTGAGGGTGAAGGACTGTCCAACATGTCTCCAGACCTAAACCCTACTGAGCATCTGTGGAGCATCCTCTAATGGAAGGAGGAGGAGCACCAGGTGTCTCATCTCCACCAGAGGTGTATAAAAAACTTTAAAAAATACAATCACTGAAAACGACTTTGGTAAAAGTTTAAGTCACCTATGAGAAAATTACTTGAGTAAAAGTCTTAAAGTAGCTTACATTACATTTACTTAAGTATCAAAAGTATCTAAAGAGATAAAGACAGATTTAAATAAATTGAGTTTATTACCACTGGACTTACATAGCCCAATAGATAGAGTTAAAATTAATATATTACCGTGATTACTTTTTCTTTTAATGGGGTCCTTTTTTTTTCTTTCTCACTAAAATTCTTTTTATTTTTTATTTTTTATTTTCACTTTGAGAAGAAATGACAGATAATCAGGTGGCGGTAACACACAACCCATCAACATCACAACCAGTAGAACCAAACTAGAACGAGTAGAAGCAGACTAGAACCAGACTACAACCAGTAAAACCAGATTAGAGTTGGTAGAACCAGACTAGAGCCAGTAGAACCAGACTAAAACTAGTAGAAGCAGACTAGAGCTGGTAGAACCAGACTAGAACTAGTAGAAGCAGTCTAGAGGTGGTAGAACCAGACTAGAGCCAGTAGAACCAGACTAGAACTAGTAGAACCAGACTAGAGCTGGTAGAACCAGACTAGAGTTGGTAGAACCAGACTAGAACTAGTAGAACCAGACTAGAGCCGGTAGAACCAGACTAGAACTAGTAGAACCAGACTAGAGGTGGTAGAACCAGACAAGAACTGGTAGAACCAGACTAGAGCTGGTAGAACCAGACTAGAGCTGGTAGAACCAGACAAGACTGGTAGAACCAGACTAGAGCTGGTAGAACCAGACTAGAGCTGGTAGAACCAGACTAGAGCTGGTAGAACCAGACTGGAGCTGGTAGAACCAGACTAGAGCCGGTAGAACCAGACAAGACTGGTAGAACCAGACTAGAGCTGGTAGAACCAGCCTAGAACCAGACTAGAGCTGCTACAACCAGACTAGAGCCGGTAGAACCAGACTAAAACCACACTACAACCAGCCGAACCAATAAAAGGAGTAAGGAGTAAAAGTATATTTTTTAACTTTAAAATGTAGTAAAGTAAAAGTACTTTTTTTTTTCATTTTGAGAAGAAATGACACAAACAATCAGTTGGCAGTAACATACAAGCCATCAACATCGCAAACTGTAGAACCAAACTAGAACTAGTAGAAGCAGACTAGAACCAGACGACAACCAGTTAAACCAGACTACAACCAGTCGAACCAGACTAGAGTTGGTAGAACCAGAGACTAGAACCAGACTAGAACCAGTAGAAGCAGACTAGAACCAGACTACAACCAGTCGAAACAGACTAGAGTTGGTAGAAACAGACTAGAGACGGTAGAACCAGACTACAACCAGTAGAACTAGACTACAACCAGACTACAACCAGTAGGACCAGACTAGAGACGGTAGAACCAGACTAGAACCAGAAGAACAAATAGAACCAGTCGGACCAGACCTCGGACCTAGTGGAGACATTTTGTATGTTATTTTATTTTGGTAACCCCGCCACCACCCCCCCCTAGTGGGGACATTTTTTCTCTAATAATTTTTTTTTCGAAAGCCAGAATTAGCAGCAGCAGCGGAAGCGGCAGCGATTAATATTTGGTCATATCGCCTACGTGTCATTATATTTCTATTTTAACTTGTAGCAAGTAAGAAATTGGCAAACGTCAACGTAAAGGAGTCAAAGTATATTTTTTAACTTTTAAATATAGTAAAGTAAAAGTACAATTTTTTTTTTCATTTTGAGAAGAAATGACACAAATAATCAGTTGGCAGTAACATACAAGCCATCAACATCGCAACCAGTAGAACCAAACTAGAACTAGTTAAACCAGACTACAACCAATAGGACCAGACTACAACTCGTAGAACCAGACTACAACTAGTTAAACCAGACGACAACCAGTAGAACCAGACTAGAACTAGTAGAACCAGACTAGAACCAGAAGACAACCAGCTAATTACAACCATAAAATCCCACTGACCAAGTGTAAACCTGTGAAAATTTGATGTAAGACATTTTAATGCCAATTAAGGCTTTGTTTTTAGATTAGTGAATTCAACGCCTTTTAAGACATTTTTGTAACCCCGCAATCACCCCTCCTTGTGGGGACATATTTTATTTTATTTTATTTCATTTTTGTAACCCCGCCACCACCCCCCCCTAGTGGGGACATATTTTATTTTATTTTATATTTTATTATTTTATTTTATTTCATTTTATTTCATTTCATTTTTGTAACCCCGCCACCACCCCCCCCTAGTGGGGACATATTTTATTTTATTTCATATTATATTATTTTATTTTATTTTATTTCATTTTTGTAACCCCGCCACCACCCCCCCCTAGTGGGGCCATTTTTTCTCTAATAATTTTTTTTTGAAAGTCAGAATTAGCAGCAGCAGCGAAAGCAGAAGCAAAAGCAGCAGCAAAAGCAGCAGCAAAAGCAGCAGCGAAAGCAGCAGCGATTATTACTTGGTCATATCGCCTACGTGTGTAGTTGTATTTGTACTTTTTAAGAAATTGGCAAACGTCAACGAAAAGGAGTAAAAGTATATTTTTTAACTTTTAAATGTAGTAAAGTAAAAGTACTTTTTTTGTTCATTTTGAGAAGAACTGACACAAATAATCAGTTGGCAGTAACATACAAGCCATCAACATCACAACCAGTAGAACCAAACTAGAACTAGTAGAAGCAGACTAGAACCAGACTACAACCAGTTAAACCAGACTACAACCACTAGAAACAGACTAGAACTCGTAGAAGCAGACTAAGAGCAGTAGAACCAGAATAGAACCAGTAAAACCAGACTATAGCTGGTAGAACCAGATTAGAACCAGAAGAACCAGACTAGAGCTGGTAGAACCAGATTAGAACCAGTAAAACCAGGCTAGAGCTGGTAGAACCAGATTAGAACCAGTAGAACAAGACTAGAGCCGGTAGAACCAGACTAGAACTATTTTACCACTACTGTCTGTCCCAAAGAAGAACATAACAGCGGCAGCCTAGTTTGGAGCTATTGGGAGCTACATGAGCCATGTGAATGCGCTGGTGGCCACATCAAAAGCTGTCCTCCTTTTATTAGAGGATGCTCCACAGATGCTCAGTAGGGTTTAGGTCTGGAGACATGTTGGACAGTCCTTCACCCTCAGTGTTTTCAGCAAGGCAGTGTTCGTCTTGGAGGTGTGTTTGGGGTCGTTGTCTTGTTGGACTACTGCCCTGGGTCCAGTTTCTGAAGGGAAGGGGTCGTGCTCTGCTTCAGTACGTCACAGTAGGGTTAGGGAACAGGCAGAGCCCCCACCCCTCCAACCTCTGCAGCAGAGGTTGAAGGGTTAGGGGGGTCTGCTCGTCAGTGCTCAGACCATACGCTGCACACTGCATCCAGCTGGTCTGCATGGCTGTCGTCCCAGAAGGAAGCGTCTTCTAGAGAAGATGCGCCAGAAAGCCCACACAGTGAGCCGAAGACAGGAAGACTGAGGACGTGGATTACTGAAACCATGTCCTGTGGTCTGATGAGACCGAGAGGAACCTTCCTGGTTCAGATGGTGTCAGGTGTGTGTGGCGGCAACCAGGTGAGGAGGACAGGGACAAGTGTGTCTTGGCTACGGTCGAGTACGGTGGTGGGGGTGTAGTGGTTTGGGACTGCATGAGTGCTGCTAACACTGTGGAGCTACAGCTCACAGAGGGAACCTACGCCGTCATGTACCGCGCTGAAGCAGAGCTTGACCCCCTCCCTTCAGACAGTACATGTTGGTGTAGGTTCCCTCTGTGAGCTGTAGCTCCACAGTGTCGACAGCACTCACACAGCTTCAAACCATTACACCCCCACCACCGTACTCGACTGTAGCCAAGACACACTTGTCCCTGTCCTCCTCACCTGGTTGCCGCCACACACACCTGACACCATCTGAGCCAGGAAGGTTCCTCTCGGTCTCATCAGACCACAGGACATGGTTCCAGTAATCCACGTCCTCAGTCTTCCTGTCTTCGGCTCACTGTGTGGGCTTTCTGGTGCATCTTCTCTAGAAGACGCTTCCTTCTGGGACGACAGCCATGCAGACCAGCTGGATGCAGTGTGCAGCGTATGGTCTGAGCACTGACGAGCAGACCCCCCTAACCCTTCAACTTCTGCTGCAGAGGTTGGAGGGGTGGGGGCTCTGCCTGTTCCCCAACCCTACTGTGACGTACTGAAGCAAAGCACGACCCCCTCCCTTCAGAAACTGGACCCAGGGCAGTAGTCCAACAAGACAACGACCCCAAACACACCTCCAAGACGACCACTGCCTTGCTGAAGACACTGAGGGTGAAGGACTGTCCAACATGTCTCCAGACCTAAACCCTACTGAGCATCTGTGGAGCACCCTCTAATGGAAGGAGGAGTAGCACCAGGTGTCTCATCTCCACCAGAGGTGTATAAAGAACTTTAAAAAATACAATCACTGAAAACGACTTTGGAAAAAGGTTAAGTCACCTATGAGAAAATTACTTGAGTAAAAGTCTTAAAGTAGCTCACATTAAATTAACTTAAGTATCAAAAGTATCTGAAGAGATAAAGACAGATTTAAATGAATTGAGTTTATTACCACTGGACTTACATAGCCGAATAAATAGAGTTAAAATTAATATATTACCGTGATTACTTTTTCTTTTAGTGGGGACCTTTTTTTTTTCTTTCTCACTGTTTTTTTTATTTTAAATTTTTTATTTTTCACTTTGAGAAGAAATGACAAAAATAATCAGGTGGCGGTAACATACAACCCATCAACACCACATAACCAGTAGAACCAAACTAGAACTAGTAGAAGCAGACTAGAACCAGACTAGAACCAGAAGAACCAGATTAGAGTTGGTAGAACCAGAGTAGAGGCAGTAAAACCAGACTAAAACTAGTAGAAGCAGACTAGAGCTGGTAGAACCAGACTAGAGCCAGTAGAACCAGACTAGAACTAGTAGAAGCAGACTAGAGCTGGTAGAACCAGACTAGAGCCAGTAGAACCAGACTAGAACTAGTAGAACCAGACTAGAGCTGGTAGAACCAGACTAGAGCTGGTAGAACCAGACTAGAGCCGGTAGAACCAGACTAGAACTAGTAGAACCAGACTAGAGCCGGTAGAACCAGACAAGAACTGGTAGAACCAGACTAGAGCTGGTAGAACCAGACTAGAGCCGGTAGAACCAGACAAGAACTGGTAGAACCAGACTAGAACTGGTAGAACCAGCCTAGAACCGGTAGAACCAGACTAGAGCTGCTAGAACCAGACTAGAGCCGGTAGAACCAGACTAGAGCTGCTAGAACCAGACTAGAGCTGCTAGAACCAGACTAGAGCTGGTAGAACCAGACTAAAACCACACTACAACCAGTCGAACCAGTAAAAGGAATAAGGAACAAAAGTATATTTTTTAACTTTTAAATGTAGTAAAGTATAAGTAGAATTCTTTTTTCATTTTGAGAAGAAATTACACAAATAATCAGTTGGCAGTAACATACAAGCCATTAACATCACAACCAGTAGAACCAAACTAGAACTGGTAGAAGCAGACTAGAACCAGACTACAACCAGACTACAACCAGTCGAACCAGACTAGAGTTGGTAGAACCAGACTAGAGCCAGTAGAACTAGACTAGAACCAGACTACAACCAGTACAACCAGACTAAAGACGGTAGAACCAGACTACAACCAGTAGAACTAGACTAGAACCAGACTACAACCAGTAGAACCAGACTAGAGACGGTAGAACCAGACTAGAACCAGTAGAACAAGTAGAACCAGTCGGACCAGACCTAGGACCTAGTGGGGACATTTTGTATGTTATTTCTATTTGAACTTGTAGCGAGTAAGAAGAGGAGAAGAAGTAAAAAGGAGTAAAAGTATATTTTTTAACTTTTAAATGTATTAAAGTAAAAGTACAATTTTCTTTTCATTTTGAGAAGAAATGACACAAATAATCAGTTGCCAGTAACATACACAACCAGTAGAACCAGACTAGAACTAGTAGAACCAGACTAGAACCAGACAACAAACAGTTAAACCAGACAACAACCAGTTAAACCAGACTACAACCAGTTAAACCAGTCTACAACCAGTAGAATCAGACTAGAACCAGACGACAACCAGCTAATTACAAGCATAAAATCCCACTGACCAAGTGTAAACCATTGAAAATTTGATGTAAGACATTTCAATGCCAATTAAGGCCTTGTTTTTAGATTAGTGAATTCAACGCCTTTTAAGACATTTTTGTAACCCCGCCATCACCCCTCCTAGTGGGGACATATTTTCTCTAATAATTTTTTTTTGAAAGCCAGAATTAGCAGCAGCAGCAGAAGCAGCAGCAGCGGAAGCAGCAGCAGCGGCAGCGATTATTATTTGGTCATTTCACCTACGTGTCATTAAATTTCTATTTTAACTTGTAGCAAGTAAGAAATTGGCAAACGTCAACGTGAAGGAGTGAAAGTATATTTTTTAACTTTTAAATATAGTAAAGTAAAAGTACATTTTTTTTTTCATTTTGAGAAGAAATGACACAAATAATCAGTTGGCAGTAACATACACAACCAGTAGAACCAAACTAGAACTAGTAGAAGCAGACTAGAATCAGACAACAACCAGTTAAACCAGACTACAACCAGTTAAACCAGTCTACAACCAGTAGAACCAGACTAGAACTGGTAGAACCAGACTAGAACCAGACGACAACCAGCTAATTACAACCATAAAATCCCACTGACCAAGTGTAAACCATTGAAAATTTGATGTAAGACATTTTAATGCCAATTAAGGCCTTGTTTTTAGATTAGTGAATTCAACGCCTTTTAAGACATTTTTGTAACCCCGCAATCACCCCTCCTAGTGGGGACATATTTGATTTGATTTTATTTCATTTTATTTTATTTCATTTTTGTAACCCCGCCACCACCCCCCCCTAGTGGGGACATGTTTTATTTGATTTCATTTCATTTTATTTTATTTCATTTTTGTAACCCCGCCACCACCCCCCCCTAGTGGGGACTTATTTTCTCTAATAATTTTTTTTTGAAAGCCAGAATTAGCAGCAGCAGCAGAAGCAGAAGCAGCAGCAGCGGAAGCAGCAGAAGCGGCAGCGATTATTAGCTGGTCATATCGCCTACGTGTCATTATATTTCTATTTTAACTTGTAGCAAGTAAGAAATTGGCAAACGTCAACGTAAAGGAGTGACAGTACATTTTTTAACTTTTAAATGTAGAAAAGTAAAAGTACAATTTTTTTTTCATTTTGAGAAGAAATTACACAAATAATCAGTTGGCAGTAACATACGGCATCAACATCACAACCAGTAGAACCAAACTAGAACTAGTAGAACCAGACTAGAACCAGACGACAACCAGTTAAACCAGATTAGGGCCAGTAGAACCAGATTAGAGCCAGTAGAACCAGACTAGAACTAGTAGAACCAGACTACAACTAGTTAAACCTGACTACAACCAATAGAACCAAACTAGAACTAGTAGAAGCAGACTAGAACCAGACGACAACCAGTTAAACCAGAATAGAGCCAGTAGAACCAGATTAGAGCCAGTAGAACCTGACTAGAACTAGTAGAACCAGACTAGAACCAGACGACAACCAGTTAAACCAGAATAGAGCCAGTAGAACCAGATTAGAGCCAGTAGAACCTGACTAGAACTAGTAGAACCAGACTAGAACCAGACTAGAACCAGACAACAACCAGCTAATTACAACCATAAAATCCCACTGACCAAGTGTAAACCATTGAAAATTTGATGTAAGACATTTTAATGCCAATCGTGGTTTGGCACTGCGTGAGTGCTGCTAACACTGTGGAGCTACAGCTCACAGAGGGAACCTCCGCTGACATGTACTGTCTGAAGGGAGGGGGTCAAGCTCTGCTTCAGCGCGGTACATGACGGCGTAGGTTCCCTCTGTGAGCTGTAGCTCCACAGTGTTAGCAGCACTCATGCAGCCCCAAACTACGACAGCCCCACCACCGTACTCGACCGTAGCCAAGACACACTTGTCCCTGTCCTCCTCACCTGGTTGCCGCCACACACACCTGACACCATCTGAACCAGGAAGGTTCCTCTCGGTCTAGAGCTGGTAGAAACAGACTAGAGCCAGTAGAACCAGACTAGAACTAGTAGAAGCAGACTAGAGCTGGTAGAACCAGACTAGAGCCAGTAGAACCAGACTAGAACTAGTAGAACCAGACTAGAGCTGGTAGAACCAGACTAGAGTTGGTAGAACCAGACTAGAACTAGTAGAACCAGACTAGAGCCGGTAGAACCAGACTAGAACTAGTAGAACCAGACTAGAGCCGGTAGAACCAGACAAGAACTGGTAGAACCAGACTAGAGCTGGTAGAACCAGACTAGAACTAGTAGAACCAGACTAGAGCTGGTAGAACCAGACTAGAGCTGGTAGAACCAGACTAGAGCTGGTAGAACCAGCCTAGAACCGGTAGAACCAGACTAGAGCTGCTAGAACCAGACTAGAGCCGGTAGAACCAGACTAGAGCTGCTAGAACCAGACTAGAGCTGGTAGAACCAGACTAGAGCTGGTAGAACCAGACTAAAACCACACTACAACCAGTCGAACCAGTAAAAGGAATAAGGAGCAAAAGTACATTTTTTAACTTTTAAATGTAGTAAAGTAAAAGTACAATTCTTTTTTCATTTTGAGAAGAAATGACACAAATAATCAGTTGGCAGTAACATACAAGCCATCAACATCACAACCAGTAGAACCAAACTAGAACTGGTAGAAGCAGAATAGAACCAGACTACAACCAGTCGAACCAGACTAGAGTTGGTAGAACCAGACTAGAGCCAGCAGAACTAGACTAGAACCAGACTACAACCAGTCGAACCAGACTAGAGTTGGTAGAACCAGACTAGAGCCAGTAGAACTAGACTAGAACCAGACAACAACCAGTACAACCAGACTAAAGACGGTAGAACCAGACTAGAACCAGTAGAACTAGACTAGAACCAGACTACAACCAGTAGAACCAGACTAGAGACGGTAGAACCAGACTAGAACCAGTAGAACAAGTAGAACCAGTCGGACCAGACCTAGGACCTAGTGGGACATTTTGTATGTTATTTCTATTTGAACTTGTAGCGAGTAAGAAGAGGAGAAGAAGTAAGAAGGAGTAAAAGTATATTTTTTAACTTTTAAATGTATTAAAGTAAAAGTACAATTTTTTTTTCATTTTGAGAAGAAATGACACAAATAATCAGTTGGCAGTAACATACACAACCAGTAGAACCAAACTAGAACTAGTAGAAGCAGACTAGAAACAGACAACAACCAGTTAAACCAGACTACAACCAGTTAAACCAGTCTACAACCAGTAGAACCAGACTAGAACCAGAAGACAACCAGCTAATTACAACCATAAAATCCCACTGACCAAGTGTAAACCATTGAAAATTTGATGTAAGACATTTTAATGCCAATTAAGGCCTTGTTTTTAGATTAGTGAATTCAATGCCTTTTAAGACATTTTTGTAACCCCGCAATCACCCCTCCTAGTGGGGACATATTTGATTTGATTTTATTTCATTTTATTTTATTTCATTTTTGTAACCCCGCCACCACCCCCCCCTAGT
This sequence comes from Decapterus maruadsi, assembly GCA_030347415.2. Classification (NCBI taxonomy): domain Eukaryota; kingdom Metazoa; phylum Chordata; class Actinopteri; order Carangiformes; family Carangidae; genus Decapterus; species Decapterus maruadsi. The sequence continues at coordinate 19,507,576 of CM064889.1, forward strand.
GGGGACATATTTTATTTTATTTTATTTTATTTTATTTCATTTTATTTTATTTCATTTTTGTAACCCCGCCACCACCACCCCCTAGTGGGGACTTATTTTCTCTAATAATTTTTTTTTGAAAGCCAGAATTAGCAGCAGCAGCAGAAGCAGCAGCAGCAGAAGCAGCAGCAGCGGAAGCAGCGGAAGCAGCAGCAGCAGAAGCAGCAGCGATTATTATTTGGTCATATCGCCTACGTGTCATTATATTTCTATTTTAACTTGTAGCAAGTAAGAAATTGGCAAACGTCAACGTAAAGGAGTGACAGTACATTTTTTAACTTTTAAATGTAGTAAAGTAAAAGTACAATTTTTTTTTCATTTTGAGAAGAAATTACACAAATAATCAGTTGGCAGTAACATACAAGCCATCAACATCACAACCAGTAGAACCAAACTAGAACTAGTAGAACCAGACTACAACTAGTTAAACCAGACTACAACCAATAGAACCAGACTAGAACTCGTAGAAGCAGACTAGAACCAGACGACAACCAGTTAAACCAGAATAGAGCCAGTAGAACCAGATTAGAGCCAGTAGAACCTGACTAGAACCAGTAGAACCAGACTAGAACCAGACAACAACCAGCTAATTACAACCATAAAATCCCACTGACCAAGTCTAAACCATTGAAAATTTGATGTAAGACATTTTAATGCCAATCGTGGTTTGGCACTGCGTGAGTGCTGCTAACACTGTGGAGCTACAGCTCACAGAGGGAACCTACACCAACATGTACTGTCTGAAGGGAGGGGGTCAAGCTCTGCTTCAGCGCGGTACATGACGGCGTAGGTTCCCTCTGTGAGCTGTAGCTCCACAGTGTTAGCAGCACTCATGCAGCCCCAAACTACGACAGCCCCACCACCGTACTCGACCGTAGCCAAGACACACTTGTCCCTGTCCTCCTCACCTGGTTGCCGCCACACACACCAGACACCATCTGAACCAGGTAGTTTCCTCTCGGTCTAGGTAGAACCAGACTACAACCAGTCGAACCAGACTAGGGCTACTAGAACCAGACTAGAGCCAGTAGAACCAGACTAGAGACCGGAGAACCAGACTACAACCAGTAGAACTAGACTAGAACCAGACTACAACCAGTAGAACCAGACTAGAACCAGTAGAACAAGTAGAACCAGTCGGACCAGACCTAGGACCTAGTGGGGACATTTTATATGTTATTTCTATTTTAACTTGTAGCGAGTAAGAAATTGGCAAACGTCAACGTAAAGGAGCAAAAGTATATTTTTTAACTTTTAAATGTTTTTTAAACTTTTTTTTTTTTCATTTTGAGAAGAAATGACACAAATAATCAGTTGGCAGTAACATACAAGCCATCAACATCACAACCAGTAGAACCAGACTAGAACTGGTAGAAGCAGACTAGAACCAGACAACAACCAGTTAAACCAGATTAGAGCCAGTAGAACCAGATTAGAGCCAGTAGAACCAGACTAGAACTAGTAGAACCAGACTAGAACCAGACGACAACCAGCTAATTACAACCAGATTAATTGATAATGAAAGTAATCGTTAGGTGCAGCTCTAGTGGAAAGTTAACGATGCTGCAACTTCAACCAATAAAACTGTGTGTGTGTGTGTGTGTGTGTGTGTGTGTGTGTGTGTGTGTGTGTGTGTGTGTGTGTGTGTGTGTGTGTGTGTGTGTGTGTGTGTGTTACCTTTGACCCTGGATGTTGATCTTCAGGTGGTTGTCCACAGGTTGCCCGCATTACTTACGTGTCCATGGCAACGGGAGTTTGTGTTTGTGTTCAATGTGATCAATAAATAACCAATAAAAGATCAATGAAAGCTGAAACATCATTTAGACTATTTCTAAATAATTAAAATGATGACATTTGATCACATTAGACGTATTGAGTGTAAGCACTCAATACCATAATTAGCCATAAGCATCTGAGAAACAGTCCATAATTAACATATATCACATGAAAAGCAGCTAAGCTGTTAAAAACTAAACAAGGCAACAGTGTAGCTACGATGCAGGCAGCTGTCATACATGTCAGTACCAAGCAAAATTAAAGTCCTCAATGACATATTGAAATTAAAAACAACTCATTCTACTATAGCAAATACAAAATGCAGCCCCATGCTATCATCATTATTCCTACTTAACACACTGTTAAGCCAAAACAGCCCAAAATATGAACATTTTGCAGTGGTGTTTTTAATGTTTGACACAATCACGAGAATCTTCTAGCCTGGAAAAACAGGGCACTTCTCAGCAGCTCACATACTTGTACAGCACTGCCGAATAACGCATACACCCTGTAACTTTATTGCTGGCTGGAACTTCAACCAATAAAACTGTGTGTGTGTGTGTGTTACCTTTGACCCTGGATGTTGATCTTCAGGTGGTTGTCCACAGGTTGTCCGCATTACTCACGTATCCATGGCAATGGGAGTCCAGACATCTGATTGGCTGAGAGAAGAGCAGAGGATTAGCTGTTTGTGTTTGTGTTCAATGTGATCAATAAATAACCAATAAAAGATCAATGAAAGCTGAAACATCATTTAGACTATTTCTAAATAATTAAAATTTTGACATTTGATCACATTAGACATGAGTGTAATTGAAATGTATTAAAATATATTTTACTTAAATTTATTTAAACTATTTTTCATTTTATCACAAGGAAATTGTTGTAGTAGTTAAAAGTGCAGTTTAGGTGCCACTCAGTGACGTTCTGGTGCCATTACATTTACGTTGTTAAAGGAATATTATAACTGTTACATATCTAAAAAGGCTGAGCCATAAGCATCTGAGAAACAGGCCATAATTAACATATATCACATGAAAAGCAGCTAAGCTGTTAAAAACTAAACAAGGCAACAGTGTAGCTACGATGCAGGCAGCTGTCATACATGTCAGTACCAAGCAAAATTAAAGTCCTCAATGACATATTGAAATTAAAAACAACTCATTCTACTATAGCAAATACAAAATGCAGCCCCATGCTATCTTCATTATTCCTACTTAACACACTGTTAAGCCAAAACAGCCCAAAATATGAACATTTTCCAGTTGCTGGTGTTTTTAATGTTTGACACAATCACGAGAATCTTCTAGCCTGGAAAAACAGGGCAGTTCTCAGCAGCTCACATACTTGTACAGCACTGCCGAATAACGCATCCACCCTGTAACTTTATTGCTGGAGATCTTTGAATCACATGGTTTTTTACCAGCTCATATTTTAGGCTTAAAGGTTGAATATGTAGAATATTTATTAAAGGGATAGTTCAACATTTTGGCAAATTGGCCCATTGCCATAATCGCTATAGTCATAGCAGTAGGTTCGTTACCTTTAATTGTCGGTGCAAGCTATTTTCAGTACGGCGGAGCGGAGCAGCAGGCTGCTCAGGGCTATTCTATGGAGGCAAAGGGAATTTCTTGGTTTCCCTCATCAAACTCATCAAATACACAACCCAGCAACTCAAAAGCGCTGTTGTGGACACGTTGTGAGCTGCAGAACCACCACGCTATGAGATAATGACGGAACGATACGAAACGGAGCCTTTTTTCGAGGTAAATACAGGGTAAATACAGAGACTGCTTGCTGAAAAACTGTCCCTGAACGCAACGCGCATCAGCGGTTATGCATGAATTTACCTCTGAAATGGCTCAGTTTCGTATCGTTCCGTCATTATCTCATAGCGTGGTGGTTCTGCAGCTCACAACGTGTCCACAACAGCGCTTTTGAGTTGCTGGGTTGTGTATTTGATGAGTTTGATGAGGGAAACCAAGAAATTCCCTTTGCCTCCATAGAATAGCCCTGAGCAGCCTGTTGCTGCGCTCCGCCGTACTGAAAATAGCTTGCACCGACAATTAAAGGTAACGAACCTACTGCTATGACGATAGCGATTATGGCAATGGGCCAATTTGCCAAAATGTTGAACTATCCCTTTAAAGCTACATTTAAAAAATATATATATACATCCATGGTGCGTTTTGAGGTGTACAGAATGAAAGTATTGCTTCTCCATACATTTTTTTAAAAATCTGAATTAATATTTTTAACATTTTTGACATATCAACTCTAGTGGAAAGTTAACGATGCTGGAACTTCAACCAATAAAACTGTGTGTGTGTGTGTTACCTTTGACCCTGGATGTTGATCTTCAGGTGGTTGTCCGCAGGTTGTCCGCATTACGTATCCATGGCAACGGGAGTCCAGACATCTGATTGGCTGAGAGAAGAGCAGAGGATCAGCTGTTTGTGTTTGTGTTCAATGTGATCAATAAATAACCAATAAAAGATCAATGAAAGCTGAAACATCATTTAGGCTAATAATTAAAATGATGACTCATACATTTGATCACATTAGACGTATTGAGTGTAGGCCTAATTGAAATGTATTAAAATATATTTTACTTAAATGTATTTAAACTATTTTTAAACTATTGAATAAGGTTGAATAAGGTAATCCTACATATTCAACCTTTAAAGGCCTTGACAGTGTGGATGACACCCCACATTCATTTTCCACATTCAAAAATATTGTTTTAGCATAACTATCTGAAAAACACAGTCACGCCTTCAGAAATCATTTCGGTAGTTTCCCTTCAGCTGTGTGCGCGAGGTGCATGCAGTTCTCGGCGGGCAGGCAGAACTCGGCATAACACCAGTGCTATTTGTAGCTAAAGGTTCGTTCGCAAGTGAGAAAAAAAGTCCACAAAATAATTAATTTGGGACTTCAGACTGTTTTTGAGTAAAACACCGAGTTGTTTCAGACATGACAAAGTGGTTTCACGCTACTCACTGTTCGCTAAAGTCAAGAATCAAAGAAGAAATGGAGAAATACGAGCTCAGTAATGGCGACCGCTCGTCTTCTCCGCTGACCAGATCAAAGGCGCCGCGCCGCCCTGACCAACACAACGCACGCGAGCCGCCACGCAGCCGCTCAGTGGCGTCGTTACATTTAGGCTACGTTGTTAAAGTAAAATTATTAATATTTCATATCTGAGAAACAGCCCATAATATCTCAAACATGAAAAGCAGCTTAAGTGTCAGAAACTAACCGGCAGCTGTCACCTCTGTCTACCTGTCAGTAAAACACCGGTGCTACTCCCGCCGGTGGTGGCCTACGTAGCTCGCGCACAGCTGAAGCTAGGTTATTTCAGTCAAAAATGATAAAAACACGACGAAAATTAAAACATTTTCGTCCAAAACAATGAAAAAAAACACGAAAATTAGAAACACTTCGGTTGTACTGTTTGTATAAAGGTCCAGCGAGAAAGAAAAAATGTTCAGGTGGCTAACAGGAAAAATAATTAAGTCCACAAAATATCAAACTGGACTTTACGACTGTTTATGAGCAAAAAAAACGAGTTTTACCAGACATAACACAGCTGTTTCACTACTCACTGTTCGCCGTTAAGTCAAGAATTAAAGAAGAAATGGAGAAATACGAGCTCAGTAATGGCGACCGCTCGTCTTCTCCGCTGACCAGATCAAAGGCGCCGCGCCGCCCTGACCAACACAACGCACGCGAGCCGCCACGCCGCCGCTCAGTGGCGTCGTTACATTTACGTTGTTCAAGTAAAATTATTAATATTTCATAACTGAGAAACAGCCCATAATATCTCAAACATGAAAAGCAGCTAAAGTGTCAGAAACTAACCGGCAGCTGTCATACCTGTCACCTCTGTCTACCTGTCAGTAAAACACCGGTGCTACTCCCGCCGGTGGAGGCCTACGTAGCTCGCGCACAGCTGTTGCTAGGTTATTTCAGTCAAAAATGATAAAAACACGACGAAAATTAAAACATTTTCGTCCAAAACAATGAAAAAAAACACGAAAATTAGAAACACTTCGGTTCGTATAGTTGTTACTGTTTGTTTAAAGGTCCAGCGAGAAAGAAAAAATGTTCAGGTGGCTACTTGTAGCTAACAGTTTGTTCAGGAAAAATAGTTAAGTCCACCAAATATTAAACTTTGGACTTTACGACTGTTTAAGAGCAAAAAACCGAGTTTTATCAGACATAACACAGCTGTTTCAGTAGGCTACTCACGGTTCGCTGAAGTCCAGAAGCAAAGGAGAAATCCGGGAGCTCCGTAAAATCTTCTGCTCCTCTTGTCGTCGTCTTCTCAACTGACCAGATAGCGCCGCTCACCGCAACATCAAAGGCGCCGCTTAGCGCTGACCGCAACATCAAAGGCGCCGCTCAGTCCTCGCGCCGTCACGTTTTTACGTTCTTAAAGTGACAGCACAACTGTTGTTACAGTAGGAGGAGGGATGGACCAGTTCAGAACTGGAACCAGCACCAGCTTCTTTTTGACTGAGCTTTGACTGGTACTGGACCCAGACCTGGTGCTGCTGCTGGTGAAACAGAGGCTGGTCCTGGTCCTGGTCCTGGTCCTGGTCCTGGTCCTGGTCCTGGTCCTGGTCCTGGGACTGGAATCGGTTCTGCTACCGGTTCTGGTACTGGTACCAGTTCTGGTACTGGTATCGGTTCTGGTACCGGTCCGGTTCTGAACTGGTTCTGGTACCGGTTCTGGAACCGGTTCTGGTATTGATTCTGGTACTGGTTCTGGTACTGGTACCGGTTCTGGTACCGGTACCAGTTCTGGTACTGGTTCTGGTTCTGGTACCGGTTCTGGAATCGGTTCTGGTACTGGTACCGATTCTGGTACCGGTCCGGTTCCGGTTCTGAACTGGTTCTGGTACCGGTTCTGCTTCAACTGGTGGAAGGATGGAGAGGATGGATAGAGGGATGGAGCGGAGAGGAGGGATGGAGCAGAGAGGAGGGATAGAGGGATGGAGCAGAGAGGAGGGATGGAGCAAAGAGGAAGGATAGAGGGATGGACGGATGGAGGGATGGAGCAGAGAGGAGCAGGGAGAGAGTCCTCACACCATGTTCTAAACAATTTTCAAAAATTAATATCATAGATTGTGGGAAATACCCCACCCCCCAGTCTCATTAAAAAAAAGTATGAAACTCTGGACCTTATTTGTCATTTGGTCCCAATGTCCCTTGGTGTGTGTGGTGATTCTGGAGTCTCTGTACTGTATAACAGTGGAGCTATTGATTAATATTGCAAGATATTAATGATTAATTCCAATAAAAAATCACCAAAATTATACAAATGCACATTTTTCCAAAAAAGCTGTTGTTGTATGACCACGAGGAGTCCCTTGGTGTGTGTGGTGATTCTGGAGTCTCTGTACTGTATAACAGTGGAGCTATTGATTTTTTTTTCGGAGCGTCTTGCTCTTGTATTGCAAGACAACGTTTCGTCTCAGCGTTATTGATCCCGGAAGTCCGAATCTGTGAATATCTTTCCAACTTTACTTAACTGCGGTTAGCAGCCTTCATCTCTTGGGGGGGATTTCTTGGTTTCCCTCATCAAACTCATCAAATACACAATCCAACAACTCCACAACGCTCTGGTGGACAAGTTGTGACCTGCACATTCACCACGCTATGAGATAATAACACAACGTTACCACACAGAGTTGTTTTAGAGGGAAATACAGAGACTGTTGATGAAAAACTGTCCCTGAAGGCAACGTGCATCAGGGGTTTTGCATGAAATGAACTAACTATAAATTTGCATTCCTTAGGTTTGATGAGAAATCCTTTTTTTTGTAGAAACATCTCATATGACATCATATAACCTTATTTGGTAAATATCTTTTCACGTTTTTTTCAACCCCGTTTCATCAATAGAAGGTCTTATTCCCTTTAGTAATATCCTCATTATTCCAAATGATTGTTTTATGTGGAGAAAAATTATGTACACAGCGCCTCAGCCTGTTCCTGTTTCACACCTGTGACATCATCTGACGTCCAGTGGGAGGAGCTTCTTCCCTGTGTTGCTAAGCGACAGGAGTCTCAGTCACAGTCAAACACACTTTTATTGAGTTGATTGTAGCTGTGAAGCTTCAAAGTGCTGCCAGATTAACAAAGTGCTCAAACTAAAACAAAAACGTTACAGAAGCTTCAGTTTGGTCCGAAAATAATCAACACACAGTAAATAAACAAGTAAACAAACAAACAAACAGTGTCTTTTCTATACAACAGTAAAAAGCTGCAGCTGCGCATCGTTCCTGTACAAAAATACATCCCACTCTTCATCACTGTACATTCTCCTCATCATCATCATCATCATCATCACGCTACAACTTTATTTATTTATTTGTCAGATTGAACGATGTGTCTCCGTCCTGAAGAAGAAAAGTGAAGCTGTGAACATCTGGAGCAACGGTCCAGATGTTGATGTGGCGTCTCCGTCACGTGACTGTTACATCATCAACGGTTAAACAGACGTCATTCAGAAACTATCAAGTGCTAATTAAACAGAGTCTCCTGTTCAATAAAGTTTTGTATTCAAACTGAGACTGAAGGATGAAGAGCTGATTAATGATGATGGGTTTTTTTTTTTAAATCATCTATAAATAATCAATAAACTCAATCAATTACTGGTGTATTTTGAAAAAAATAAAATTCAACTTTCGTTTTTGAAGCAAAGAAAAACTTGTTTCTGTTTCTGTGCGTTCCTGTTCACAGGCTGGTGAACTACGGAAGCCCAGAGGGACCATGGACAAACAGAAACCTGCTTCTGGTATTTAAACCGAGGGAAACTCTGGATCCGTCTCTAAAGTCACATGACAGGCTGTTTGTGGGCGGAGCCTGGAGAGCTGGACGCACGACAGCTAAGTGTTAGTAAATAAATGACTGTGAAAGATAATAACAGAGACTCCTCTTTCTTCTTCCTCCTCCTCCTCTTCCTCTTCCTCCTCCGGCTCTCTAACTCTGTCCGTTGCTGCTGATGTTGTTGTTCTTGTTGTTCTTGGTCTTGGTGCTGCTGCCGCTCTGAGGCTTCTGCTCGTCTCCGGTCAGCAGAGCTTTGATCTCGGAGGGAATCTTCCCCTGATCCATGGCCGAGCACCACTGTTTGTACTGCAGGACAGAAACAACACAACAACACAACACACTCAGTTTCTGTTTATGTGTATTTAGATATTTTGTGTATTTTGTATGGTCAATGAACATACAAAATACTATCCATCCATCCATGATTATGTTACAGTAAATATATTGAGGAGAGACCTCATTTACAATATAGCCGAGACAAAACACACAATTACCAAAAAGTAAAAAATGTATATTTATATTAATATTTCTGTGTGTTCACTCTGACTTGTTTTTCTCTGCTCTTCGCTTTAATATTTCCACTCTTCAGCTCTTATGTAACTGAACCTCCCCCTGGGGATCAATAAAGTTTTCTGGTTCTGGATCGGTGGATCTCAAGCTGGAGCTCAAACCGTTCTCACACACACACACACACACACACGATCATCAGTTTAACCTCATCTGAATTGTTGCTGATTCACTTTAATGTAAATTATTCTGTGACATGTTTTTACAGATGCAGAATCTCTGTTACTTGATCTGTTGTAATTATTATTTCAGGATCTTTGTCTTTCTGTGTTCCTTTATTCTTTCTTTCATGTTAAAACAGTTTGTGATTGTTGTTGTTGTGACGTTTACCATCTCCAGCTCCTCCCTCAGGGCGCAGATGGCTCTCTCCTTACTGGACACCAGTTCCTCCAGATACTGGTACCTCAGCTTCTTCCTGGCTCGACACTCCCTGGCGCTCTGCCGGCTGCGCTCCAATTTGGCCTTCAGGTCGATTTTAGCAGGTTTACGTCCACGTTTCCCCGGTTTCTTCACTTTACCAGCCACCATCTGACAAACAGAGCAGAAACATGTTCAACACAGAGAGAAATCCCTCTCAATGCAAGGTAGATTTTAAATTTAAATCCCAAAAAGAACTAAAGAGGAATGTGAACATTCATTTCTCACATGTTATTGTCAATACAACAGTACTTTACCAATGTTTAATGTTAAACTTAACTTGTGTGTTCTGTAATTTACAACTGCAACTGTGTTTATTTATTCATAGTTCTTATTTGTATTATTCACTGTATTTGTATAATTACATTCACTATCTTTTATTTTATTCTATAGCCTGACCAGGGACAAAGACTGCACATTAGCTGGAGTTAGACGTCTTATTTGCATCTGTGACAATGTTGTATGTATCGCACCTGTTAAATAGACATTAAAATAAAATTAAATGACAGATTAGTTCTGTACAACTGAGACTGAGCAGCGACCTGATGCGTTGAACACATTACACGTCATTTATGAGCTACCTGACGTTTTCTGTCAGATTGAATCTATAAACTTCTTTAAATACAGTTTTCTTTATCTGATGCTAATGTTCACAGTGGGAGAATAAACCACTCTCAGTCTGTACAGATTAAATTAAAACCCTTTAAATCTTCCAGGACTCATCAGGAACCTGGATCCCAGGCGCTGCTAACATTAGCCACCGTTAGCTTCAGCTATTCTACAGCACAGGCTAGTTAACGGCAACGGAGACCGTTAATAAGCTGTTAATAACCAGTTATAGACTTAATATTAACCAGTTAACGTTATAACCAGATGTTAGTTGAGCTGTGACGGAGCTGTAACAGCTGGCTCCAGGTGAAGTGGAGTTAGCCTCCGTTAGCTTCTCACCTTGTTATCGTCCATGTTGGTCAGTGCTAACGTGCTAGCGGGTAGCAGCCGTTAGCCACAGTGAGCTAACAGCTAACAGGTATTTTCACACGAACTCTCTCCGACACCAACAAACCGAGTTTAAGTGAATCAAACTCTCATTAACACCGATAATTAACGCGACGCTGCTGCTGCTTCGCTTTGTTTACATCGTGTTTCCTCGTGACGTAACGCGCCTACGTCAGATATAGTTGCCTTTTCTTTTTTGTGTTGAACAAACCTTTATTGGTTAAAATGAAGTTGACAATGAACAAAAGTAAGCAAACAGGTAACAAAATTAACAATAAATAACAAATGTTACCTTGTTGCGTCGTTTTTTGCATTAAAAACTTCATTTGTCACTCTATTGTAAATGTTTTATTAATTCATAATTTAAAGTGAGTAAACAAGGTCTTCATTTCACCTCAATGTTATAAATGTGTTCATAATTTGGTCAAACTTTGTAAAAAAAAATATTTGACTTGTATCTCCAGGAAATTACTTTTTTTTCTCTTATTTACTCAGTTTCTTAAAAATTCAGACGTGCAGTGTGAATAATAAATATCATCTGGATTTCCCATAGTTGAGATATTATTCTTGCTTACAGTCGTCCGCTCACCTGACAGAACAATAACTTCTGTTTTTTACTGACCTCTTCACTTTATCTCTGTCTTCCACTTCTGCCTTAACTTCTCACTTCTCCCTCTGACGTTGAACCAACACGTCGACCCGAGAAACAACAAAACTGATGACGTGACCAGTCAGTCTGAAAGAGTTTGTTTTCAAAGTCTCATTGTTTTTATTAACTTTTATTTAACTTATCCACTCAATATCTCACAACTTTGACCAAAAAAGTTAAAGTTTATTTTGGTTTCTCAAAATGTGATTTAAAAGTGGATTTCTTTTTAAACTTTCACTTTCACTCGGGCTGTTTTTGTCTGAGTAAATATTTTGACCTAATCACATTTATTTTTTGCTGCCAACTGATCTATGATATTGTGTAAATACTTGTTTTTTTCCCCCCTAAACTTTGTGTCTCATGACTTTGGCTGAAACAATGAAAAACTCTGTTCTGAATGTGGTTTGTGACTCCAAACTCTCTTGTTGACTTTCTACAATTACAAACAGTTGCTCTTTGGCTGATTTAAGATAAAACTTATAAACCTGTGAGTCTGTAACTCTCTGGTTGTGTCGATAAAACCTTCCTGTTTTATTCCAATAGATAATAAGAGTCCTGTGGTCTGATAATGAACCTGCTCTGAACAGTTGTTGCTGTGTTTTCTGTGGACGGTGAGTTCAGGAACCTCCGGCTCTGCAGCAGCTCGGAGCTTTGATCGTGTCGCTCACATTCATCAGTCTGAGTTAACCATGCATGCTAATTGCTCCAGTATGAAAAACTTTTCCCTTCTGCCTTCATCACGTCCATTGTCCTGGACCTGCTCACGGTCCTGTCGCTGCAGCCTCAGGAGGGAAGTTACTGCAGCGCTGACGCTAGATTCAAACTTATAATGAATCCAGTTTAGCTGTGTTGATGTATCAACCATAGCTTTTACTGGATTTCTCATTATTTCATTTTTAATGCAGGAAGTCACAATTATGTTTTATTATCAGAATTATGACCTAAAATGTCTCTTCTTCTTTATTTTGACATCATTGTGAGTTTAAACATAACTTTATATGTGATAATTAAGACTTCAGACAATGACAGTGAAACATTTCTCCACTGAGAATAAACAAAATATATAGAGAAACAAACAGCCTGCAAAAGAATGGGAAACCCAGGAGACCTGAGGCCACACCTTTGCTGAGGGACAGGGACCTTTTTCTTTTCTGGCAGTTTGAACACAGAAAAGATGAAAATAAAAACTAAATTATACAGTTTAAAATGTAATGTGTCGTCTGTAACTTTATGTCTTTAGGAGATCATTTATTCTTCCACTTGCTCAACGGTTCACATGGGGTGCCCAAACTTTTGCATGACACTGTAAATCTCTACAACTTATCTATATGATTAAAAATAAATAAATATACAGCATTTATAGCTTATATCGCCATTATATAGGCCCATATTATTATTGCCTCATTTTTTTTTGTATAGAGAAGAAAAATGCAGTGACACTTTGTAGGTTAGTAGAGGAGCTGAAAACCCCCACCTCTCTCCCTTTATCTTATTTATCTCATTTACTTTTACTTTTATTTTCCCCATTTTTTTCTTTATTCTGTGACTTCTTTCTTTCATTTTATACAGTTGGTGATATTCTGAAACCTGTGTATTCTGTATTACACTGTACCACGCCAATATGTTGTGTACAATTATCATTCAATAAAAAATATATTTTATAAAAGTATTCACACTTCCTGCCTCTCGCTTGTCGCTGTTAAAGGCGTAGCCGCCATTTTGTGTCGGCTGAGTGAAACGGCGCCTGCGCCTTTAAGAGCCTGTTGAGTTCATTTGACTGGAGCTGCGATGACGACATCCCTTTATTTTTATCGCAGTGACCTCATCGCTTATGGCAGCGGGAGGACCGAGGCTGCTCTTCTCTTCGGTACAACTTCACCGACACCGACACTTTCTCCGTTTTAAAACAAACAAACAAACAGCCCAGACCCTGACCCCCGGTTTCCTGCCTCCAGCCCCCCGGTTCTCCCCACAGCCCCGGCCCCGGGAGGCGCAACGGCTCCTCGGACTTTGACGTCGAGTTTTCAAACGGTGAGTTCAGCGACATTTCTGGTCCCGGTGTTCCGAGAAGTTCCGTTAACGGGGCCTAAAAGTTTCACGTTTTGATCGGTGTGGGAGTCGAAGTCGACGGTAACACCGAGTCGGTCTGATCACGGTCAGTGGTTCAGTAACGTTACCGACAAAATGTCAGAGATCGAGCCGAGATCCGAGACCCGAGACCCGGTCACGTAACGTTAACGACGGAAAATGTCGACGAGCATCAACCGAAAGTTCAGACAAACTCCAACCGCCGCCGCCGCACGGTTCACCGGGCAGCAGCAGCAGCAGCTCCCGGTAACGGAACTTTTTATCAGCTGACAGAGACCACGAGAGACCAGAGTCCGTTTACCGAGCCAGATCCGACCGAGGCCGGTAGGACCAGACCAGATTTAAACATTAGATCAGTCTGAAAGTAAAAACCCCTCCAGTTTATGACCACAAATATATACAAGATAGATAGAGAAACACAAACGTTATAACTAATAATAACGTTAAATCTGAACCTACAGCATTTAAATCCATGTCCACATTCATTTACTGTCACATCTAAGTTCAATCCACCTTAAGTTGTTGATTTTATATGATTGACACAACTATTTTTTTTTTAAATTACTGACTGTTTCAAACAGTGACAGAGTAAAAAAAAGATAGATGGAAAGGAACTGGAACTTTTTTATCAGCTGACAGAGACCACGACAGACCAGACTCCGTTTACCGTGGCCGGTAGGACCAGACCAGATTTAAACATTAGATCAGTCTGAAAGTAAAAACCCCTCCAGTTTATGACCAGAGTTACAAATATAAAGTTCATTAAACGCCAGTTTATCATTAAACACAAACTTTATAACTGATATTAACATTAAATCTGAACATTTATAACATTTAAATCCATGTCCACCTTCATTTGCCGTCCTGCATAAGCAGCAGACCTCCTAATACCACCTTAAAACAGTGAGTTTATATGTTGATTAATATCACAAGAAAGATCATACCACCTCAAGTTATTGAGTAAAAAAGATAGATAGATAGATAGATAGATAGATAGATAGATAGATAGATAGATAGATAGATAGATAGATAGATAGATAGATAGATAGATAGATCCTTTTATCATTATTACTTAATACTACCTTAGTTTGAGTTCAGTGTTTTGTCTGTAAATGATGATTATTGAACACCGTTGACCTTGTGATGTTATTATAATGGACAGTAAAGTTAAATCTTACACATTTTAAATAAAACGTTCTTATTTTATTCAGCGATAGACCTCAGAGACATAAAGTCAGACTTCCTGATACCGCCTTAAACAGGTGGTTAATGTGTGATGGTTGTTTATAACAACAGTGCAGAAGGGAAAAAAGAGGAGTGTGAGTTTCTCTTTATGTCGTTTGTTTCTTACTCAGGTGTCATTAAAGTAGTTTAATGTCAGAGAGGTTTTTAATTGGAGGAGGTTGTGATGTCAGTTGTTTCCTTGTTGACTGGCATTAATGTTGGACATTTAAATCAATAGACAAGACAATAATACCACCTTAAAAGCCTCAGTGTAGACACCTGTTGATGAACGATTAAAATCTGAATTATTGATCAGTTCACAGCCAGAAAAAACAGTGAAGTGAGCTGATCAATGGTTTAACCTGAGAGCCGATCAAACAGTGAACTAAATGTTGACGTCAGTTCATATAAAGATAAATAAACTCAGATCGTCAGTCTGGACTCTGTTAATGACCGTATTGATCTGTTAATAATCAGATGAACAAGAGAAACTGGAGCTTCATGAACTGAAGGATTAAATCAACCAACTATAAACCAACAGAAAGCACCGAGAATCAAACATTTGATATAATATATATTGACATAATGATCAAAACATAAAGTACAGTTGTGTGATATTCAACCGTGTTTTACTTTGTTCTTTTCATCTCTGAGTGTGTAGTTCACAGCCCCGAGACATTGTAGGATATTCTGGTGTCGGTGTTGTTGTTGTGGCTCTGAGACTGACTCCAGATCAGATCTGACCTGAGTTCAGCTCCAGGTTTTATTGCATCGTATGATTTTTAGCGGCGGCTCATTGAGGAAGTCGGTGTCGTCATCGTCGTCGTCTGTCTGAGGAGGGAGGGGTCAAAGGTCAGAGTGACAGCTGAGTGTGTGTGTGTACCTGAGCAACAGGTAGAGTCTGTGCTGTCTGTCTCCATCAGACTGTGTCTCTGTGTAGATGAAGACAGTTGTAGACGTTAACGTCCACATGACCTACATCAGTCTGTTCTGTAGGTGTTGCGTTTACTTCGAGGACCTCCTGGTTCTGTGGGAAATCTGAACACCCACAGTGACTATGGATCCGTCCTGTGATAATATGTCGTTAAAGGGACATTGTGTAGGAATTCCTCCATCTAGCGTTGTGGTTGTACATCACAGGCAACACAATCGTATTTATTCATGCTGCATTCATGTGAAATTAGGCAGACGGCAGGCGGACGACAGCCGCTGCAGGTAACGCTATAAACAAGCCTCTATGTAAACAAGTGGTCCGTCAGCACGAGGCAAAAACAATACACGTGACAATATGAAGAACCAAATAATCCATTTTCGTGAATAGATAACAGGAGAAGTTAGGCAATGTCCCTTTAAGTGTTACCGTAATTAATTAAACCGCTGCTTTAGGCGATCAGCCTGAGAGTGGGCGGGGCTCCGATACAGGAAGTGCCTCCTAAAAAGAAATCCAGTTCTGACTGGAGTGTTGTCAGACGGCGGCTCAGCAGCAGGCGCGCTGTGATTGGCTGATCCTGACCACACACGTGTCACTCAGGGTTTCCCCCCCTCCCGAGAGGTTTCAGCAGACGTCACCATAACGACAGACGTTGAAGAACAAGAGAGAAACAGACGGAGGAAGTGAAACTGATGCTGACTCTCACACTATGACTGTCAGTGGAGTCGGTGGAGTCGGCGGCCATGTTGAGCGTTTCTTCTACAATCTCATTCTAATCATTCTGATCAGAAATTCCAACTTCCCTGTTTTCATGGACGCAACATAAACTAATCTGATTAAAACGTGTCTGTTCATGCATCGTGAGTTTCACTCCTAACGGTCAGAAAGTTGAGTGTGAACGATGGACACTTCCCACCGTCGGGGCTACGGAGCAGAATATTATATAGTATTTAATATGCAAATCTAGGAATGTCACCATTACTTGTTTTCACAATCAATCACTGTTTTAAATTCCACAATTAATCTTTAAACATTTCTCAATACCGTTACTTTCCAAAAAACAGATCATGTGGGAACCATATTGACATTGTGTTAGTAGGTAGTTTCATGTCTGAACTCAGCTCTGATGAAACTGTGACCACCCCCCCCTCCCCCCCCTCAGCTCCATGTGATGGTCCTGGACCACACTATGGAAAAACTAGACAGTGACAGAGTGTGTGTGTGTGTGTGTGTGTGTGTTTGGATGGAGAGTCTGGAAATGTGACTAAAGTCTGAATGAATGGACGAGTCTGAGGAGACGAGTCGGAGTCGGAGCAGGAATTATACACTTTTATTATGTTTGGACGTGTGTGTGCGTGTGTGTGTGTGGGCTGCTGTGTGTGTGTGTGTTTGGGGATTTTCTTTCTGTAACTGTAGGTTTTACAGCAGGAGGGAAATTCCTGCTGCAGAGGCTTGAGCGTGTGTGTGTGTGTGTGTGTGTGTGTGTTAACAGGAAGTTAACGAGCTTCTTGAATCACAGAGACGCGTCAGGACCAGACATCTGATCCACCTGTCAGTCATTCTGCTGGGTTTTGTCCTGAGGGTCAGTGAACGCCACCTCCATCTCCCAATGAAACTGTCCTGTTGACCACTTAACACAGTGTAACACAGCGTGACGTAGGTTCTGCTTTACAAAGTTATGGTCTGTCAACTTCATCAGAGCGCTGGCTGCATTTAGATTACATAGTTCAGCATTTCATCAAATTGGCTCATCACCATAACCCCTATAGTCATAGCAGTAGGTTCGTTACCTTTAATTGTCGGTGCAAGCTATTTTTAGAACGGCAGAGCAGAGCCGTGAGCTGCTCAGAGCTACGCTAGAGGGAAATACAGAGACTGGTGATGAAAAACTGTACCTGAAGGCAACATTAATCAGGGGTTTTGCATGAATTTCCCTCTAAAACAACTCTGTGTGGTAACGTTGTGTTATTATCTCATAGCGTGGTGAATGTGCAGGTCACAACTTGTCCACCAGAGCGTTGTGGAGTTGTTGGATTGTGTATTTGATGAGTTTGATGAGGGAAACCAAGAAATCCCATGAGCCTCCGTAGCGTAGCTCTGAGCAGCTCACGGCTCTGCTCCGCCGATCTAAAAATAGCTTGCACCGACAATTAAAGGTAACGAACCTGCTATGACTATAGGGATTATGGTGATGGCAAAATGTTGAACTATACCTTTAACAATATGTAGAAAAATAACTATGAAGAATAAAAGAGTTAATTGTAATCTAAACACAGACAGCGCTGTGAGACCGTAACTTTGTGAAGCTGAAGTATGTCATGCTACCTTGTGTACGTGGTCATTAGGAGTCACACTGATTAGATTTAAGGGGTCAAAGGTCAAGGTCACAGTGACCTCACAGAAACACAGGTGTGTGAGGTGGAGGGATACGACCACGACTCTAGTTCGTCCTGCTTCCTCTTTAAACTCTGGTTTAAAGACAGGAAAAAATCAAAACAAAGCGACCGCTGACACTGAACCTCTCTCTCTGTGTGTGTGTGTGTGTGTGCGTGTGTGTGTGTGTGTGTGTGTGTCTCCTCAGCAGGAACTCCAGGGTCGCGGTGCACACTGATGACGTCATCAGCTCTCAGTCCAGGAGAAAAGACGCCTTTTGTTTCACGCCTGCTGTGGTGTGAATGAGACCTGCCCCCCCCCCACCCCCCCACAAAGACACCACACAACAACACACACACTATAACACACACACAGATAGTTAGTGGGGGCTCTTCTCTCTCTCTCTGTCTCTCTCGCTCCATCACGATGACATCATACCGGACCGACACAATGCAGCTCTTCATCCTCTGAGGTTTCCTCCAGACTGCGTCCCTGCACTGGACCGCCGCCGGCCCGGGTCGCCCCACAGGAGGAGGAGGAGGAGGGGGGAGGAGCAGGAGGGGGAGGGGGTGGAGGAGGAGGAGGAGGTGGGGGAGGGAGAGGGAGGGGGGTGGGGGGGTGGGAAAGGGGGGGGGTTGACATGTCGGAGCGTCCAGGCTCCAGGTGCGGATCGGGATCGGGACCCGGGTCATCGGGGGTGATGGCGATGCCCGGCGGGGGGGCGGCGGCGGCGGCGGCGGCGGCGGCGGTGCGAGCCATCGGGGCAGAGGCTCTGGTGGCGCTGCTGGAGGGGGGGCTGGACCGGGTGGTGCTGATCGACAGCCGGCCCTTCGTGGACTACAACGCCTCGCACATCCTGGAGGCCGTCAACGTGAACTGCTCCAAACTGATGAAGCGGCGGCTGCAGCAGGACAAGGTCCAGATCAACGAGCTGCTGCAGCACTCGGCCAAGAAGAAGGTGAGCACAACCGCTACACAACCAAGACATTCTACATCTTTTTCTAGAATTTAAAAAAACTTAACTTTTCCTTTTTTTTCCCTTTAAAAAAAAAAAAATCTTACCACTTTTTTTTTTAACATAATTTTTACCACATATTTCAAGAAATGTTTAAATGTTTTTGGAGAAATTGTACGACTTTTTTCTCCACAATATTGCAAAAAAAAAAATTCACGCCATTGGCCCTAATTTGAACATATATCAACTAAAAAAGTAACATTCTCTAATTAGGGCCACGGGGAAATCGCACCGAGCACCGGCCGAAGTGGCTGTAAAACTTTATCACTTTTTTCTAGAATTATTTAATTTTTTTTTTTTAGAAATTAGAAATTACCATTTTTTTCTAGAATTTTTTAAAAAACTTTGTTGAGAATTTTTTTCCTACCTTTTTATTTATTTATTTTTAACATTTTTTTTCTATAAAAATTTTAACTTAAAAAAAAATTTCTAGGAAAAACTTTAAGAACCACTGATATACGATGTTAATGTGTATAGGACTCTGAAGCTGGGAGTTAAGGGACACATGGAGCAGAGTTAAGGTGAAATCCTACAGAGTTCCTCTCTAGTTCAAGCAGCAGCAGGTGGTTGTAGCTGTGATGCTAACTGTGCTAACTCTCCTGGAAGCGGCTCTGAGTTTAAAACTCTCTGCTGTGTGTGGGCGTGCGGCCTCACAGTGTATTTATACTGAACAAAGAGCTGCAGAGCCTCTCTCTCTCTCTCTCTCCCTCGTTGTGGTGAGGTGTTCAAGTGAAACAGCAGCTCAGAGGAAGTTTCGGTCGTTCGTCTCATGACTGAGCAACATTTTCCATCTGATTATGAGCTGTGATTAAGAAACTTCAACTTAAAGGGATAGTTCGACATTTTGTCAAATTGTCCCATCACCATAACCCCTATAGTCATAGCAGTAGGTTCATTACCTTTAATTGTCGGTGCAAGCTATTTTTAGAATGGCGGAGCAGAGCCGTGAGCTGCTCAGAGCTACGCTACGGAGGCTCATTATGGGATTTCTTGGTTTCCCTCATCAAACTCATCAAATACACAATCCAACAACTCCAAAACACAGAGACAGAGTTGTTTTAGAGGGAAATTCATGCAAAACCTCTGATGCACGTTGCCTTCAGGGACAGTTTTTCATCAACAGTCTCTGTGTTTTCATGATGGTGATGATGATGATGATGTGTCCGTGGTGCGTTCACTGCCTCCTCTCTGACTCTGTAACTCTCCGTCCTCCGTGCAGCTGGAGCTCCAGGCCGACCAGGAGGTGGTCGTCTACGACCAGAGCTCCTCCGACCCTCACAGCCTCAGCTCCGACTCCTTCCTCAGCGTCCTGCTGGGAAAACTGGAGAGGAGCTTCCCATCAGTCCACCTGCTGTCAGGTGAGTCAGGCTCCGCCTCCAGCTCGAGACATTACATCATAGATATAACAATAAGAATGAGCATGACAATAACAGCTGCAAAGTAACAAGTTCAAGATTCAAGTTTACTTTATTTGTCACAGTAATGATAATGAAATATAAAATGAAATATTTAAAAGCAATAGAAGAGGTAGTAGTAGATTTAAAATATAATACAATACACTAAGTGCAAATAACTAAAGGAGAAAATCAGTATCAGTATTAATAGCAGCCAGTGTAATAAACATTGCCAACCAATAAAAACAACAAACATCATAAAACAGATTTCAAAACTCAAACTCATCATTTGTTAATTATCACTCACGTGTTCATGTTTTTAAAGTTAATGTTAATATTCAAGTTAAAGTTAATGGTTTCTGACTGAGGTCGGAGTGTCTGGTTTTCTGGTTTGTGCGGTTTTCCTCGGTCGTAGTGAACCATCTGTTTGTTGCTGAGATCTTTGGACCCCGAGCAGAAATAAATGATCATTAATAATAAAGTGAAGCGACGTGTCGACTGATCCCAGAGCAGCAGCTGAGCTCCATCTCCGTCTGAGCTGCTCCTCGTCCAGCTGTTTCACTGACACACTCAGCACCCAGCACCTCCTCCTCCTCCTCCTCCTCCTCTTCCTCCTCCTCCTCCTCCTCCTCTCCTCTGAGGTTATGTAACGATGATGTAATGCTGACTCCACCCTCTGACATCACACACTGAAACCTAAAATCAGTCGGTCAAAGGTTTTGTCAGTTACACAACCAGAGGGAGGAACCACCAGTCTGTGAGTCTTTACACAGACGCACAAGAGACAAAACATGACCGGTCCGTCACTGATAACCGTCCCCAGCTGACCTCAGTAGGAACCACAGACAGGCTTTCAGCTGGGTCTCAAAAAGCCTCCTTGAAAAGTCTAAAATTTGAAAATCTAAATTTTACGTCTTAATTTCATTGAAGTATTATGTTCAAGCCTTAAATAATTTAATACGCCCATCATAACACAACCTCAAATGCAAATGCAGACATTTCATTGTGTTTTTTTATACATATTTTTGACGACAAACGAGCCCAGCGCGCAACTTACATAACTATTGCCGCCAATGTGACTCTGCAGTTGTTTTGTACGTTTTCTTGTACTTAAATTTCATCCATAAGTTGTGTTTTCTCGGCTGCAGCCTCAGTGTTGAGCCCTCTGGGCCACCGTACCACACACTACCACATGGATTGCAGTGTTCATTAATATGCATTGTCCTGTCTAAATAAACAAATGAACAAATAAAATAAAAACGCAAGACCATGAACAGACTCAGCTCAACAGTTGTTACAACAGTGATGATCAATAATTAACACAAGTTAGAATTTAAACGGAAATAAAAGCAGATTAATAATTAACCCTTACAGAACAACCACAAGAACTTCACATGTGGAAAACTTTGCACATGGGAAACATGTGGTTTTGTCCCTCACATGTGTTACCGCTCCTTCAAAATAAAGGCAGATGTTTGTGTTAAAGCTCCTTCAAAATAAAGGCAGATGTTTGTGTTAAAGCTCCTTCAAAATAAAGGCAGATGTTTGTGTTAAAGCTCCTTCAAAATAAAGGAAGAAGTTTGTATTAGTATAGTTTGTTCTTTATATTTTAATATTTTATTATGTATAGTTTGTTCTTTTTGTTCCTATCCTTTCTATTATGTCTTATCGTCACTGTGCGTCTGTGTAATGCTGCTGCTGCACTGTAATTTCCCAGCTTGGGATCAATAAAGTATATCTTATCTTATCTTATCTTATCTTATCTTATCTTATCTTATCTTATCTTATCTTATCTTAAAGCTCCTTCAAAATAAAGGTAGATGTTTGTGTTAAAGCTCCTTCAGAATAAAGGTAGATATTTGCGTTAAAGCTCCATCACATGTGAAGTTCCTGTAGTTTTTTAAGGGAATGTCAGAACTGAAACAAATGAAACTAGAATAATAAAAACCCCTGAACCAAATGAACCCGGACTGTAACGTTCTCTCTCTGTGGTTCCTCAGGTGGGTTCTCCGAGTTCTCCCACCTGTTCCCGGGCCTGTGTGAGGGGAAGTCCACCCTGGTTCCCTCCTGCATCTCTCAGCCCTGCCTCCCCGTCACCAACATCGGGCCGACCCGCATCCTGCCTCACCTGTACCTGGGCTGCCAGAGGGACGTCCTCAACAAGGTACGCCGTGACCTCACTGATGACTCACTGATCAGTTTCAATCGATATTTAAAGGACAATTCCGGGCAAATTCAACTCGGGACTGTGTTTTCCGAACATTTTAGGTCTAAAAGAAAGAATCTGAAGGTGCAGGAGCAATTAAACTGAAAACCCTCCGAGGTCTGAGGGCATTTCCTCAGACTTTTCTAACCCTCTGACCTTTGACCTCTGACCTCTGTGTATCTGTGTATCAGGAGCTGATGCAGCAGAACGAGATCGCCTACGTCCTGAACGCCAGCAACACCTGCCCCAAACCAGACTTCATCCCCGACTCCCACTTCCTGCGCGTCCCGGTCAACGACTCCTTCTGTGAGAAGATCCTGCCGTGGCTCGACCGCTCGCTGGACTTCATAGGTCAGCAGGAAACGCATCACAGCCACGACGTCACAGCCACGACGCTGCACTGCACTGCACTATGTGATGACGATGACGATGATGATGTAACGCCAGCAGCTGTTCTCAGATCAGTCTCGACTCCTCCTGTGTTTCAGAGAAGGCCAAAGCCTCCAACGCCCGGGTCCTGGTGCACTGCCTGGCCGGCATCTCGCGCTCCGCCACCATCGCCATCGCCTACATCATGAAGAGGATGGACATGTCTCTGGACGAGGCCTACAGGTCAGACACGCCGGTCCTGATGTCACTTCCTGTCCAGCTGCTGCTCACGGAGAAATATTAGTGATGAGATTAGGTTTAATATAAAGATGAAAGCTCCTTCAGAATAAAGGCAGACGTTTGTGTTAAAGCTCCTTCAAAATAAAGGTAGATGTTTGTATTAAAGCTCCTTCAAAATAAAGGTAGACGTTTCTGTTCAAGCTCCTTCAAAATAAAGGTAGATGTTTGTGTTAAAGCTCCTTCAGAATAAAGGTAGACGTTTGTGTTAAAGCTCCTTCAAAATAAAGGTAGATGTTTGTATTAAAGCTCCATCAAAATAAAGGTAGACGTTTCTGTTCAAGCTCCTTCAAAATAAAGGTAGATGTTTGTATTAAAGCTCCATCAAAATAAAGGCAGACGTTTCTGTTCAAGCTCCTTCAAAATAAAGGTAGATGTTTGTGTTAAAGCTCCTTCAGAATAAAGGTAGACATTTGTATTAAAGCTCCTTCAAAATAAAGGTAGATGTTTGTGTTAAAGCTCCTTCAGAATAAAGGTAGACATTTGTATTAAAGCTCCTTCAAAATAAAGGTAGACGTTTGTGTTAAAGCTCCTTCAGAATAAAGGTAGACGTTTGTATTAAAGCTCCTTCAAAATAAAGGTAGACGTTTGTGTTAAAGCTCCTTCAAAATAAAGGTAGACGTTTGAGCTCCGTGTTGAGTTCAGGTTCAGTTGTAACTCTGAGCGTCACATTCCTCTGCGGTCAGTCAGTCAGAGTTAATGAGTCCACAGCCTCATTAACTCGTCTTGTGTCAGTGTTGATTACAGATGCTTGTTATGATTCTCACTAATCACCCCCCCCCCCCCTCCTCCTCCTCCTCTCTGCCCCCCCCCCTCCAGGTTTGTGAAGGAGAAGCGTCCCACCATCTCTCCTAACTTTAACTTCCTGGGTCAGCTGCTGGACTTTGAGAAGAAGATCAAGAGTCCTGACGGTTCGGAGTCGAAGCTCAAGTCGGAGTCGAGCTGCGAGGGGGGGGCTGAGGCTGAGGAGGGGGGGCGGTCGGGTCCGGAGGCGCCCGGCGGCGGCGGCGGCCCGGTTCTGTCACTGCTGGAGCCGCTGACGCTGCCGTGCGTTCTTGCCGACGGCCCCGAGGAGCGACTGCTGGCTGCGGCGCTGAGCGGCCTGCAGCTGCCCGACGCCGCCGAGGACAGCGCCCGGCTGAAGCGCTCCTTCTCCCTGGACATCAAGTCGTACGGCGAGCCAGGCGGCGGTGGCGGCCCCGCCCACCGGGTGTTCGTCCCTCACGGCGCGGCGGGCGATGCCGGCGACTTCTACAAACCGTCCTCGTTCAAAGAGCCGACCAGTAAGCCGTGCCAGTTCTCGCCGGTGGAGGAGGTGTCGGAGCAGTCGACGCCGGAGCAAAGTCCCGACAAGGAGGAGGCCGAGGTACCGGAGCCGGCGCCGCCGCCGCCTACACCCGCCACCAACTTCACCAAACCTCCGCCCGCCGCCGCCAGCTGCTCGCAGCAGCTGCACCGCAGCGGCAGCATGGAGGAGAACGCCACCAGCTTCCTGTTCGGCCTCTCCCGCAGCCAGCAGCAGCTCACCAGGCCGGGCGGCGGCGGCGGCGGCGGTCTGAAGGGCTGGCACTCCGACATCCTGCTCGGCCCCGTCACCGTCTCCACCTCCTCGCTGGCCGGCGGCTGGTACCTCTCCTCCGACTCCACGCGCTTCTACTCCACCTCCATCCTGAGCGCCGGTGGCGGCTTCGCGGCGTACGGCTGCGGCGGCGGCCTGGAGGCGGTGCGGCGCCGCAGCCGGCAGAGGACGGGTGACCGCGGCGACTCGAGGCGGAGCTGGCACGAAGAGAGCAGCTTCGAGAAGCAGCTGAAGAGACGAAGCTGCCAGATGGAGTTTGGAGACGGGAGGACGGACGCCAGGGACGACGCCGTCGGAGGACAGACGAGCTTCTCCGGCAGCATGGAGGTCATCCAGGTCTCCTGAACCTGGACCGGACCGGACTGGACTGGACTGGACTGGACTGGACTGTACCAGGACCAGGACAAAAACTGGACTTGAACTAGAAAATGGACCTGGACCAGGTCTCCATAGTTGGACACAGTGAGACTGAGGAGTCTGGTTGGTTCTGGTTCTGGTTCTGGTTCTGAGTGGACCAGGTCTGACAGTGACAGTAACGGCCCACTAGAGGGCGCAGGTTCTCCAGGTTCTCCAGGTTCTCCAGGTTCTCCAGCTCCACACGCCTCCAGGAAGAGAAGAACCGTCACAGAACCGAGTCCAGGATCAATTTTTTGGTCTGGAGTCTGGATTCTGGATTCTGGTCTAATTAGTTCTGATGGGACTCACAGCTGGAGACGTGTGCGTGCGTGCGTGCGTGCGTGCGTGCGTGCGTGCGTGCGTGCGTGCGTGCGTGCGTGCGTGCGTGCGTGCGACAGGACACAGACACTTCTCACTGACGGACTCTGAGCCTTTGAATGTTGCGTCTGGTCGGTGGACGAAGCTGCAGCCTCGTCCCGATGAAGAGGATGATGATGATGACGATGATGATGATGACGATGATGATGATGACGATGATGACGATGATGACGATGATGATGATGATGATGATGATGATGATGACGATGATGATGATGATGATGATGTCACAGACCTGTGGACCTGATTCCTCGGGTCTGGAGCAGCAGAGACGACCTGAACTCTTCACCTGTGCAGAGGGTCGCCATGGAGACGGAGGGGAGGGCAGCGTGGATGTGCGTGTGCGTGTGTGAGTGTGTGAGAGAAGAGGCTGGGACTCTGGGTGACGTGCTGCTGCAGACAAACACTCACATATTCACAGTTAATCTTGCACTACTGTGTCCTGGAGCTGAATCAGTGTGTGACCAGTAAAGAGATGATGAAGATGATGATGATGATGAAGATGAAGAGCGTGTGTCTGTGTGTTTTTGTCTTCATTACCCACTCTACTCAGTCACAGCCTACAAAAACAGCCCATAATAATAATAATATATATAATACAATGTAATACAATATGATATAATACAGTGAAATATAATACAATATGATGCAATATAATAAAAGAGTGAATGCTGAAAGAAAGAAAGAAGGAGTAAAAAGACAGAAAGGGGGTAGAAAGAAATAAAGAAAGTGCACCAAGAGCCTGTGCACCAACAGAAATTGTGTCTGCTTCCTGTGATTGTGCTCGGCCTCCAGCAGGGGGCGTCCTCACTCCTCCGCTGACAGGTACAGGTGAGGACGGAGCAGCTCCCTCAGCTCCGGGTTTTATTGGTTAAAGCGATTAATGTTGCGTCATAAAACAGGAAGATCAATCAGAATCAGATCAATGACTTCAATGATCATTAATCAATGTTTTAAACCGATGTCTCTGTGCACTGCAAAAAACTCAAAGAATATTTGTCTCATTTCTTGTCAAAACTAATCTCTTTCCACTTGAAATAAGACTCATCACCTAAAAATGAACTTGTTTTTAGATCATTTCCACTTGTTTCAAACAAATTTTCACTTGAAATAAGTAGAAACATCTGCCAGTGAAAGGAAGTTTTTTATGCTTGTAATAAGAAAGAAAAACTTGCTCCACTATCAGATTTTTTCTACTTATTTCAAGTGAAAATAGGCTTGAAATAAGTAACTAGTGTTAGAAACAACCTACTTTTAATGTGTAACTATGTATGTATATGTATAAATACACTTATTTTAGGTATAATGAGATTAGTTTTGACTAGAAATTACATTTTGACGAGTAATAAGACAAATATTCTAGTTTCTGCGGTGTGTGCTGCCGTAAAAACCTGCTGCTGCCGTAAACCACATCTGTCTCTAACAGTCGGTAACCGTGGATACCAAAGCTACCACCGGAGAGGGGGCGTGTCCTGTGGCAGTAGCCCCGCCCCCTCGCCGCTGGTCTCCGGGCAGGTTGTCGCTGTTTTTCCACACAATTCAAAGTCAAGTGGAGTTTAATCCGAGTCACATCCCGCTGAGCCGAGCCGAGCCGAGCCGAGCCGAAGCAGCGCACTCTGCCGGGGCAAGAAGCCTCCGGAGCGGCCGCGGTGTCTGTGCCATGTCCCTGTAACCTGGACGGAGCTCCAGCCCGCAGGTAAGAGACTCCTTCCCCGGGATCCGCTGCAGCTCCTCCGCCCTGCTGCTCCGCTCCGTCCGCTGCTGCATGAACCGGACTCATTATGGGGAGAAAGGGAGGGAGCAGGGGGGTGTAATTATCTCATTACCTCATCGTTAATTATAGATAATTATCATTTTTATTATAATTTATTCAGCCTGAGCAGCAGCAGCAGCAGTAGTAGTAGTAGGACAGGCTAAATGTAACCGCGGACTGGACCGAGGAACCTGATCCTGTGGCCGGCGGAGGGAGCGGCAGCCCCGGGGAGCTGTAAGCCGAGACACCGGTACCAGCACCAGCACCGGTTCCGGACTCAGCTGGAAAAATCACATTGATTAATCCTGGAGCTGATTATAGAGGAGTAAAAACAGACTGTAGGCTGCTGCCGGACTGACCGAGGAGAGGAGGAGGAGGAGACCGGGTCACACCGCCGGTCATTCGGCCTCATGGTTCTGTCCGTCCGGGTTTAACTTTTATTATCTGTCTTCACCTGTTTATTTTATTTTAACGTATTTTCTTTTTTTTGTCTCTGAGTTTGAACACGGACCAAGTTTTATTTAAGGGTTAATTCAGATTGGATCATGTTAAAGCCCAGATGACCCGGTCACACACACACACACACTGACCACAGCGCCGTTAAGCCGACTGATGCACCTTGAGATTAACGTCAGGTTGGTGTGTGTGTGTGTGTGTGTGTGTGTGTGTGTGTGTGTGTGTGTGTGTGTGTGTGTGTGTGTGTGTGTGTGTGTGTGTGTGTGTGTGTGTGTGTGTTCAAGTCCACGGTTTTATTTTTTACTGTTTGGTCCTGACAGAGAAAAAAAAACACCTGCATTAGCCTAAATCCTTCTGGGTCAAATTGACCTAATCTGCTCCCTCCCTCCATCTTTCCTTCCTTCCTTCCTTTCTCCCTTCCCTTTTCCTTCCCTCCTTCCTTCCTTCGTTCCCTTCGTCCTTATTTATTCCTTCTTTTTTGACCCAATCTGTTCCCCCCTCCTTCTATCTTTCCTTCATTTCTCCTTCTTTCCTCCCATCTTTCCCTCTGTCCTCCCTCCCTTGACCCAGGGGGACAACAGGAGGGTTAAAAGACTCGAGACGAGCCAGGTGTGTCCGGTTGGGACCGGGACCGGCCTCTCTCTCTCTCCGTCTCTTATCTGCAGCTCCGCGCGGTTTTAGCGGGAAAACACTCGGTTTCCAAGGCTACTATATTCAGTTTTGTACAGGTGAGCAGGTGAAGCAGCAGCTCATTATCTTTCCTCCTGTGACATCACAGCTAATTAGTCCAGGTCCCAGGTGAGATCAGGCTACCTGGATCTGGTCCAGAGTCCTGGTCCAGGTCCGGATTAAAACGACTGATCAATACCTTCATCTGAAAACGAGTTGTTTTAGAGGGAAATACAGAGACTGTTGAGGAAAAACTGTCCCTGAAGGCAACGTGCATCAGAGGTTTTACATGACTTTCCCTCTAAAACAACTCTGTGTGGTAACGTTGTGTTATTATCTCATAGCGTGGTGAATGTGCAGGTCACAACTTGTCCACCAGAGCGTTGTGGAGTTGTTGGATTGTGTATTTGATGAGTCTGATGAGGGAAACCAAGAAATCCCATGAGCCTCCGTAGCGTAGCTCTTAGCAGCTCACGGCTCTGCTCCGCCGTTCTAAAAACAGCTTGCACCGACAATTAAAGGTAACGAACCTACTGCTATGACTATAGGTTATGGTGATGGGACAATTTGACAAAATGTTGAACTATCCCTTTAACAACAATGTGTTGGGGTCGATGATTCATTGT
Organism: Decapterus maruadsi; assembly: GCA_030347415.2. Taxonomy (NCBI): domain Eukaryota; kingdom Metazoa; phylum Chordata; class Actinopteri; order Carangiformes; family Carangidae; genus Decapterus; species Decapterus maruadsi. The sequence continues at coordinate 19,536,611 of CM064889.1, forward strand.
TTACTTTTAGCAGCACAAACAACTGTTCCTGGATCAGATCAATCATCAATAATCACAGACTAAGACAGTTGTGACGAGCAGCGTTGATACTGACGGTAAACGTCTGTTTCCTGCTCCGTCGACGTTTGTTTGTTTGTTTACTGTTGTTTACTGTTGTTTACTCCTCTGTATCTGACATCACAACGCCACCACAACTCTGACTGACAGTAGAACAGAACCCAGACTCACAGACTGAACCTGAACGCACCACGAGGCAGAACTGGGCCAGAGTGTGTGTTGTTTATCTGGAGGTCAAAGGTCACCAGGCTCCGACCTTCGAGCCAGTGTGTGTGTCTGTGTGTGTGTGTGTGTGTGTGTGTTGTGTAACTGCTGTTTCCTGTGGGAGGCCGACCCAGCAGGATTAGGGTCCACAGCTGCTCCTGCTCCTGCTCCTGGTCTTGGTTCTGGTTCTGGTTCTGGTCCTGGATCAGTCTCAGTCTCTGTGGGACTCTGGGCTCCGTGGGAACCAGCTGCTGTGGTTTCAGACTATTATTGGATGTTTCCCAGGCTCAGAGAGGCTGTAGCAGCTCCAGATCGTCTGCTGTTAGAGAGCAGGAGGTTAGAAGTAGCTTTTTATGAATCGTGTTTTTTATTCTTTTAAATATTAAACATCTTATGGTTTATTTATATTTATTTAGTTCTAAACGTTCTGTTTCTCTCAGAGAGTCGAGGGTCAAAGGTCAGATCTGTAAACAACTTCCTGTTCAGAAGAAGTCGTCGTTGACTCGTCAGCTGATCATTAACTCAATCATTGATTATTTATTATCAGTTATTTCTTCTTCTCTTCCCGATAAACGCTCTCTCCTCTCTCCTCTTCCTCTTCCTCCTCCTTCTTCCTCCTCTTCCTCTTCCTCCTCCTCCGTCCCGTGTTCCTGGACTTTTTGACGGTTGCCGTGACGACGTCTCCTGGGAGCTCCTGCTGTTTGTGTGTGAGGCTGGCTGTTGCCGTGGCGACGGGCTGATGTAACCGTACCTGCCTCCTCCAGGTGTTGGTTTGTTGATCTGTGGGACAGAAACAGGAAACTGGAGCCGAGGAGTCGAGTGTCACGGACAATCAATCAATCAATCAATCAATCAATCAATCAATCAATCAATCAATCAATCAATCAATCAATCAATCAATCAATCAGCGTTTATTGGCTGTGATCAGTGTTTTATCACAAGTCAATTATTTTATCAGGGATGAGCAAAGAGAACAGATTGGATCAAGGAAGAAGAAAGAAGGAAGGGAAATGATGGTGGGAAGAAGGGAGAAAGGAGGGAAAGAAGGGTCGGTTTGACCCAGGAGGACGACAGAAGCGTTAACTTGATCCGGATCTGGTTTTCCTCCGTCAGGATCTGCTGCAAAACATCTTTATAAATAAAGTTTGATTCAAACATTTCCTGTAGTCCAAACCAAGGGGGCAGTTGTCGGTCTGAGAAGTGAAGCTCACTTCCGCGTTCAAAAAACTGCAATCCCCGCCGATTCCTGTGGGGGCTGGTACCGGAAGGGAGCAACTCTCCATAGACCCCCATGTTAAAATAGCCGACTTTAGAGCTTAAAAAAACATATTTACAGCCTGGTACATCTTATTTTTTTGGTCTCAATCGATAGTTTCTACCCCCGTACACACTCTGAGGGGGGTGAATTTTTTTTTAACGCCACCGTTTTACTGTTATTAGGATAAGATTCTGGCCAATCAGGGTGCGGAAACGTTCAGCTACAGGTCCGTAGCGGCACAGAGACAGGCTGCTTCGAGGCCAGTGGGCGGGTTCTCGGCAGGCCAATCCAACATGGCGCTGTTCAAACCGCCATATTTGAGGCACAAAAACGACTGCACAAAACCAATGGGTGACGTCACGGATGCTACGTCCATTCTTTTTACAGTCTGTGGTCCAAACCAGAAACAACGTCTTTCTGATTTTCATTCAAATCTCTGTAATTCAGCTTTGCTTGGTCAGAAACAACGTGTCAGCTCTCCAACGTCTTCCTGGGACGATGACGTCGTGGGGTTCGTCATCACAGATCTCTACGACTCAGTTACAGATCTCCACTGTGTGAATCACAGATATCTGTAACTGAATTACGACCGGTAGTAACTCAGTTACAGATCCTACAACGTCATGTTGACTTAACGTCAGATACTTGACCAGGTGTCCGTCATTCACAGAGTGGAGGAGGTCGAGATCTGTGATGACGCATGACATCATCGGTCCGACTGTAGGAAGAATGTTGTTTCTGACGAAGCAACGCTGCAACACATCCAGTCTGGCTTTTAACTGTTAAATGGCTCCACATAGATCTGGTAGTTAAACCCCCCCCCCACCCCCCCACGGCTCCTCTGGCCCCGCCCCCTCCGTCCGCCCTAACGAGTCGTTAATCAGAGGCTTAACCACGTCAAGCTGCTGCGGTAAATCCAGGACCTGAAGGATCCTGGTTAATCCGTCCCACATGGTAACCACGGTAACCGTCCTCAGGTGCTGGTCTGGTCTCACCTGTGGAGCGGCGCTCAGGTAGGACATTGCACTTTCTGTCGCCGCGCTCGCTTTCTAGACTGAACTCAGGGTTTTCAAAATAAGAGCTGGTTGTTGGTTGTTGTTGGAGGTGGAGTCACGTGACACGGTGGTTATGATGTCATCACTTCCTGTTTAGTTTGACTCCAGATGAAACTTTAAAACCTGGGAGAGAGTTCAGTCTCTGCAGGTGTTCGTTCAGAGCCTGAGAGACTGAACCCAGGGTGAAACTCTGTGTGTGTTTGTGCAGGTGTGTGTGTCAGCCTGTGTGTGTGTGTTTGTGTGTGTGTACCTGAAGTGAATCAACTGACGTCAGAAACTTTATTTGTTTCCTGGTTAAAGCAACAATAGAATATCAAACACACACACCTTTATTTATTCCTTCTGCTCATTGAACTTCCTGCTTCTCTGTTCTGAACCGACAGACTGAACTTTATTCTTTATCTTGAGTATTGTTTGTAATTGTTGTTGCTTTATTAATGCGTGACCCAGTTGGCTTGACTCAGTAGCCTGTAGTTATCTTTGTTAAATACTTTGTTAAACATTATATTTAGAAGTAGAAAAAACTAAAAAAACAACTCAAAACAACTCCCAGTGCCACTAGAACAGAGACAAACAATGTTCATGTTCAGACTGAGTTTATGAACTTTTAAAAGTTTTAATATTGTAGGAAGAAGAGTCACTACTGGGATCTATGATGAACTCATTTTTAAACATTTCTATTTCTTAAAACCTAAATTACAAGTTGTTTACTGATGTAAATAATATTAATAATAATAAGATAAATGTCCAGATTGGATCAGATGAGGTCGTCTCTGTGTGATGATGATGATGATGATGATGATGATGAAGGAGTCAGATTACAGCCGTCGTTTGTCGACTCTCAGCAGATTGAGGATTAATCTGGATTATTATGATTAGCCTGCGAGCTAACGAGCGAGATAGACAGAGATAATGATAATAATAATAATAATAGGCTAATAATAATAATAATAATAAAACTATGATTTCTATAGCTTCTTTCAGGACACTTTACAAGACAACAGGAAACAGCAATAAACAGAGACACAGAGACAGAGAGACATGTGCTGCAGAGTCCAGTGTCCAGGATTAAAGTCAATGTGTGTCTGTGTGTGTGTGTGTGTGTGTGTGTGTGTGTGTGTGTGTGTGTGTGTGTGTGTGTGTGTGTGTGTGTGTGTGTGTGATGGATTGAACAGGGCCGGGGGTGATGAGCTGATCTGTGATCAGAGTTAATCAAACTGAAGCGTCAACAGCTGGAAACGACCTCATCACTGTGGCTGCAGCAGCCTGGGGCTACGCTAACCTAGCCTAGCCTAGCCTAGCCTATAGCCTAGCATGCAGCAGCAGGGGGCCGTTAGCCTAGCATGGTAGCATCACAGTGCTGCTGGTCTGATCTGGTTCTGTGTCGACCCAGTTTGGAGGTGACGGGGAGAGATAATGAGCAGCGGTCGGTCTCTGGAGCCGCGGCCTCGATCTGGACCAGAGTCACACACTGTTAATCAATCCACACACACACACACGCACGCACGCACACACACCCAGGCTGCTCTCATTCTCTCACTCATTAACAGTCACATGTCTCCGTCCATCATTAAACCAGAGCCTCAGGAAACAGACCTCACACACCAGGACCAGGTCTCCCTGGACCTGATGGACCTGATGGACCCTGGACGTCCTCATCATGTGACAGAGACAGAGACGTAGCTCAGTGTGTCTCAGATCACAGACTTGTCTTAGTGCACTTTGTTGCAGTAGGAAGAAGTGCATTTATTGCACAGATTTCACCAGGGAGAGCGGCTGCTGCTGCTGTTAATGCTGCACGCTGAGCGCTCACCACTCCACAGCTTCTTCTTCTACTGTTTAAAGGTGTTGGAGCTCTATTACTGACACTTTAAAGGGATAGTAGCAGTTTTCTAAAGTGGGGTTTAGCCCCTAAGTACTTTAATTGCAGTAGAAGACTCTCTGCTCTGCAGGGTCGGCGCCCGTCGATCAGCAGTTGGTTCGGTCCAAATAAAAACTGCATTGAGTTTTTAGTATTTTTTCTAGTATTTCCTCCTTGTGACCCACGTCCATCCCAACCGGGCCGTGTGACGCCTGTTTTCTCTACAGTTTGTCTCACCATGTCGTTCAGCCTCCTGCTTAGCTACATGTTGATGGTTCAACAATGTTTCCAAGCTGTCGGTTTTAGATGTATTTGAGTAGCTAGAGTTCAGCTTTTCAGTTTCTTCTTACTAATGTCATTTCAAACCATTTCATTCAAAATTAATCCTAAATTCTACTTTTTAATCTATTCTCAGCCATTGCTTCAGCTATATTAGTATTGTTCCATCAGTTTTCTAGCTGCTTTCATCTCAGTTTACAGGTTTCATGTTTCAGCTTCAGTGTCGGCCTTTTCAGCATTAATTCAGCTTCATGTTCTCGGCCGTCGTATTGAACAGTCCTTACAGACGATCAGGATCAGGATCTGGATCTGGATCAGGATCTGGATCTGGATCTGATCTGGATCAGGATCTGGATCTGGATCTGGATCCTGATCCTGATCCTGATCTTGATCCTTCGTCCGTGACACAATAAACAACGATAACTGTCATTTAGGTTTTAATCCTTCGTGTCTCTATATGTGTGTGTCTCACTGGACATTTCCCAGGATCCTTCACTCTGGAAAGTAGGGATTAGGTTTCTGTATGTGTGTGTGTGTGTGTGTGTGTGTGTGTGTGTGTGTGTGTGTGTGTGTGTGTGTGTGTGTGTGTGTCAGGGAGCAAGCAGGAAGGACCAGAACACAGGTAGGTTTTTAAAGACGAATGGGTTTTATTTTACCCAAAACAATTTACAAATCACAATGTTGGGCCCTAAAAGAGGTCAACTCAATATAACTATAAATCAACGGGCAAATCATAATGTGCCAACTGAAACAACAGACCTCCTCAAATAAGAAACAAAGGGAACTTATATACTAACTTGGGCAAACCAAACATAACACAGAGGGGTGAACCACATAGGCAACATAATACAGACACCGATAACAAACCCCAAACCCCCCCTGACATCACAACAGGTGGTTTGGTCCCATTGAGCTGATGGCTGCATAAAGGTGCTGCATGCCCTTGGCCACGCCTTTTGTTCCCCTGCGAGCCACCACCCTCCAGCCAGGTAACTCAAGAGAAGAAACAATGATTAATACAATGTTTAAATCATACAATAATGTGTGAACCCCAAATGCTATAATATTAACCAAAATAAATGATTACAAAACCAAATGCTGCTTCTTTGCTTAACTAAAAACAAATCAACTCAAAGAATGATTAACTGAAATGATAATGTGGGCAGATATTACCCATGTGTGGCTGAGGCCATCACACACTCCCCCCGTTCAGGACCCTCGCTGGCACAGCGAGAGAGGTAATCAGCTGTGAGGTTGTCCTTCCCAGGGATGTGCTCAACTTTAAATCTGTACGGTTGAAGGGCCAGATACCATCGTGTGATCCGTCCGTTTGTATCCCTCATCCTCTCCATCCACTGGAGCGCCTTGTGGTCCGTCTCCAGGGTGAACTCTCTTCCCAGCAGGTAGTATCGGAAGGAATCCAGGGCCCACTTGATGGCCAGTGCCTCCTTTTCCACCGTTGAGTAACGAACCTCCCTGGGAAAGAGTTTTCGGCTGATGTAGGCGACTGGATGCCGGTCTCCTTGTGGTCCCTGGAGTAAAACAGCTCCCAAGCCTCGGTCAGAGGCATCAGTTTGTAGAATGAAATGTTCATCAAAATTTGGGCTATATAAAACAGGTTGCTTACTCAGTGACAGCCGCATGTCATCAAAAGCTGCCTCTGACTCCTTTGTCCACTGGATCTGGTTGGGACTCAGCGATCCTGTCAGGTCCGTGAGAGGAGCTGCTCGGTTGGAGAACTGGGGTATGAAGCGGTGATAAAAACCTGCCATGCCCAGAAAAGAGCGGAGCTGCTTCCTTGTCTGTGGCAAGGGACAGGATTCAATGGCCTGGATCTTATCAACCTGAGGACGTATCACTCCTCTGCCAATGACGTGGCCCAGGTACTCCGTCTCCGCAGCAGCAAAAACGCACTTTGATGGGTTGATGGTCAGCCCGGCAGCGTGGAGGCGATCCAAGACAGCCTGCAGATGTTTCATGTGCTCCACCCAAGTGTTACTGTAAATTACAATGTCATCAAGATATGCCGCAGAAAAACCAGAAACATCACGAAGTACCTGGTCCATGAGTCTCTGGAATGTTGCTGGAGCACCGTGGAGTCCAAATGGCATGACTGTAAACTGGAAGAGCCCCCAAGGTGTCCTGAAGGCTGTCAGCTCTCTGGAACGCTCAGTTAGAGGGACCTGCCAATAACCCTTGCAGAGGTCTATTGTGGTCAAATATTCTGCTTTACCCAGTCTTTCAAGCAGGTCATCAATTCTCGGTGTAGGATAGGAATCAAACTGAGAAATGGAATTCAGGTACCTGAAGTCGATGCAGAATCTCATGCTCCCATCTTTTTTTGGAACCAGGACCACTGGGTTACACCATTCACTCTTAGAGGCTTCAATGATTCCCAGTGACATCATCAGGTCCGTCTCCTTTCTCAGTGAGACCAGCAGGCGTTCCGGGATCCTGTAACTCATCCTTCTTACAGAAGCCCCATCTCTCACCACAATGTCATGTTCAACAATATTTGTCCTCCCAGGGGTCTCCTGGAAAATTTCTGAATTACAGATAGATCTCACCTGAAGCTGTTGATCATCTGTGAGGTGGCTCAGGTCTGGAGCTTCAGGATCACCAGAGGGAGGCAGGTATTGTTCATCCACTTCCTCTTCATCCAGCACTTCTCTAACCAGCATCACCTCTGCTTTCCTCTCAGGTCGCTGCACCCATTCTTTCAGGAGATTTACATGCAGAACCCTACTGGAGCGAGACTGACCTGGAGTTGATATCCGGTATGTGGTTGGCCCCAACTTCCTCTGGATTTCAAAGGGCCCTTGCCATTTGGCCAGCAGTTTGCTGTCATCACTTGGGAGGAGCACAAGCACCTTCTGTCCTGGATTGAAGGATCTCTGCCGGGCTGATCTATCGTACCAGGCCTTCTGTTGCTCCTGGGCCTCCACCATGTGTGAATGAGCAAGCTCACTCATTTTCTCCAATCGTTCTCTCATCTGAATCACATGGGAAACAATGTTAACAGATCCCCCCTCCCCCTTGTCCCCCTCCCAGATCTCTCTCAGCAATGCTAAAGGTCCCCTTATTTCATGTCCATACAAAAGTTCAAAAGGAGAGAAACCGGTAGAGGACTGGGGTACTTCCCTGTATGCAAAGAGGAGGTAGGGCAGCCACTGATCCCAGTCTGTGGCACCATCATTCACAAACTTCCGTAGCATCTGTTTCAGGGTCTGGTTAAAGCGCTCTGTTAAGCCATCAGTTTGGGGATGGTACGGTGTGGTCCTGATGCTTCTGATACCGAGTAATTGGTACACCTGTTTCAGCAAGGTAGACATAAAGTTAGTTCCCTGATCAGTCAAGATCTCACGGGGGAATCCAACCCTGGAGAAAAACTGTACCAAACAGGGACACTGCTTTCGCTTTGATGGACTTTAGAGGGAAAACTTCAGGGTACTTTGTAGCATAGTCCGTTAAGACCAGCATGTAACGATTTCCTGCCTTGCTTCTCTCCACAGGGCCAACGATGTCCATTCCAATGCGCTCAAATGGGACACCAATAATGGGGAGCGGTTGGAGTGGAGCTCTGGAGGGTATTTTAGCAGATGTTATTTGACACTGAGGGCAACTTTTACAAAATTGAGCTACATCTCTACGTAGGCCAGGCCAGTGAAAATAATGTTTGATGCGGGCGATGGTTTTATGCTTACCCAGGTGACCAGCCCAGGGAACAGAGTGTCCCAGGGTGAGAATGGTATCTCTAGCTGCTTGGGGAACCACTAGCTGCAACACTGACCCCTGGTGACGATAGAGTATTCCATTTTTCAGGATGTACTCATCTTGTTGTGAAGTCCACTCTGCTCCGGGTTCCTTCTCAGCCTTCTGGAAAAGAGATACTAGAGATGGATCATTCTTTTGCATTTCAACAATATTTTCTGGCACTTTGAAACCTAGTGGTAGATCCGTCTCAGTGTTGACTGATGGCATCACCACTGTTTTGTGGAATTTCTCCTGCCTTTTCTGACTGCGGGTTTTCCGAGGCTTTGCAGGTGTGGTCTCAAACTCCTCATCAAAGAAAGGCAGGGCCCTGAGGATTTCATTGGGTTCTGTGTGTTGTTTAGCCCTCATTCTGGTGACAACAGCATTGCATTTTTGACTTTGCGCCGACAACAGTTCAAAAAGAAGTGGTAGGTCTCGTCCTAGTACAGCATCAAAGGGCAAATTATCCACAACTCCAACATTCAGAAGGTAAGTTTGGCCATCAATTTTAATATACATGTCAGCTGTTGGACACGGTTTCTCATCTCCATGGACGCAACAAATAGGTATGGTATCATGGGTACTGATGTTGTGAGGTGAAACCACCTTTCTGTGAACCAGTGTCTGGTCACTCCCAGAGTCAAGCAGAGCCTTTAGAGTGATTCCATTAACTTCAATGTTTTTCATTTTAACAGACTGGTCTTTTTCTTGCTCAATATCAGCATAAAGGCGTGGTACAAAGCACATTTGTGACATTTTGACAGAGTTTTGGGGACACATGGGCTTTGTATGGCCTTCCAATCCACAGAGATAACAAATTATCTTCCTACTCGAGCGCTTGATTGACAGACCAGCTGGCAGGTTCTCGCCTACTGAGGGCTTACCCACACCGGGTGCTGCATCAGGGTGGTAATGTTGGGCGGGTTTTCGGTTGTCTCTGGTTTTCCATGTGTTGTAACTCCATGGTTGTCCTTTTCTCCTTGCAGCCACAAAGACATCCGCCAGTTCAGCAGCCTTCATTGCAGATCCTGGGGCATGCTCTTTAATCCAAATCTGCAACTCAGGGGACAACATCCTCAAGTATTGCTCCAATATCATCATTTCACTTATTTCTTGTACTGTTTTACCTTTAGGCTGTACCCATTTCATACAACTCCTTGAGTCTTGCATACAGTTCCTTTGGGCTCTCATTTGGGTCCACATCAAGGGAGCGAAATCTCTGTCTATATGTCTCTGGGTTAATATCATATTTGGCAAGGATAGCTGCTTTCACCTGGTCATAATTGAGGGAATCATCAGTGTCCATGTGCACATATGCTCCTCTAGCTTTGCCAGTAAGCAGTGGTATTAAATGAAAAACCCACTCAGATTTCCGCCATCGCCAGGCAACAGCAATCCGTTCAAATGTGACTAGGAAGTGTTCAATGTCATCATTATCATTTAATTTCTCCAATCTAGGCTCATGAAGTTGGTGAGACCGGCCTGCAGAGGCCTCAGCCTGCACTGGAGAGTTGTGTATGGTAGATGGTGGAGTAGAGTCTGAAACTTGAGCGTCAGGAACTAAACCTGTTCTGGCCTGAACTTCCAATTGCAAAAGGTGGAATTGATGGTGAAGTGCTTTAAAACGTTCTCCTTGCCTTTCAGTAATCTCATTCAGCCTTGATTCCCGGGCCTCCTGTTGTCCCATGTGGGCCCGTAGTATACCCATCAGGTCTGACAAAGATGGCTCCTTACCTTCACCCTCAGTGCTCTCCACCACTCCAGATGCTCCATTATCCTCCTCACCATGTGTTTGCTTTTTTCCAGGTTTACGATTCATTTTATCTCTCTCCAGTTTCTTCTTGTGTTTTTTTTTTTTTTTTTTTTTTTTTGAAAGGTGAGGGTGAAAGGGGGAGAGAAAAAAAAATCCCCAAAAATGTCAAAAAAAGAAGAAGAGAAAGAAGAAAGAAAAAAAAAAACCTGTGTCTTTTACTGGATGATCCCACCACTGCCACCAAATGTCAGGGACCAAGCAGTAAGGACCAGAACACAGGTAGGTTTTTAAAGACGAATGGGTTTTATTTTACCCAAAACAATTTACAAATCACAATGTTGGGCCCTAAAAGAGGTCAACTCAATATAACTATAAATCAACGGGCAAATCATAATGTGCCAACTGAAACAACAGACCTCCTCAAATAAGAAACAAAGGGAACTTATATACTAACTTGGGCAAACCAAACATAACACAGAGGGGTGAACCACATAGGCAACATAATACAGACACCGATAACAAACCCCAAACCCCCCCTGACATCACAACAGGTGGTTTGGTCCCATTGAGCTGATGGCTGCATAAAGGTGCTGCATGCCCTTGGCCACGCCTTTTGTTCCCCTGCGAGCCACCACCCTCCAGCCAGGTAACTCAAGAGAAGAAACAATGATTAATACAATGTTTAAATCATACAATAATGTGTGAACCCCAAATGCTATAATATTAACCAAAATAAATGATTACAAAACCAAATGCTGCTTCTTTGCTTAACTAAAAACAAATCAACTCAAAGAATGATTAACTGAAATGATAATGTGGGCAGATATTACCCATGTGTGGCTGAGGCCATCACAGTGTGTGTAAATCTTCTTATCCTCTTTACTTTCCTTGTCGGACTCTGAGTCTCTGCTGCTTTGTTCTTCGCTCTGTCTCTGTGTCTTTATTCCTGTTGTTTACATGTTTCTATACGTCTGCTGCTGTTACATTATGGGCTGTTGTGCACGGCGCCGTGTCCGTGGCAACGCAGCACAACACTGATAGTGATGATAACGACGACGATGACCGACACATTGTGTATGAGGAAACACTTCAGATGGTGTCGTGGTCTAAACTGTGTCAACGGGGCGCGAGGCGTTCAGAGGCCGTGGGTCAGATCAGACTCTGGTGACTCATTAACTCAGTGTTGACAGAACATCAGACACTGTCAGGGTGCAGCGCTTTCTTTCTTTCTTTCTTTCTTTCTTTCTTTCTTTCTTTCTTTCTTTCTTTCTTTCTTTCTGTCTCTTTCTTTCTTTTTCTTTCTTTTACACTCAAACATTCAGGATTTCTACATTTTCTTCAACTTTTTTTTTAACATTCCTACTCCCATTTATCATGAATTTAGACAAAAGCTCTTCCTTAAAGGAATAGTTCAACATTTAGGCAAATTCACCCATCACCATAACCCCTATAGTCATTGCAGTACTGTAGGTTCATTACCTACGGAGGCTAATTCTATTAGGCTCCATAGCGTAGCTCTGAGCAGCTCACGGCTCTGCTCCACCGTTCTTAAAACAGCTTGCACTGACAATTAAAGGTAATGAACCTACTGCTGTGACTATAGGGGTTATGGCAATGGGCCAATTTGCCAAAATGTTGAACTATCCCTTTAAAATGACCACAGAATGTCCTGATTTGTTTTCTATGTCTGACCGTCTCGTCGTCTTGAACGGTGATCAGGTTCAGGTTTCAGTGATGTCATCGTCTGTGATGTCATGACGACGACCTGTCAGACTGTGATGTCACTCAGTCTTCAGTCTTTCTGAACTGACGTGTGTGTTGGTGTGTGTGTTTGCTCATGCAGGTTAATCAGTGTGTGTGTGTGTGTGTGTGTGTGTCCTGTGTGTCCTCTGCTGTGTTTGATGACGATGACATCACAGGTCACATGACGGGGGCGTCGCCCGGCTCGGTAAACACACGGTGTGTTTGCTCTCTGCAGCAGCCTCGACCCTCGATCGTCTCTCCTGCAGACGGTGGAGCGTTGTCGAGCTCTGCGTCGCCACGGCAACGCCTCACACAGCAGCATGTGGTTCTCACACACACACACACACACACACACACACACACAAGCAAGCAAGTCAGCTGTTTGGCGTTGTCGCAGCAACCGACATTTCTTTCTTTTGTGGTTGAGTGGTAGCTGCTCTGATGTTCCCTGAACGCCTCACCAGCAGGACACACACACACACACACGCACGCACGCACACACACACACACACACACCAGCTCTTTATCACCTGTTTGTTCTGGGCGGAGCCTCGGCTGATGATTGACAGGACGGGAAGACAAACACACACACACCTCCTGGACTCAGGAAGCGTGTGTGTGTGTGTGTGTGTGTGTGTGTGATAACCGACTCAGACAGGCGGTGTTTTATTTTGAAAGGTCAGGAGGAAGCGTCGGTATCTCTTCCTGTTCCGTCTGATTATCAGTTATTGATTTGTCTGTTTGACTGAAGAGTCGTGGGAAAACACTGACCTGAGACCAGTCTGGACCGGTCCTGGTCCTGGTCCTGGTCCTGGTCCTGGTCCTGGTCCTGGTCCTGGTCCTGGTCCAGGACTTGGTCCCGGTCCTGGTCCTGGTCCTGGTCCTGTAGGATCAGACTCATTTCCCCCTGAGCGCGGTCTCGCAGGCCGTCGGTGTCGGCCGTCTCCTTGGTGTCGTTGCCGCGGATACGGAGTCCTGGCTGAATAAAACATGGATCCTGGGAAAAGTAACCAGACGGAGGGAGCTGGTCCTGGATCAGTTCTCAGGCTCTGAGGGATCAACAACACACGGATCAATAATCAATAAACTATAGAGTGAAAACAACAACAACAACATCACTGATCAGTGGTATTGACGAGGCCTGAGGCGATGATGTCATATGATGATGATGATGATGATGATGATGATGATGATGATGATGATGATGATGATGATGATGATGATGATGCTGAAGGTGACCATGACCTCTGTCTCTCTGTCTCCTCCAGCTGACCTCTGACCTCTGACCTCTGACCTCAGTGAAGATGAACGGGTACGACGCTCCGTCTTTGGCGTCCGGCTTCTTCAGCTACAACGCCGACCTCAAGTCAGTGACACACACACACGCACACACACACTAGTCATCATCAGTGATGTCACTAGTGATGTCATAGCTAGATTTACTGCCAGGTGAGTCTGCCCCTGTGAAAACACCACCACCTGTGGGAAACCCCGTCAGTGTTTCCATTGACTGTCAGGAACAGAACACAACAGCGACTCGGCTCCATGTGATTCCGGTAAATTTCTGGTAAATTTCCAGAAACTTTCCATGGGATATTAAGTTGGGGAATTTTGGAAATATTCCAAATTCGAAACCTTCCATGTGAATTATCATGTACTTGCATTAAATCTGGTTGTTTTAGCCAAGATTATGCTACAATAGATTTTCTCCTACTATATTCCCATTAATTCCTATGGAAAGTTTCCAACTTTGAAAATTCCCGGAATTTTGCAACCCAGATTGGTTGGTGGAGTCGGAGGACCTGCTGCTCCGGTGTTTTCCAGACTAAAAGTCAGAGTGTTTGACGGCGGATCAGGATCAGGAGGATCAGGTGATGAGAGGCTGCGTTAATGATTCATGAGACTGAAACTGAAGCAGCTGCTCAGACAAAAGGGGGCGGAGCCTCAGGAGGGGGAGGGGTGGTGGTGGTGGTTGGGGGGGGGGGGGTCTGGGTCCAGGTCCAAGTCTCTGAGTCCTGGTTCTGCTCTTGGATCATTGATCCTCCTGATCGATCGGTTCCCAGAGTCGATGTGGCAGCAGCAGCCAGGTCAGTGGATCAGGTCCAGGTCCAGATCCAGGACCTGGACCTGGACATGGAGCTGGACCTGGTCCCAGGTCGATGACCCACACGGATGTCTGTTGCTGCAGCTCTGAAGGGAAGTGAAGTCAGATTGATGAGTTCTCTTTGTGATGATGTGAAGACTGTACAAATACTAAAGACAGGAAAAAAAGAAAGAAAGAAAAAAGAAGGAAAGAAAGAAAAAACTAAAGAAAGAAAGAAAGAAAGAAAAAACTAAAGAAAGAAAGAAAGAAAAAAGAAAGAAAGAAAGAAAAAACTAAAGAAAGAAAGAAAGAAAGAAAAAAGATAGAAAAAAGAAAAAACTAAAGAAAGAAAAAAGAAAGAAAGAAAGAAAAAACTAAAGAAAGAAAGAAAGAAAAAAAAAAGAAAGAAAGAAAGAAACGTGGAGAAGATGTGAAGCTCCTCAAGTTGAAGCTGCAGAGACTCACACCTGGAACATCTGGAACGATGCAGGTTCCCACGTCCTGGAAAACCTGGAAAATGTCTGACCATTTTTCCCGTCATGGAAAACAAATGGAAAATGAGAAAAAAAAGAGAGAGATTCCTGACAGGATGACGTCGTCTCCCTGAGCTCCGACTGACTCCTTCACCCCCCGCCGAGGATTAAACTCTGGAGCTGCAGCAGGAAAACTACAGGTTCCTGTTGTTCTGTCACAAATAAATAAATAAATAAATAAAGTTTCTCATGATGTCAGAGTTTATTCCGTCGCTGAGTCGGAGCCTCGTCGGAACAAACCGGAACAAACCGGTTCAGTGTGTTTAGTGAGTCTCTGATTGATTGACAGCTGCTGCCGTCTGTCGCTCAGTCACGCCGCGAGAGGTGTGAATGTGTGATGTGTGATTCAATTTCAATTTTTCAATTTAAATAACTTTATTGGCATGACAAGACAAGACAGTGCTTATATCGCCACAGCAGACGGCGTATCTGGACTTCTGTGACTAAAATGACATCTGGTTTGTTAGCGACGGCCGTCTGCCCGACTGCACCTGAACGCAGCATCAGTGTAAGTACATGTAGTAACTAGTGTCCCCGTGTCTCTGTCTCTCAGTGGCCATGAAGAGTCTCCTGAGCCAACAGCTAAAGCCAAGTCCAGTGCCAAAGCTCTGTACGGTGAGTCCAGCTCAACACACACGCATACATTAAACACTGTTATTAAAGGACAATTCCGGGCAAATTTGCAGTTGAATTTGCCCGGAATTGTCCTTTAAAGCAGACACTCTATGTTTGGTGTGTCCAATAGACAGTAACTAACATGATTTATATCTGGATGGTGTTTGTAATAAAGACATTTGGTGCAGAGAACGAGTTTCCTCCTCAAAATGACTTTACACCACAGAGTTAAAGATCGGACCTTAACCAGTACTTTTTACCACTTGTAAAGTGAGTAAAGGGCCATTGCACTCCATAATTTGTAGTTTTACAGCTGACAAACTGATGATTTGACCTTAAAACTCTAATATACGTGTTGCAATGGCCCTTTACTCACTTTACAAGTGGTAAAAAGTACCGGTTAAGGTCAAATCTTTAAAATGTGACTCTGGTAAGTGACATGACGTGATTTTGAGACAGAAAACACGTCTTTCTGCAACATTAGAGACTGGGGTCCATTTTTGGCAAAGAAAAAACTCTTAAAAATTATGTGTTGCAATGGCCCTTTACTCACTTTTCAAGTGGTAAAAAGCATTGGTTCAGGTCAGGTCGGCTTTTCAGTCGGTGATCAGTGACTCTGTTTCAGGATCAGATGAGATTTATTTCCTGCGTTCATCGTCCAAACAGAAAAAGAAAAGTCACAGTGAGCTGCGTGTGTGTGTGTCTGTGTGTGTGTGTGTGTGTGTGTGTTTACATCTGGGTCTTTGTTTGCTCTCTTTGTCTGTTTGTAATTACACATCTTATTACAGATGTTATTACAGATGTTATTGTTGAGTTTTTCTCTCTTTAGTGTTAATTCTGTCTCGACTGAAGGAAACAGAAGTCGTTTCTTCTTCCTGTTCTTTAACAACCAGAGAAAAGTTGTTGTTTGCTGTGATTATTGTTAAACGTTGAGAAAGAAAGAAAGAAAGAAAGAAAGAAAGAAAGAAAGAAAGAAAGAAAGAAAGAAAGAAAGAAAGAAAGAAAGAAAGAAAGAAAGAAAGAAAGAAAGAAAGAAAGAAAGAAAGAAAGTAAGATGTGAAGCTGTAGAAACTAGTTGCATGTGTGTGTGTTGTTGTGATGATGATGATGATGATGATGATGAAGATGAAGAGTTAACGCAGCGTGTGTGTCGTCTCCATCAGAGCAGAGGAAACACTTCACCAAGACCAGCATCAACAGCCTGACGGACACGTCTCAGTACCACGTGGAGGTGAGGTCACCGCTGTGATGTCATCACCTCATTAATATTCATTAACCATCAGCTGCTACTGGTCTAACCGTCCTCTCCCGTCCTCTCCCGTCTCCTCCCGTTCTCTCCCGTCTCCTCCCGTCCAGCACCTGAGCACGTTCGTGTTGGACCGTAAGGACGGGCTGATCACGGTGGACGACGGGATCCGGCGGCTGCGGCTGCTGGACGCCAAGGGGAAGGTGTGGACGCAGGAGATGCTGCTGCAGGTGGAGGAGAAGAGCGTCAGCCTCATCGACCAGGAGACCAAGGTCAGACTCAAAAAACTCGTCTACGTCTTATTTCTCGTCAAAGTGTCTCATTTTTATTTAAAACTTGGTGAGATTTAGAGTTTCTCTCCGTCTCCGTCTCCGTCTCCGTCTCCGTCTCCGTCTCCGTCTCCGTCTCCTCCAGAACGAGCTGGAGAACTTCCCGATCGGCTCGCTGCAGCACTGCCAGGCCGTGATGAACGCCTGCAGCTACGACTCCGTCTTGGCTCTGGTCTGCAAGGAGTCGGGTCAGAGCAAACCAGACCTGCACCTGTTCCAGTGTGACCACATCAAGGTGAGTCTCCATCGCCTCCTCTGATTGGCTCCGACTGGCTCCGCCCACATTGTTTACATCAGACAGTCACATGACACAGTTACAGTCGGACGTGTAAAAGCTAAAATAGAGATAAAAACCTAAACACAAAATAAATAGATGAATAATTAAATGAAAAAGAATGAATAGACGCAAAATTACAAATCAAAGGAACCAAAACTAGTTTAAGGTAGAGATCATTTAAATAAAATGAAATACAATAAATTAAAACAAAAAGAATAAAATAGAATAAAGACAAAGATAGATGTTTACAGAATACAGAAAACTTTATTGTGCAAATTGTTGTTTTATATGTTTGTGGTTTTAACAGATCAACTGTTCAAACTTTGACTTCAACAAGAAAATTGTTTTTTTTACTTTATAAAATTTAAATTTGTATTTAAAATGAAATGAACGACTTTGATTTTAATAACATAAAAAATACCTGTATAGATACAAAGATACCAACCTCTTTTGGTTTTAAATATCCTTCTCTTTCTTCTTTTATTTTTCCAAAAGTACATAAGAACGTCACTGTAATTACTTGTAATTATATGTGACAATACAGTAACTGTGGTTACGGCGTGTCCGTGTCCGCAGGCGAACCTGATCCACGCGGACATTGACAGTGCCATGATCGATGCCAAAGGAGGAAAAGTGAAGAAGAGACCGGAGACTCTGAAGTGAGACTCGCTGTCGTTAAGCACCGCTCTGATGCTGAGAGCTGATTGGCCGATGTTGGCACCTGTTACACCTGTTAACGCTTCCTGTCCTGCAGGATGATCCTGAAGAGCGACGGCGTCATCCCTCCCCCGCCGCCGGCCCCCGCCCCCGAGCCCCCGCTGACCTCCAGCCAGGTGGACGTGAAGAGCCGAGCGGCCGCCTGGTCGGCCTGGACCAATGAGCAGCAAGACTGTGAGTGATGTCACCACATGGGAGGAGCTTATAAAACTATAATATAATTGCACAAATTCACATAAATATGAATATAATGTAACGTTAATGTTATTATTGGTTATATACTGTGTAATAAATCAGTATAACGTATATTTGTTGTATTTCAAATTGTTTTTATTGATGTAACCTTAACCAGCGCTTGAAAAATGAGTAAAGGGCCATTGCAACAAATTCTACATTGAGTTCAAACTGATTCCAGCTCCTCTTGTTGCAGTGAAACAGGTTTTCTGTCACTCACCAGAGTTATAAAGAAGAATTTAATATATGTGTTGCAATGGCCCTTTAAAAAGCACTGGTTAAGTTCAGATTTTTCAATATTATATAGTGAAAAAAAAGAAAGAGTGGAGAAATAATGAAAACAAAGAAAAACAAAAACTGATAAAATATAACTTATATTTGTGTGTGTGTGTGTTGTTTCAGACGAGAAGCAGTGGCGTCTCTCGGAGGACGAGGACGTTGCCGGGGAGATGACGGCGGCCCGAGTGGACAGAGACGTGGTGAGTGGATCTGATCTGAGAACAGCTGCTGCTGCTTTAAATCTGAGGTCACCGGAGTTCACGGACAATAAACACAACATCTGACATCTTAATCTGACACAAACACACACACACACACACACACACATTCTGCTCTGTTGCTTCATGTTTAAAGGGATAGTTCAACATTTTGGCAAATTGGCCCATTGCCATAATCCCTATAGTCACAGCAGTAGGTTTGAGGTAAATTCATGCAAAACCTCTGATGCACGTTGCCTTCAGGGACAGTTTTTCATCAACAGTCTCTGTATTTCCCTCTAAAACAACTCTGTCTGGTAACGTTGTGTTATTATCTCATAGTGTGGTGAATGTGCAGGTCACAACTTGTCCACCAGAGCGTTGTGGAGTTGTTGGATTGTGTATTTGATGAGTTTGATGAGGGAAACCAAGAAATCCCATGAGCCTCCGTAGCGTAGCTCTGAGCAGCTCACGGCTCTGCTCCGCCGTTCTAAAAATAGCTTGCACCGACAATTAAAGGTAACAAACCTACTGCTATGACTATAAGGATTGTGGCGATGGGCCAAATTTCCAAAATGTTGAACTATTCCTTTAATCATTAACGCCGACGCAGCTGAAGGTGAAACGTTTTGTTGTTTGTTTTTCCGGCAGCAAATCCTGAACCACCTGCTGGACGACGTCGAAGCCTTCGTCACCAAACTGCAGAAAGCTGCCGAGGCCTTCACCGAGCTCGGCCGCCGGAAGAAGGCCAAGAAGGGCAAGAAGAGAGGACCGGGAGGTGAGAGGACCCGGATCTGGACCTGGATCAGGATCCGGATCAGAACCTGGATCCTGCACTGCGAAAACTCAGATTATTTTACCAAAAATATTTGTCTTATTTCTAGTCAAAACTAATCTAATTCTACTTAAAATAAGACTCATCACATAAAAAGCAGCTTGTTTTCATACATTTTTTTTTACGTCTTTCAAGCAGATTTTCACTTGAAGTAAGTAGAAAAATCTGAGAGTTGAGCAAGTTTTTCTTTCTTATTACAAACACAAAAAATGTTTCTACTTATTTCAAGTGAAAATTTGTTTGAAACAAGTGAAAATGATCTAAAAACAAGTTCATTTTTAAGGTGATGATTCTCATTTTAAGTGGAAAGAGATTAGTTTTAAATAGAAATGAGACATTTTGACAAGAAATAAGACAAATATTCTTGGAACGATTTAGAGTTTTTGCAGTGTGATCCTGATCCGGATCAGTTATTTATCAGAAACCAGTTTAATAATCAGAAAATAAACAAACAGTGATGCTGCGTTCAGGTCCCAGCAGACGTTCTGTGAGTCTGTGCTGCCTCCTAGTGTTAGTGTTAGTGTGTGTGACCTGACGGTGTGTTGTCGTCCTCGTCCACCAGAGGGCGTCCTCACTCTGCGCTCTAAACCTCCCAC
This sequence comes from Decapterus maruadsi, assembly GCA_030347415.2. Classification (NCBI taxonomy): domain Eukaryota; kingdom Metazoa; phylum Chordata; class Actinopteri; order Carangiformes; family Carangidae; genus Decapterus; species Decapterus maruadsi. The sequence goes on from CM064889.1 coordinate 19,556,515, forward strand.
TGAGGACGAGTTCGTCGACTGTCTGCAGAAGTTCAAACACGCCTTCAACCAGCTGGTACGACCATCCTCTTCATCTTCACCTTCATCACCTTATCTTAATGTGTTGAATTTCCTCATATATGATCTAATCTAATCTAATCTGGTCTCTCCTGGTCTCTCCTGGTCTGTCCTGGTCTCCAGGGGAAGCTGAGGGACCACATCCAGAACCCGAGTGCTGTGGATCTGATCCACTTCCTGTTCACTCCTCTCAGGATGGTCAGACTCTTCTTCTTCTTCTTCATGTTGAATCAGTCTGGATGTTTTTATTCTGATGCCTGTACTTCCTGGTCTGGAAACCTCTGCCCACCGTTCAGCTGCTGTTTCATGTTTTCAGCAACACAAATATAATTTATTTAGAGACACACTGCAAAAACTCAAAATCTTTCCAAGAATATTTGTCTTACTTCTTGTCAAAATGTTTAATTTCTACTCAAAACTAATCTTTTTCCCCTTTAAATAAGACTCATCTCGTAAAAATGTACTTGTTTTTAGATCATTTTCACTCGTTTCATCCATTGTTTCAGTCAAATATCATTTACCTGCTGCTGCCACTGGGGGGCGCTGGTGCAACAATATCCAGACCTGGTTGAAACACGTCTCTAAACTCTGAGCTGGGCTACATGGTCGCCTGTGTGTGTGACTCCGCCCCCTTTCGCGCCTGTCCTCAGGTGATCCAGGCCTCGGGCAGCGTGGACCTGGCTCGCAGCGTGGTGGTTCCCCTGCTCACCAAGGACGCCATCGACTTCCTGCACGCGGCCGGAACGGCGGAGGAGAGACACCTGTGGGTCGCCCTGGGAGACGGCTGGACCAAGTGCAGGTGAGACGACCAATCAGCTGATCCATCACCTGTCAGTCGTCACTTATTGATGACATCACAGCTCCACCTGCCGCTGTGTGTGTGTGTTTAGTTTATTTATGTGCACGCACAAGCACATGTGAACACAGACACGTGTGCTTACAGACACATGTGAACACACAGACATAAACACACAGACACATGTGAACACATACAGACACATGTGAACACATACAGACACATGTGGACACACAGACACGTGTGCTTACAGACACATGTGAACACACAGACATAAACACACAGACACATGTGGACACAGACACATGTGAACACACAGACACATGTACACATACAGTCACATGTGAACACAGACACATGTGAACACAGACACATGTGAACACACAGACATAAACACACAGACACATGTGAACACACAGACACATGTGAACACACAGACACATGTACACATACAGTCACATGTGAACACAGACACATGTGAACACAGACACATGTGAACACACAGACACATGTGAACACAGACACATGTGAACACACAGACACATGTGAACACAGACACATGTGAACACAGACACATGTGAACACACAGACACATGTGAACACAGACACATGTACACACAGACACATGTGAACACACAGACACATGTGAACACACAGACACATGTGAACACAGACACATGTGAACACACAGACACATGTGAACACACAGACATAAACACACAGACACATGTGAACACACAGACACATGTGAACACAGACATAAACACACAGACACATGTGAACACACAGACACATGTGAACACAGACACATGTGAACACACAGACACATGTGAACACACAGACACATGTGAACACACAGACACATGTGAACACAGACACATGTGAACACACAGACACATGTGAACACATACACATGTGAACACAGACACATGTGAACACACAGACATAAACACACAGACACATGTGAACACACAGACATAAACACACAGACACATGTGAACACACAGACACATGTGAACACACAGACACATGTGAACACAGACATAAACACACAGACACATGTGAACACACAGACACATGTGAACACACAGACATAAACACACAGACACATGTGAACACACAGACATAAACACACAGACACATGTGAACACACAGACACATGTGAACACAGACACATGTGAACACACAGACACATGTGAACACAGACACATGTGAACACACAGACACATGTGAACACAGACACATGTGAACACACAGACACATGTGAACACACAGACACATGTGAACACACAGACATAAACACACAGACACATGTGAACACACAGACACATGTGAACACACAGACACATGTGAACACAGACACATGTGAACATACAGACACATGTGAACACAGACACATGTGAACACACAGACACATGTGAACACAGACACATGTGAACACACAGACACATGTGAACACACAGACACATGTGAACACAGACACATGTGAACACCACCTGTTAAACACTGGCTCAGTGGCTCATATTTCTGTTTTCACATGAGTTTTTTGTGAATGTGACGTCGTGTCCAGGCTGGAGTGGCCCAAGGATCACTACTTCCCTCCGTGTCCTCTGAGGTTCCGTGACGGGTGGGAACCTCCTGCGTTGGGGGCGGGGCCTCTGAGCCGGGGGGCGGAGCTAACGCAGCTCGCTGAGAGTCTGACCAACGCTGAGGTCCAGAGACAAGAAGAGCTGAAGATGAGACTGGAGGTGAGGACCAGAGGACTCAGTGTTGTTGATTATTGATACTGATTTATTGATTAATAATTGATTGATTGATTAACGGATTGGCGTCCTGCTGTGTCCGTGCAGCCGGCGGCGGCGATGCAGCGGTTCCCTCCTGCAGACGGGTACGCCTCCCTCTCACACTCCTCCTACAAACGAATGCAGATCCTGGATCAGGACGCGGCCATGGCTGCGTTCAAACACGCCGTCAGCCGCCACGTAGACCGGTAACCGCCAGGTCGCGCCAGGTCGCCGTGGAGAACCGGTCCCGCCGCGCTCTGATTGGATCACAGCACTCGTTACCACAGAGACACAGAAACAGAACATTATTCACATTCATTAACAAACATAATGATAATAATTATGATATTAATGATAGTTATTATATTAATAATAATAATATAAACAATAATACTGATAAGAACCTTCTGAGTGGCAGCTGAACCAGGATTAACACATTTCAACACATTAATAATATAATAATAATAATAATAATAATAATAATAATAATGAGAATAGATATTTATTCCCATTCTTCATGTTTCTTCGTCTTCTATAAAACTCTTTCTTCAGTCTGCTCAACTCTCTTTAATCTCTTTATTTATTAAAATATCTTTAATTTTTCCTCTTTTTAACTGATTGTCTCTGTTTTTCTTCTGATTCACGTCTTTTAAAATTTCATTTTCCACTTCCTGTGTCGGGACTCTTCTCCACGGCCGTTACAACAGATCTCAGATCAGTGTGTGTGTTATTGTTTTATTGCGGGAAAAGTAGTTTAATTTATTGTTGGTTTGTTGGTTTGTGTGTGTAGATCATCAGTTCATCATCATGGAGGAAAAATCTGAATCTAAAATCAATAACTTGTTGTTTTCAGTAAAGAAAGAGATTTGAAGTTATTTACATTTCTACTCATCAGTTCACTGTGATGATCGGCTGTGACATATGATGTGTATATTTATCCATTATATATATATATATAATATATAATATATGATATGTATGTATAAACGTGTATAAACTGTATTTCAGGAGTTTTGATGAAGACGCTCGAGGCCAAACGAAACTCTTTGCCAAATCAAAATACGACTTTGTGGCGAGAAACAACACGGAGCTGTCGGTGCTGAAAGACGAGGTGGTCGAGGTAAACGAGCTCCTTCGCGTGATCAACATTAACACGTTTTAATTAGTTTATTGATTAAACATCATTACTTTGATTCTCACAGTTACAAACACAAAAAATCTGTGATGAAATCATGTCGTCAATAATCTGATCGTTGGTTCAGATCAAACTGTTTCCCCTGTGAACCGGTTTGACCTGGTTATATCTGGTTTGAATTAGTTTTATCTGGTTTAAATTGGTTTGACCTGGTTCAAACTAGTTTTATCTGGTTTGAAAGAACAGTTTTTATCTGGTCTAAACTAGTTGGACCTGGTTTAAACTGGTTTGAATTGGTTTGAGAATGGTTTAATCTGGTTTGAACTGGTTTTATCTCTTTTTATCTGGTTTGAACTGGTTCAAACCGGTTTTATCTGGTGTTTTAAACTGGTTTAAACTGGTGTGAACTGGTTCAAATTGGTTTTATCTGGTGTTTTAAACTGGTTTAAACTGGTGTGAACTGGTTCAAACCGGTTTTATCTGGTGTTTTAAACTGGTTTAAACTGGTGTGAACTGGTTCAAATTGGTTTTATTTGGTCTAATCTGGTTTGAAATGGTTTTATCTGGTTTGAAGTGGTTTGAACCAGTTCAAACCGGTTTGATCTGGTTTTATCTGGTGGTTTAAACTGGTGTGAACTGGTTCAAACTGGTTTAATCTGGTTTGAAATGGTTTTATCTGGTTTGAACGTGTTTGAACTGGTTCCCTGTGCCTGTTTCTGACCTGAGTCTCGTCTGACAGGTGCTGGACGACAGGAAGCAGTGGTGGAAGGTTCGTAACGGCTGCGGCGCGTCGGGCTACGTGCCAAACAACATCCTGGAGGCGACCAAGGCGGTGGACATCACGGGGCGAGGAGAACCGATCTACAGCCACACCATCCAGGTAGGAGGCTAATGCTAACGCTAACAAGCCTGCAGCTCTAAATCTCTTCACGTCATGTCATGTGTTTTTAACGTCGTCTCTGTTTCCATTGAATTTCCGTCCGGTTAAAGCTCATGATGCCAAAGAAGGAGTTTGAGTTGTTTAAGGTAGGAGGAGCTTCAGTAGCGACGCAGTGTGTAGAGCTAATCTGATTGGATCAAACCTCTGGCTCTAGTTTCTCTGCTGTGGTCAGTGTGTGGCGTTGAATGAGGAGGAGCTACGGTGGCCAGGAGGGTCAAATCACTGCAGCTTCATCACAAAAACTCACAACACAACAGAAGTGTTACGTAGCTAATGCTAAGCTAACAGTCCATGTGATTTGACCCTCAGGGCCACCGTAGAGCTGACCTCACGTAGATCAGGTAGTTTTTCTTTTGCAGTGAGTTTGTTGAGGAGTTAAATGTTTGTTTGTTTCACCGTCTCATCACCTCCATGTTTGTTTTTTAACGATGGCAGCAATTACTGGGAGAGTTGAACGAGGTAAACAACAACAACAACATGTGTCGGGTTCAGTTTAGCTCTGAGTTTGTAACAGGAAGCAGCTCAGTCTCCTGCTCTTTCAAAATAAAACCCTGTCTCCTCAGAAACAGACCACCAGGACCGACTACATCCCCAGTAAACCGGTGGTGACCCCGATGCCCCCGGCCCCTACGCCGCCCCCTCCGGCCCCCAACAGGCTCCCCACGCCGCCGCTGCCCCCTCCGATGGCCGAGCCTGCAAAACCGTTCGCCAAAGCGCCCGCAGCCGCTGCCACCGCCACCGCCGCCGCCAGCAGCAGCAGCTCGGTCAGCCGGCAGAACAGCACGACGTCGAGCGACAACGGCAGCGTGGCCCTGAGGGAGCAGAGCCAGAGGCCGGCAGCCAGAGACCGTGAGTCTGGGACCAGAACCAGAACCAGAACCAGAACCAGAAGCGGAAGCAGAGAGGAGGGTTATAACTGACCCGGTCTGGTCCTGTGTCCACAGGGAGGAAGTCCAACATGGAGGAGGTGCAGGACGAGCTGATGCACAGACTCACGCTGGGACGCAGCGCTCAGAAGAAGTTCCAGGTTTCGTCTCGCAGCAGCAGCATCCCGTCCGTCAGCATCACCTACGACTCCTCGCCGGAGGACGTCAGGACCTGGCTGGAGGCCAAGGGCTTCAGCCCAGTGTGAGTCCCACCGTACACACCCAACTGTCTGAATTCACCCACTACAGAAGTAAAACATGGTGTAGATATTAAACGACCCGAGCTAAATCTGAAGCACTGTCCCTGTCAACATGAATAATATCAGATAGTCAGAGCTGTACCTGCGCAGGTAGATTCTCTGTCTGACTTCCTGTCTCCTGTGCAGCACCATCACCAGCCTGGGCGTCCTGACCGGAGCTCAGCTCTTCTCTTTGAACAAAGAGGAGCTGAAGACGGTCTGTCCCGACGACGGAGCGCGAGTCTTCAGCCAGGTCACGGTGCAGAAGGCGGCGCTGGAGGTGGGTGGGGCTTCGCACTCTGACATGGAGCTCCAGTGACATCACAGTGACATCATAGTTAACCTTTAAATCAGAGAAATGTAGAAACAGAGTTATTGGTTATGGATGAAGTTTCTGCATTTATTGATGTTTATTAGAGATAGATAGATAGATAGATAGATAGATAGATAGATAGATAGATAGATAGATAGATAGATAGATAGATAGATAGATAGATAGATAGATAGATAGATAGATAGATAGATAGATAGATAGATAGATAGATAGATAGATAGATAGATAGATATTTTATTTTGAAATATTCCTCTCATTACTCATCACTGGATGATGTCAGCTGATGCTCAGATCTGAAAGCTCCCATCTGATTGGTTGATCAGACAAACATGAGCAGCAATAAACACATAAATAAATGGACAGATATGAATATTGGTGACATCACATGTCACATGACCTCCGGCTGCCTCATGTTTGTGAGTGGGAGCTGTCGATCAGCTCAGGTCGTCTCTGTCTTTTACGTTTCCGTCCCCCAACTCTGGCAAGGTCTGGTGTGTGGTGTCTATCTCCACCTGCAGGTTTTCTTCTGACCCTCCTTTGATCTTCTGACTCTGTTCACACGTTCATGAAGGTATCGTGATGTAACGAAGAGGGCGGAGCCTCCGTTCTGTTGGCCAGACTCTAAAGTCCTGTCCAAACGTTGCTTCTCTCAGGACTCCATCTGGACTTGTTCTTGATTTGGGACTTAATTTGGAAACCAAGACCCCAACCCTTGACCTGGGACTTGTTCTAGATCAAAGGCTTTAGTCCTCTTAACTTGGGACTTCATTTTGGACTTTATTTGGGACCAACGAGTCCTCCTGGTCTTGATCCTTGTCTTGACTTGTGGAACAGGAAGTCCCTTTGACTGATCTGGACTCTTTTAAACAGATGTTATGAGTTCTGGTTGTGATTCTGGCCGTCAGAACGAGGCTCCAGTCGTTTCATGTTCAGCAGCATCTTAAGGTAGCACCAGCAACGTTTGTCTCCCTTCCTCGTAATTCCACCTTAAACTCCCTGAATGAACCAGCTCCAGAATGACCCACTTCCTGTTGACCTTTGACCCCCCCCCCCCCACCTCCTGCGCCCCCTGACCCTGTAGACACCAGGAAGTAGATCTGTTATTGGCTGGAACGAGTTCTGTGTGTGTTAGCTTGATTGCTACTCAGTGCTATGCTAAGCTAAGCTAAGCTAACTGTTCTTCCTAATTGCTCCTCCCAATCAGATACAAATACTTTAGTTTTTTACAACCAGATGTTTCAGTTTTTAGTTTTTACCAACAATAAAAACTCAGGTTGTAAAAAAAACAAACACCTGTTCACCTGCAGCTCGTCACACATGAATGAAACAAACACAGAAATCAAAGGCAAAATTAAATATTTAAACTTTTTGTGATTATTTATGAAGTATTATTCATTTTCGATTGATCTCTGTGTTTGTTTGCTGACGTATTGATTGATTATCAGTCGTATCAGTTTGGTTAAACAAGTCCAACTGATGTTTGTGTGACCAGTGTCAGGTGTCGGTCTTGTTACCCAGCATGCACCCTGACTCAGCGTAGACGTCCTCCTCCACAGCAGCAGCAGCAGCAGCGTGAGTCACCTGAGCTCACATGGAGTCATGTGACCTCGGCCACGCCCACAAGATTTTCTCAGGAAATCTTCGAGTGGAGCAGCGAAGCGCCGGCAGCAGCAGCAGCAGCAGCAGCAGCTCAGTAGATGCTCGCAGGTCGAGGGGAGACTCTCGAGGGACGGTTCTATAGGAGGTTAAAATGAGCCAATCACAGGGCAGAACCGCCTCTGTTAGGAAAACACTGGAATCGAACCCACGACCTCCTGATCAATGGACGAGCTGTGACGAGAGGAACTGATCAATAACAGCTGTAAACACACAAAGAGCCTCACACAGGAAACACGTCTGTCCCCGCCAAAATAAACCATTCACTAGTTCACTATTTGACCAGAACATGTGGATCATGATGAAGCTGATGGTGGAGATGATGAAGGTGGTGGTTTCACGAGAGTCTCCCGAGATCAACAACAACAACAACAACAACAGCAACAACAACATGTTTGTTTGTTTACGTTTTCTAATCAGCTGTGTGTTTTCTGTTCTCTCTCTCCAGAGGAGTTCAGGCTCCGAGCTTCAGGAGATCATGAGGAGGCGACAGGAGAAACTTGCAGCGACCACCTGTGACTCGGGGGTGGAGTCTTTTGATGAAGGCACCGCCCACTGAGCTCCTCATGCCCCGCCCCCCCGCCCCGCCCCCGTCCCGCCCCCTTTGTTTTTTTGTTTTTTTTAATTGGTCAATCTACAGTTGTTTTCTCGCCCTCTGACCCCCAGGCGGCGGCCGACCACGCCGAGTTTGTGGAGATCATGCGGCGGCGGCAGGAACTCCTCAGCTCGTCTCCATAGCAACAGAAACAGAGACAGGGCCGAGGACGTCTGATATGATCAGAGAACACGCCGCCATGTTTGCCTGAAGTTTCACCTGAGGTTCACCTGAGCTCCTCAGTGTGTTTGTACAAAGCGAAGCCGCTCAGTATTAACGTGAGGAGAAGCAGCAGCAGTTTGTGTCTCAGCTTCTTTCTGGAGGTCGGTATCAGCCAATCAGAAGAGAGGAGGAGGCTCTGAGCCTCTCTTCTGATTGGCTGACTGTTTTCTGAACGATCCAATAAAAACAGAGCAGATTTCAGAATAAAACGCTCAGAGAAACCAAATCCTGTAAGTTGTTGGATGGTGGGTCCAGGTGGGCGGGGCTTGGTGACTGCTCTGTTGTGACATCACAAAGTCACAGAGGCGTAGAACCAGACGTTTGATGACTGAGACACAAACTGAGCTGCAGGTGGAACATGTTGTTGTAAGAGTTGAATTATTGATAGAAAATAATAATAATTAAGTGTAAATTTCAGATTGTTGGAGCCCAGAGACAGAATGCTAATATTCATAGATATATTGATCAGTTTATTTAATAACTTCATTAACGATAGAACTGATCAACAGGAACTGAAGAAGTTTATGTAATTTGTGACTCATGTGGTTTAGATTTAGTGAATCAATCAGAAAAAATCAATAACTGATAGATTATCGATCGGCATCTTTGCACAATAATAAAACGTAGACGTTTCTCAACTGGTTCAGGATCAGTTCAGTGGTTTTTAACCCTCCTGTCGTCTTTCTGGGTCAAATTGACCCAATCTGTTCCCTTCCTCCATCCTTCCCAGGGCCGGCCCTGTACATCTGGGGCAACAGGAGGGTTTAAAAAGGTCAAAAGTTCATGTTCGATCTCGTCTAAATTTGGAGCCAAACTTTTGAACTTATTTGTTTTTCATGTCACAAAACCAAAAGTAAATATTTACAAAAACATTGTCAAATTTTCATCAGAATGAAAAAAGTTGATGAATAAAAAAAATAATCTGGTCGTTTCTGTAAACTCTCTTCTTCTGTAGAGACTCCGCCCTCACCTGCTCCGACACTTGTCACTTCCTGCTCTGGTGTTTTCATAATAAAAGTCCTGCAGGGGGCTCAAAGAGAATGCTCTCTTTCCCTTGAGGCTTTTAATTTGAAAAACCAGCAGGAAATGACAGAAACAGTGATTTAAAAGTAAAAAGAGCGTGAAGTGGAGCAGGTGACGAGTTCGTGCTGGTCATGAACCGCCGTCACCTGAGAGTTTACGGTGAACTCACCTGTAGAAACAAGTCGTCGATCAGTTCGATCCTGAAGCACACGAACATCTTCTACATGAACTCTGTGTATGTACTGATTATATATGATCTGTTCGTTCTCACTGTGGCATTGATTGTATTGATGATTATCGATGATAAGTTTTCCACTCGCACACTGGAAACATGGAGCTTTTATTCTGAAGGGATTAACGAGAAACGCTGATTAAGTTATTTAGTGAACTGTTGTAGCAGCCAATCAGAGAGAAGCATTTGTATGTGAATAGTTTTCATTGGTGCCTTTTTCCATTAAATCTGCTCGTTCTGCAATAAAAACATTTAATAAGAAAATCACTGAGTTCATTTCCTGCTGTTCAGTAAATTTATTATTCTCTTATTATTCATGTAACTGGACTAAATGAGAAAGATTTGACGATTCAAAACAAATAGTTAAAACAAACCTGTCTCTCTTAATTTGAAAGAACTAAAAACTCTTTGATCTGATTTAATAATAACAAGGTGATGATGTCATAATTCTCTCAAACTTCTCTTTGAAAAGTTTTGAGTTAAAGATTTAGAATAAAAAAGGTTCTGCGATGAGGTCATGAGTGAGGTCATCACCAAAAAAAGTGCCAAATATTATTATTGCTCCTCTGACTCCAATTCAGTAATAATAATAAAAATGTAATAAGAAAGACAGAAAAAGAAAATGCTGAATAAATGAAATAAATTTATAGAAGATTGATAGAAGATTTAAAACCTTTATCTCTGACATCATCTGTTTTTAATAAACCTGTTGGACCAGCATCAATACAAACACATGAATATTCATATACCATGTGGGCGTTGTGCAGAAAATGGAGACGACAGGTTTTAAACTGCAACATTTTATTTTGTTCCAACACACACACATTAAAACTGTGACGATGACGAGCTCATCAGGAACAGGAAGTGACACAATAAATGGCACCAATGACGAACAGTCGACAACACGAAGAGAAGATCTGTAGCAGTGACGGTGCTCGGCTCTTCGTCTGCAGCTTCTCACTGTCTCTACTTTTTCTACTGTTTCTAGTTTTTATTTTTTTGTTGTTGTTTTTTTATTCTATTGTATTTTTTTTTTTTTTTTTTTTTTTACAGTTGAACCAAAGTGAGTTTTTCTGCCACAGACTCAGAGTTTCTAACGTGCGTTGGTCCGAAGCTTCAGGCTCAGAAACGAAGATTCACACAACGACTGAAAAACAACAAACTAAAGCAACTTGTCCACAAGAACCACTTAGTCATGACGAGTAGAAACCAGAAGCAGGAATTAATTCATTAATATGTACAGTACGTCTGATGAAGTCACACCTGGGGGGGCCCAGACGGAGAACAGGTACAGACTTCAGGTGTTTGAACCTCAAGGCAGCGAGGACGAATCGTTTCACTTCGTTACAAACATTCGTGAACTTTTCTACAGATCAGAAACGAGCTGTCGTCAAAATAATAAAACACTTTATAAAATCTGAAAGTTCAGATTCTAAACTGGTTTCAAACTGGTTTTGTGTTTGATAGAAGTTTACTTTTGTAAAAACGTTTTTGATTAAAATCTAAATTCTATCAGTGCAAATACGTTAAATCTTCATTTACTGTATTTCTTATAAAAGTGTTGTTGATATTTCATGTTATTGATCTTTGATCTGTTGTTTCTATGAACATGAACTCAGTTTGTTCACTGAATCAACTCAGAACTAATTCATTAATTAAGTTCATCAAACACAGGAAGTGGATTTAACACTGTCAGACTCTGGTGCTCTTATTTTGACGACACTCTGTCCATCCTGTCTGTGTAGAAGGTCAAAGGTCGACCACTCGTCCGTCAGTAACATTCTCCTCAGATGTGAGTTTTGTTTGTTTTTTCTTTCAAACCTTCAGTAAAAAAAATGAAAAACGACAAATTATCGTTAATTAACTTTGACTCACGACTCACAACTGTTTCTGTACAGACGTCGTGAGATCAGGAACTGGGCTCAGACCAGGAGCCACTAGGAGCCACCATGGGCCACCAGGAGCCACTAGGAGCCACCAGGAGCCACTAGGGGCCACTAGGAGCCACCATGGGCCACCAGGAGCCACTAGGGGCCACTAGGAGCCATTATGGTCCACTAGAAGCCACTAGGGGCCACCATGGGCCACCAGGAGCCACTAGGAGCCACCATGGGCCACCAGGAGCCACTAGGGGCCACTAGGGGCCACCAGGAGCCACTAGGGGCCACTAGGAGCCTCCATGGGCCACTAGGAGCCACTAGGGGCCACTAGGAGCCTCCAGGGGCCACTAGAAGCCACTAGGGGCCACTAGGAGCCATCATGGGCTACTAGGAGCCACTAGGGGCCACTAAGAGCTCCTAGGAGCCACTAGGGGCCACCATGGGCCACTAGGAGCCACCAGGAGCCACTAGGAGCCATCATGGGCTACTAGAAGCCACTAGGAGCTACTAGGAGCCACCAGGAGCCACTAGGAGCCATTATGGGCTACTAGAAGCCACTAGGAGCCACTAGGAGCCACTAGGGGCTACTAGAAGCCACTAGGAGTCATTATGGGCTACTGGGAGCCACCAGGAGCCACTAGGAGCCACTAAGGGCTACCAGGAGCCACTAGGAGCCACTAGGAGCCATTATGGTCCACTAGAAGCCACTAGGGGCCATCATGGGCTACTAGAAGCCACTAGGGGCCACTAGGAGCCACTAGGAGCCATCATGGGCTACTAGGAGCCACCATGGGCTACCAGGAGCCACTAGGAGCCACTAGGAGCCACCAGGAGCCACTAGGAGCCACCATGGTCCACTAGGGGCCACTAGGGGCCACTAGGAGCCATTATGGTCCACTAGAAGCCACTAGGGGCCACTAGGAGCCACCAGGAGCCACTAGGAGCCACTAGGAGCCCAAACAGCCCAGTGTAAACTCTGATGAAGACAAACACTGATTTTGTTCCGACGCCCAGAAGAGACAAAGTTTTAACTTATTGATCTATTGGTTCTGTATCAATCTGAGATTCTGAGACCAGAATCAATAAAGATCTGAAACTAAACTAATGGCAACAAAAACGTATGAGTTAATATTTTACTTTGTTTCATTAAAAATATTGAAGATGTTTAAAGTCACATTTTGGAGACGAGATCAAACTCTGTAAATATAATTACAGTTTTATGCCAATATATAAATCTGATCAATAATCTCAGAAACATTTTATTGGTGTTGATGTTTTTGTTGTTGTTTTTACCAAATTCTGAGAATAAAAACTTGAAAATTAAGTAAAAACAACAACTAAAGAACGAGGGCGGTGGAACAAACTCAGTGTTTTACAGTAAAACATTTCTCTTCAGTTTGATATGAATTGTTCACATGATGTTGATATTTTGATGTCTGGGCTCTGATTGGCTCCGCCCACTCAGTGAGATATGATGAGCAGATATGTGTGTTTGTTTGTGTGTTTGTATGTTTGTTTGTTTCCCGCCTTCAGACTCGGAGCGGGAAACTTGGTCTCAGGTGATGATGTCGCTCGTCTCCAGGTGAGCGTCTCTGCTGATTGGTCGGCAGCTGTCCGACCTGTTGTCAATTTGTGCAGTTTGTTTGTTTATTTTTGTTTGTTTGTTTGTGCAGCGCAGCAACATTCATGTGTTCGACGGAATAAAAACATGTTGATGCGTTCAGTGACACCAGGACAAAGGAGCGTCGTCATCTTCTTCTTCTTCTTCTTCTGCTGCTTTGATATGAAACTTTCAGTGAGTTCAGTCTAAAAGGTGAGTTTAGTTTTTCATCACCACGACGACGCCTTCAGCAGGAAACAGGAAACAGGAAACAGGAAGTTCCTCCACAGGAAACAGTTTAGTCCTTTTTAGTGTTTGGTTAGAAAACAGCGAATAACGAGTCGGTTAAAAAGCAGCGTCGCCGCGGCGTCCAGACTTGAAACTTTTGTGCTCATCGTTGGTCCAATGATCTTCAGGCGACGCTACAGGTGGGCGGAGTCAGCGACGGCGTCCTGTGCAGCCGTCCTGGTTAGCACGTTAGCACGTTAGCGCTGCTGGAGTTTTAATAATAATAATCGAAGAGTTGGAGTCCAGTGATTGGTGCGTTGGCAGTGGGAGGAGTCACGACCAGGACAGCTGCACACGAGGGGGAGGGGCTTATCCAGTGGGGGGTGGGGGGGTGGAGGAGTGTGTGTGTGTGTGTGTGTTTGTGTGTGTGTGTGTTTGCTGGTTTTTCAGCTCCTGAGATTAGAAACAAAAAGAAAACGAGGAGCTGCCGACTCGGCTCCACCCACTCGTCGTCTGATCTGAAGGAGGACGGACACGACGCAGACGTCCAATCAGCAGACGGAGCCAGCCAGTAGGTGAAGGCTCCTCCCACTCCGCGCCGACGTGAGCGGGTCCAGGTCAGAGGGCGGTGGCGGCGGAGCGGCGGGGGTCAGTGAACGCTCCTTAAGGCAGAATCTCCCCCGGGTCAAAGGAAAAACTGGTTCTTCTCTCCGACGTCGTCCGTTTGATCGTTGGTTGGATGGATCTGAAGCTCAGCCTGCAAGACAAGGAGCAGGGAGAAGCTCAGAACATCTGGAGGCTCCACAGCAAAAGGTTTAAAGGGATAGTTCAACATTTTGTCAAATTGTCCCATCACCATAACCCCTATAGTCATAGCAGTAGGTTCGTTACCTTTAATTGTCAGTGCAAGTTATTTTTAGAATGGCGGAGCAGAGCCGTGAGCTGCTCAGAGCTACACTACGGAGGCTCATGGGATTTCTTGGTTTCCCTTCATCAAACTCATCAAATACACAATCCAACAACTCCACAACGCTCTGGTGGACAAGTTGTGACCTGCACATTCACCACGCTATGAGATAATAACACAACGTTACCACACAGAGTTGTTTTAGAGGGAAATACAGAGACTGTTGATGAAAAACTGTCCCTGAAGGCAACGTGCATCAGAGGTTTTGCATGAATTTCCCTCTAAAACAACTCTGTGTGGTAACGTTGTGTTATTATCTCATAGCGTGGTGAAGTAAATAAATTTAACTTTTGATTATTTCACAAAATAAACTTTTCCCAAACTACTGGATAATCACATGAAAATTGAATATTTTTTCATCAGTCACATTAACAGTGATTATTGATCCTGGATGAAACAAGGGATTTAAACATCCAGATCATTTTGGTCTTGATTAAACCTGTTGAACAGCTGGATGTCAAACAGATGTTGGCGCCACTCACGTGGAGGCGTGGCCTCTTTATGTCTTGCTGGCGTTCTCGTAGATGACGTCGGAGGTGATGGACTGCTGCTTCTTCTTCTGCCACATCAGCAGGACGCACTGGTGGATGAACACGTACTGCTCCTGCAACGACAACCACAGCAACACGCTCAGCGCCCGAACGCACTGCTGAAGGCATGATGGGACGTTACGGCGGCGTCCGTCCTCACCTCGGTCTGCACCATGGACAGACGGTGTGACCTCATCTCCGACACCATCCCCAGGATGTCGGCGAACTCGTGCTCCCTGATGTGCTGCATGAGGCGGTCCAGAGCGATGAAGGTCCCGGTCCGGCCCACGCCCGCACTGAGGACACAGCGGCATTACATCACTATGACATCACTACGACATCACTACGACATCACTACGACATGTGACCCATGAGGCCCGGTCCTGACCTGCAGTGGACCACGATGGGGTCCTTGGTCCTGTGCGCCTGCTGCCGGACGATGTGGACGAACTGCAGGATGCTCTCGATGGCGTTGACGGTCGGGACGCCGTGGTCCGGCCACGAGGTGTAGTTCAGGTGCAGGACGTCCTGGGACTCATCGGCCTGCACACATAAACACACACACAATGATTTTTTAAAATATTCTGATTTTATAAAGCTACATTTGTGTCGTTATTATTCAATTTTTTAAAAAAAAGCTGATTTGATTGGATATTTTTAATAAAAACAAACTTCACTTCAATCGGAAAAAAAAAGTGTTTGATTGCAAAAAAAGCACAGGAGACCAGAGTCTGTTTAAGTCTTGGGCTTAAACAATTAATCGATTAGTTATTTGGTCAATAAAATGTTAAAAGACGTAGAAAATGTTATTGATGACTCACGTATCCCAGCCTGAACTTCCTGACGGTCCACTCGGTGGACTCGGACTCTGACATCATCTCCACGCTGATCTCTCCGTACATGACGGGCTCGTCGGTGAACGGCCAGTAGTGATCGCACTTCACCTGGCAACACACACACACACACACACATCAGCTGTTAGTAACACACACACACACACACACACACACAGTGGTGCAGCTGTGAGCCTGTTTCCATGGTGACGGGACCGACCCTGCGGCGCTCGTTGCACTGAGTCAACATGACGACGATGGGAGACTTCTGCTGCAGCACCATCCTCCAGAAGTCGTTCCTGGTCTCAGGCAGCGGACCCTGGGTGGCGATGTACTCCTTCGCATGTTTGTAGCCCTGCACACACACACACACACACACACACGCACACACACACAGTGACGTCACTCTCACATTGATTTGATTTGATTGAATTCCTACGCTCTGGTAAAATATTTATTATTTAAAGGGTTAGTTCAACATTTTGGCAAACTGGCCCATTGCCATAATCCCTATAGTCATAGCAGTAGGTTCGTTACCTTTAATTGTTGTTAGTTGAAACATATGGAAAATATAATTGTTGTTTTAGAGGAAAATACAGAGACTGTTGATGAAAAAATGCCCCTGAAGGCAACGTGCATCAGCGGTTTTGCAAGCTTTGCATTGCATCTCATAAGCGTGGTGAATGTGCAGGTCACAACTTGTCCACCAGAGCGTTGTGGAGTTGTTGGATTGTGTATTTGCTGAGTTTGATGAGGGAAACCAAGAAATCCCATAATGAGCCTCCGTAGCGTAGCTCTGAGCAGCTCACGGCTCTGCTCCGCCGTTCTAAAAATAGCTTGCACCGACAATTAAAGGTAATGAACCTACTGCTATGACTATAGGGATTATGGTGATGGGCCAATTTGCCAAAAGGTTGAACTATCCCTTTAAGTTTGAATCAGGCAAACCTGATATTGGGCTTATTGATCAATATCATTGATTATCTACAGACTCACTGGGATGTAGTTTGCGTTGATGTAATCTGAACCTTCGTCGTTGTGCATCGAGATCAGTTTCACTCGACTGAAGTCGTCTGAGGAGAAGAAGAAGAAGAAGAAGAAGAAGAAGAAGAAGAAGAAGAAGAAGGTTATCATCATCTTCATCATCATCATCATCATCATCGTCACGTGTCAGGTGACAGGAAGTGACTCACAGGGCAGGATGTTGGTGTATCTGTTCTTGGGTCTGTTGACGGGCAGGTCAGCGGCATCGTGGGAAAGATCGAGGCCGACGCTCTTCAGCTCCTGGAAGAAGAAAAAAAACACGCGTTCGGTTCACTTCCTGTCAGCTCTTTTCACAATAAGACGACCTGATGATTTTTATTAATAATAATAATAATAATAATAATAATAATGACCTCAAACTGCAGGGAGAACTTGTAGGCGGAGTCTTTGCTCATCTCTTTGAAGTAGGCGTCGAAGTCGTCGAGCTGCACCGGGCTGGAAACAGACGGACACGACCATTAACCACGACACGGGAGGAAGAAGCTTCGTTTGAGGTAGAGATCAACATCTGACCCGTCTGTCGGCCATGTTTCCTCCGTCTGTGTGTGTGTGCGTGTGTGTGCGTGTGTGTGTGTGTGTGTGTGTGTGTGTGTGTGTGCGATGGCAGCACAGCAGCAGAGAAACACACAGATAGAGACACAGAGAGGATGATGAAGTCAAGTCCACAGACGTGTTGTCGTTTGGTCTCGTTACCTTGTGAGCTTCCGTTTCTTTAAAGCTGTCTTGCTCCTACAAAATACAAACACGTCAGTGTTGCGTCTCCGTGACGACGTTCAGACCAGATCAAAGTGGATGTGACTCAGAGGACGGAGACTCTCCGGCCTGCAGGGTTTTATTTATTCAGTATTATACTGAAGTTAAAGCAAATGTGAAAACTCAGTAAAAGCTCGTTCAAGAGTTTAATTAGAACAAACTGAACGATTTTCTTCAGTTATTCATTGTATGGAAGTCAACAGCTGCCAATATTAAAACAAAATCATTTAATCATTTGTTTCAGTTATCGCTGAATAAAAACATGTTTATTAGTTAATTATTGATTATATCTGCCTTAACTTTTGTTTCTTTTTACCTTTTTTACTTTTATGGAAAATGATGAAATGAACAAAAACAGTTTATTTTCACTTGCATTTAATCTTTTTAATTATGTTAACCCTGGTTCAACAATAAAAAATAAAAAAAATGTTATTCTACCAATATCAAGATGTTCGTTTTGTTTTATTATTAATTAGACATCATTTGCATCCCATAATTCAAAGTCAGTTTGAATTTTATTTACAGTTTATCAGTGATATTTTCATGTTAATGTTAATTTTGATGCATGAAAATAAAAATTGATATATTTTTTACTTGTTACATAACAACAACAACATGAAAAACAGAGTTAGTGTTTAATATTGGCAGCTGAGGGCTTCCGTAGCGGCCGGTGAGTCGCCCGTTCATCGTCTGAGTCCAGAAACAATCACAGAGAAACAAAATAAAAACAAAACCATCATGCTCAGGAAGACTCTCCTCCGTCTGAAGCCGTTTCTTCTACACATGCAGCAGATTTTCACTGTTTCGCTTTAAATCGTCCTCGTTTCCTCTGAACGAAAACGACGAGATTTAAACCCGCGACAGAAACTATGAACCGCTAAGAAGAACTACAAACATGCACTGGAGTCATCAAGTCACATGACACACACAGTCGCTACGGGCTACAGCCGATGCTAAGCTACATGCTAACAACGAGTGTGCACAGTAGTGACGAACCAGGAAGTGAAGAGACGGGCGGCATGCAGGCACCTGGCGGGAGCAGCAGGCTACGGTTAGCATCACGCTACGGTTAGCATCACGCTACGGTTAGCATCATGCTACAGCCAACGACACGTTAGTACAGACACACAAAGTGTTCCAGCACACGCACACACAAACATATCTTCATCATCATCATCATCATCAGCCGACTTCCTGTTTCTCAGGCACAAACGCAAACCTCACATTTAAAGTGTCAAAATAAAAGTCTGGTTTTATTCTCCAGCTTCCTCCTCGTTAACAAAAAATCCCCAACAACACACACACGCGCACACACGCGCACACACGCACACACACAACACACAGGGGCTCTAACACTGAACCCTGTGGGACACCAGACTTTCTCTACGACAGTTTGATATTCAATATTATTTACTATTTCATAATATTATTAATATTAAGCTTTGATGTTAATGAATAATTATGAGGGTTCGTTTCAGGGTTAGATAAATATGAACTGTAGTTTGTTAACGAGCCAATCAGCATCAAGCAGTTCAGAAAATATTAAACAGTGGCGTTCAGTGCCCTCTGCTGGTCGTAGGAATTATGAGCGCTGTCCAACAGAAACAGTTTGAGTCTCAGTCACTAAATATCTAAATTAATATGACGATTACATGTTATAACTGTATTTATAAGAGAGTTACAATTATAAAACCAGATCTGACAGTTTATAGTTTATTACTATTTTGCATTAATAAATACTAAATTATTCATTTATAACACATGAATACTCATTAGTATGTAGTTTATCAATAGTTAGTGCTTATCAATGAGTAAAACATTTTAACTGTTTATAAACGACATACTATTAGTATACATGTGTTATAAATGATGAAAGCTTAACTAATGCTTAATGTGTACTTATTATTTATTAAAATATGTAATACATTTTGCTGCATTTTGTAATAAATTGAACATAAGACATCAAATTATTACATTATCTTCATAATAAAAATTCAACAGCTGCATTTTGTAATAATTCGGTGCATTATGTAACAGCTTATTACAAACTGTGGCAAAGTTTATTACATATTCCGTTCAAGAATTTTATTGCAAAATGTGGCAGATTATTACAAATTGTGGCGTTATGAACCAAGGAACCAATGGGGAACCAATGAGGAATCAATGGGGAACCAATGGGGAACCAATGAGGAATCAATGGTGAACCAATGAGGAATCAATGGGGAACCAATGAGGAACCAATGGGGAACCAATGAGGAACCAATGGGGAACCAATGAGGAACCAATGGGGAACCAATGAGGAATCAATGGGGAACCAATGAGGAGCCAATGAGGAACCAATGAGGAACCAATGAGGAGCTACTACAGGAATGTGTTTGTTGGGATTTGTTTCAGAGCAGAGAGAAGCAGAATAAAACCAGACTTCTGGTTGTGATCAGCGACCGACCGGCCGGCCGAGGCCCCTGATCGATGCTGTCATCGTCATCATCGTCATCATCATCATCATCATCATCATCATCATCATCATCATCATCATCATCATGCCCCTGAGGTGCAGTGTTTGAGGCCAGCAGATGCGTTACTTACCACGGATTAATATAAAAAGCCAAAAGATAGTCAGTCCAAAGGCAGGATGGCAGTAGGGTAAGGAAGGCAAAGAGGCTTCTTCGCCTGAAGGTTCAAATAAAAACAGGAAACAAATGAAGAAGAAGAGACAGCAGGGGGCGACACTGACACAACATGGTGCTTCATTAGTTCACACAGCGTCACATTAGTGCCCGACACACAGTGAATGCATCATGCAGCCGCTCAGAGACGACAACAACAACGCCACGGCCGCCGCCGCCGCCACTCTGGCCTGTCTCCGCCTCCAGCCTGTGACATCACTGTGTCCTCCTCCAGACCCCCGTTTCCCACAATGCAACAGTCCTGGACCCCCAACCCGCCCCCCCAATGGAAACAGGTGACCACACCAACAACCAACCTGATGAGCTGACACACGCCACATCTGGACCAACACCTGGACCTGGTTTAGTCTGAGCCTTTAAAGGATAATTACAGGTTTTTTTGATCGGATTTTATGCTAGAAATAAGGTCCAGGTTGTAAAAAAAAAGGGCAATTCCCCTTTAAACTCTGATTTAAATCAAACTTTAATCTGGGTTTGAGTCTCCATCCACTTAAATAAACAAACCAACAAATCAATAAAGAATTATTTTAACTTCTGAACTTTGTGTGAAACCGAGCTGTGCTGTTAGTTCATGCTGTTAAATCTGTTGATTCTTCACTTTCTGTTTCACGTTCCTGTTTGTTCTGAAGCTGCAGCTCAGACACTGTGAACCTGGGACTAAACCTCACTTATTACTCACTTATTACTCAGTTATTTACAGTTTCTTGCTGCAGGGACTCAAACTCGTCTCAGTTGGTGAAACAGAAGTTTTAAACACAGAAAGAGAAACAGACTCATCGGCTGCAGAAACACGACGTCACGTCTAAAACTGAATCTGAAACATAAAATAGAAACCAGTAGAGAACAAGAGCTGATGTTTCTGTGATTGAACCCCCACCCCCCCAAATCAGGATATCACTACAAACGTTTTTATTATTTTAAGATTGTGAAGTATTTAAAGGGATAGTTCAACATTTTGTCAAATTGGCCCATTGTCATAATCCCTATAGTCATAGCAGTAGGTTCTTTACCTTTAATTGTCGGTGCAAGCTGTTTTTAGAACGGCGGAGCAGAGCCGTGAGCTGCTCAGAGCTACGCTACGCCAATTTGACAAAATGTTGAACTATCCCTTTAATGTTTTTATTTTCACATCTGCAGTTTGAGCCAAAACTCTGTTTTCATCTGGTAAAGACCTGAGCACCAGCCGCCGCCGCCACCGACACGAGGCCTCGACATCCAATAATAATAATAGTAACAATAATCAGAGTTGGTGTGTTTGATTGACAGCTGCAGCAGCGGCAGCAGAGCGAGGGGGCGGGGCCTGTGGTGGTCAGCTGACATGCAGAGACTCTGATGGACACGAGCGTTTAGTGATGGACACGTCAACAAGAGCAGATGGAAGCCGAGGTTCTGCCTTAACTGACCGTCTTTCAGCCCTTATATTAATCACCAATCAATCACCAATCAATCAGTCTGAGTGGTGGTCGACAGCCACATCATCATCATCATCATCATCATCATCATCATCATCATCTTCATCATCAGGAGGAGGAGCAGCTCTTCTTCCTCTCCTCCTCCTCTTTAGGTTTAAACAACGAATCGTTTTTCTCGTTTTGTTCAATTTGAAACAAATCAAATCCTGAACTTCGTCTTCATCGTCCAATCAGCTGGTCCCAACACGGCATCATCATCATCATCATCATCATCATCATCATCAATCATAGGCAGCAGCATCTTCACTTTTGTACTTCTCCATGGATCTTATGATCTTTTAAATTCATTTAATTCTATTATTTATTTTTTTACCAAGTCAAGCTTCTGTCCTTTTTTACCTTCCACCTCTAATTAATGGGAATTAATGGGAATAAATGGGGAAAAAATGGGAATAAATTGGAATAAATCCTTAAATATAGTTGGGGAAAAATATATTGTAGCATAATCTTGGCTAAAACAACCAGTTTTAATGCAAGTACACTAATATCTATGCTATTCCTCAATCACATGCAAATCTGTTGAAATTTCATGATTTTTAAATTGTATTATTTTGCATGGACTAAATATTTACATTCATGTTTGGATATGATACAGTTTGTTTAAATAACCCCCAATTTCCAGTTAATTCCCATAAATCCCCACAATTCCCATGTAAGGTTTCCAATTTGGAATATTTCAAAAAATTCCCCAAATAATATCCAATGGAAAGTTTCTGGAAATATACTGGAAATTTTCCAGCCCTTTGCAATCCTAATTGCCAAGACAAAAAGATAAAGTTTATCTAATCTCATCTAATCCTCGTTACTGTGACATCACAGATCTGCTGAAGTCAGGAGCGACATGTTCAGACCTCGATGGCGCCGTGGGCGTCGACACCCACTCCAAAGGTCGACCATAGCTCCGCCCCCTCACATCTGAGGTGGGGGGGGGGGGGCGCCTCGTTTACACGTTTTACACAGTGAATAAACATAAAAACAAACAAACAAACAGAGGGGGGAGGGGCGTTGGGGGAGGGAGGGGGAGGGGCCTACCAGTTGTAAGGAAGTTTCCCGTCTCGTTCGAAGGAGGCGAAGTTGACGAAGGTCTCGGCTCCACACTCCCTGAAACAGACGTGGTGAGAAACGTCCGAGTCGTTAAGAGGAAGTCAGAGAAATCTGATGAGTCATCGGTCCAAAAAAAAAAAAAACACAGAAAAAAAAACAGGAAGTGAAGCGAGGAGCGTCCGACTGGTCAGTTCGACGGTTTCACAGGAAACGACGACGTCACTTTCGGAGACAGAGACAGAAATAAAAACAGAAAAGGAAAATCTGATCTTTGATCCAGGTTTAATGTTTAAACTCGACTTGAAGCTGAACTTCAAACATCCGTGATTCAAACAAACAAATAACAGAGAAACAAACAAGTAAACAAACAAACTGAATATGAGATCATCAGTAAAGACTGATCAGATTTTTCTACTTATTTCAAATGAAAATATGCTTGAAAGAAGTAAAAAAAGAGTCTTATTATAAGTAGAATTAGATTAGTTTTGACTAGAAATAAGAAAAATATTCTTGGTAAGACTTTGAGTTTTTGCAGTGTAGGAAAAAAACTGAGGTCAAACCAAAAAAACATGCATCTATGTCAGTTTAACATGAAGTATCTTCCTGTGGTTCAGTATGAACAAAAATAACTCATGATGGTTAAATGAAGAACAGTGTCAGTGGTGTGGATCCTCAGATGATATTAATCACATGACTCTAATGTTATCGCTTACAACCACGATGCCAGATGCTAACATGCTAACGTCCCTCCGTGCTGCTGAACCATACATGTATATTATTGGTTATTACTGTATATCCTATAATAGACCCGAGTGCTGAACCCAATTTCCCATGATGCCTCAGTGGGTGTCGCCTGCAGGAGGAAGTAATTCTGGTCCAGAAACCAGAACAGACTGGAAGCCACAGAGCTGAGGTTAGCGTTAGCGATAGCGTTAGCGCTAAGTCTCCAACCACAGCTGAGCTGGAAATAACCAGATGAAACCAGAAACTGATCCTGACACGGCAGCACTCATGTCCAACTGAAGCTGGTTTTTAATTCAGATAGATACGAGTTAAAATATGAAGTTTTGACGCAGCGATGAGGCCAGATGTGGCGCAGATGTGACGTCATCAGGTCCAGTTTAACCCTTCAGAGTCAGAGAGTACAATCCTCCGTCATCGCACACGACGGCACCGACCTAAGAGGGTTAAATAATCTGATGAGAGTCAGAGGTGAAGTCTGACTTCAGGTAGTCATGGAGACAGAGGTCTGATGGTGATGATGATGATGGTGATGAAGGTGGGCGTACCTGGTCATCTGCAGGTGTTTCTTGCGCAGGACGAGCAGGAAGAGGACGAGCAGGCTGAGCAGCAGGACGCTGAGGACGGCCAGAGCCGAGATGGCCGCCACGCTGGGGTTCATCTCTTTAGCTGCACGCACAGGAAGTCAGTCAGAGTTAGAGCGATGATGTCACCAGTGATGTCATGTCATGTTTCAGCTCAACACTTCCTGCTGTTGTTAATACATTAAACGCCTTCCAGGGGCTGAGAGCTGAGAGGTGATTTACTTGTTTTAAAAAAAAAGAAAAAAACATTGAACATTTATAAACTAACTCCGCCCCCCGGGATACAGGTGTGTGACAGGTGTGTGTGTGTGCGACAGGTGTGTGTTACCTGTGGTGCTGATCCTGATGTGAGCAGCTTTGCTGGGCGTGCTGTAGCTGAAGCTGGTGACGGTGCAGTTGTAGCTGGACGACGGCGCCAGACCAGAAACCGTCACCACATGAGAACTGGACACCTGAGGCGCCCGGGCCTGGACCAGACCAGATCAACAGAACAAGATCAGACCAGACCAGACCAACAGAACAAGATCAGACCAGACCAGACCAACAGAACAAGATCAGACCAGACCAACAGAACAAGATCAGACCAACAGAACAAGATCAGACCAGACCAACAGAACAAGATCAGACCAACAGAACAAGATCAGACCAGACCAACAGAACAAGACCAGACCAGACCAGACCAACAGAACAAGATCAGACCAACAGATAAAGACCAGACCAGACCAACAGAACAAAATCAGACCAGACCAAAAAAAAGATCAGACCAGACCAAAAAAAGATCAGATCAGACCAACAGAACAAGACCAGACCAACAGAACAAGATCAGACCAGACCAACAGATAAAGACCAGACCAGACCAACAGAACAAGATCAGACCAGACCAACAGATAAAGACCAGACCAGACCAACAGAACAAGATCAGACCAACAGAACAAGATCAGACCAGACCAAAAAAAAGATCAGATCAGACCAACAGAACAAGATCAGACCAACAGAACAAGATCAGACCAGACCAACAGAACAAGATCAGACCAACAGAACAAGACCAGACCAACAGAACAAGATCAGACCAACAGAACAAGATCAGACCAGACCAACAGAATAAGACCAGACCAGACCAACAGAACAAGATCAGACCAGACCAACAGAACAAGATCAGACCAGACCAACAGAACAAGATCAGACCAGACCAAAAAAAAGATCAGACCAGATCAACAGAACAAGATCAGACCAACAGAACAAGATCAGACCAGATCAACAGAACAAGATCAGACCAACAGAACAAGATCAGACCAGACCAAAAAAAAGATCAGACCAGACCAACAGAACAAGATCAGACCAGACCAACAGAACCAAAACATTTACCAGATGTTAACAGATGCTAAAGTCATTTTCACACCAGATCTGTTTGGTTTCACTTTAAACTGTGTGAAAGCTCAAACAAGTGAACCCTGGTCCACCTGAAAACCTGGGTCTCGGTTCGTTTGCAAGTAAAAAAAAAACTCTGGTGCATCGATACACAGTCTGTCATCGACCAGATTTTCCTCCGGTAGCGTTTTTCTTTCACTTTCTCGTTGTGAGAGTGAAACACTGCCTCACTGTCTGACCTGATGCTCATAGTAAACTGTTTGCTGAGCCACGTTTATCTGATAAGTTAAAAAACAGAGAACAAACACAAACACAATCCCCAAAGAGGATACGGAGGTGACTGTGGTTCAGTGAATGATGGTCAACACGCTACATGCGGTGACGTGTAGCGTATATGAAATAAAACAGCTAACTGAACAGACCGGCGCCTTCTTTCAACTGTTCAGAAAGTTTGCTGCTTCAGCGCGAAAGAAGAACAACGTTACAACTTTAATCTCCTGAATGGAACCGGGTCGGGTGTGAAAACCACCTCAGAGACAGATGCAGCCAGATGTGGCTCTGCTCTCAGCTCTCAGCTCAGGTTTTGAATCTTTTAAACACGACAAAAACAAAAAAAACAGCTGCTCTTCATCTGTGAGGATGACGATGATCGACCAACATCAACCTGGACGTTCAGCAACAAATGAACAAACTTTATCGGCAACACAAACACACACAACCGGTCCGGTCCAGTCTGGTCCAGTCTAGGGATGTCACGATTATAGATTTTCTTGGAATCACGGTGTTACGATTATCACTATTATTATGCATTTACTATCAATTTCACAACACTATTAATATGTAAAATAAAATATACAATTTCCCTTGGAGTATCTATTAATATATGACCAATTATTAATTAAGTGTTTGAAACATTCAAGTCATTAATTGTCATCTATACCAAATATTTAAGTTAATTTTAATCATTTTTTTATTCTACCAATCCAATGTCACGTCAATGGACCAGTATCTGTGCATTTACCTTTATTTTGGCGCCACAGATGCAAATTAGCTTAAAGCTATAATCTGGTGCAGTGCATCAAATGGAAACATTTATGTTTTAACTGTACACTGTCCCTTTTTAAATAAATTAAATTAAAATTAAATTAAAATTAAAACATCTGCCGACATGGGTCCAACATAGTCTTTTTTGGAAAGTGACGATATTTAGGAATTAATACCACGGTTAATTGTGAAAACAAGTAATTGTGACATCTCTAATGCAGTCAGGTCCAGTCAGATCCAGTCAGATCCGGTCTGGTCCGGTCCGGTCCGGTTTGGTCCGGTCTGTGTTACCTTGAGCTCCTTGCTGGTCTTGCTGGGTCGACACAGGACCTGGTAGTAGTCGACCACTCCCTCCTCGCTCCACAGCAGAGTGACGGACGAGTGCGTGGCGTTGACGGCGTACAGAGCCCGAGGAGGAGCCGGCTCTGAAACACAGAGTGTGTGAGTGTGAGTGTGTGTGAGTGTGTGTGTGTGTGTGTGTGTGTATATATATATGTAAGTGTGTGTGTGAAGGCGGAGACGGCGACACACTGACACTTCCTCAACCACCAAAATACCAGCAGCTCAAAGAGGAAGTGGAAAACATTAAGTTTCATATTCACTGTGAGATTCAGAAGAGGAGGGGGAGGGTGTGTGTGTGTTAGTGTGTGTCTGTGTGTGTGTGTGTGTGTGTGTGTTAGTGCGCTGACCGAGCTTGATGATGTTGGGTACAGATGTGTTCCTGCTGCGCTCGGTGCACGCCGTCACCGTCAGGTTGTAGATGTCACCTGGAGGCAGAGGGAGGCTGGCCCGCAGCACGTTACGGGTCACCTGACACACACACACACACACACACACACACACACACACACACACACACACACACACACACACACACACACACACACACACACACACACACACACACACACACACACACAGAGTTAATACAACTGTTTGGTTTTATAATTTGTTGTGTCACCATGACGATTAATGAGATGAATAACCAGGCTGTGATTGAGCAGCCGTATCTTGATGGTCAGTTTCCTGTTTTTTGAAAAGACAGACTTTTATTTTGTAAAACTGGTGTCGTGGAGCCACTTCCTGTGGTGGAGACGAGAAACTATGAAACCAGAACTGAAACAGATGGATGGAGGGATGAATAGATGAACACATGGATGGATGGATGGATGGATGAACAGATGAATAAATAGAGGGATAGATGGATGGATGAACACATGGATGGATGGATGGATGGATGGATGAACACATGGATGGATGGATGGATGAACAGATGAATAAATAGAGGGATAGATGGATGGATGAACACATGGATGGATGGATGGATGGATGGATGGATGGATTAATAAATAGAGGGATAGATAGATGGATGGACGGATGAACACATGGATGGATGGATGGATGGATGGATGAACAGATGAATAAATAGAGGGATAGATGGATGATGGATGAACAGGTGAACAGATGGATGGATGATGGATGAATGGATGGATGAATGGATGAACAGATGAGCAAATAGAGGGATAGATGGATGGATGAACACATGGATGGATGGATGGATGGATGGATGGATGGATGGATGGATGAACAGATGAATAAATAGAGGGATAGAGGGATAGATGGATGATGGATGAACAGGTGAACAGATGGATGGATGATGGATGAATGGATGAACAGATGAGCGAATAGAGGGATAGATGGATGGATGAACACATGGATGGATGGATGGATGGATGGATGAACAGATGAATAAATAGAGGGATAGATGGATGATGGATGAACAGGTGAACAGATGGATGGATGATGGATGAACACATGGATGGATGGATGGATGGATGGATGGATGAACAGATGAGCAGATAGAGGCATAGATGGATGGATGAACAGATGGATGGATGGATGGATGAACAGATGAACAGATGAGCAAATAGAGGGATAGATGGATGGATGGATGAGCAGATGAACACATGGATGGA
>CM064889.1:19590204-19640204 GCA_030347415.2 Decapterus maruadsi
ACATATTGTCCCTCATCAATAAAGTTGATGATAATAAATGTGTGATGATGTCATACATTCACAAACATCCACCACAACGAGCCTGAACCAGATAAGTTGTTTCCATAGCAACCAGAGGTCTAGTGTTCAGTGTGTGTGTGTGTGTGTGTGTGTGTGTGTGTGTGTGTGTGTGTGTGTGTGTGTGTGTGTGTGTGTGTGTGTGTGTGTGTGTGTGTGTGTGTGTGCAGCAGCAGCAGCTTCGTGATGCCTTCAGGGGAAACAGGAAGTCCGACTGTTGTCTACATCGTTTTGCTGAGGATATGTCGCCATGGTTACTGAGGATGACGTGTCTCGTCTCGTCTTACCTGTCCTGTGGTGAACGGGCGTGTGCGTGATGTCGCTGTGTGCGATCAGCGCGGTCTGGTACACGGTTGCCTCGGAGATGAGCTGGAAGGTGATGTTGCGGTAACACACGCCCGGCAACCAGTGTTTGAACACCGTCTTCCCTTTGTAGAAATCTACACACACACACACACACACACACACACACACACACAGAGCGTCAGTCACATGACCTGACAGGCTCCGCCCCCCCTCCAGGTGTGTCGTGTGTCTGACCTTTGTACAACATGCAGCGGCGCTCCTGTCCCTCCGTGAAGCTGATGTTCACTCTGCTGAAGACGTTTCCCGCCGGAGGCTCGATCTCAAACACCACACCCGTCTCCGGTGAGTCCCTGTAGTCGGAGATCTGGACGCTGCGCACGGGGAGGGGCTCTGACCACACACACACACACACACACACATACACACACACAGGTCACATCTGAGTACAGGTGAACACATGTTGTATTCTTTAATCCAGTGGTTCTCACACTGTTTTACATCAAGGATCCTAAATTAAAACAAATCAGACCAAAACTGTGAACAAACACCAGAAAAACACAAATATTTGTTCTGAGACTGAAGAATGTTACTTTTTTAGTCAATGTATACGTTCAAATTAGAGCAAATGGCGTGAATTTATGGAAATATTGTAGAGAAATTTCTGGTTGAAAAAAATCTAGAAAAAAGTGGTAAAAATTCCTCCAAAAAAAATTCTAGAACAAATTGGTAAAATGTCTCAAAAAGATATTCAAAAAAATATATAATCAAAAAATAAAAATTAAATTCTAGAAAAAAAGTGGTCAAATTTCTCAAAAAAAAAAAATCTAGACGAAACTGGTAAAATGTCTCAAAAAGAGATTTTAAAAAAGTCAAAAAGTGGTAAAGGTTTCTAAAAATTTTTTTTTAAAATTCTAGAAAAAAGTGGTAAAAATTCCTCCAAAAAAAATTCTAGAACAAATTGGTAAAATGTCTCAAAAAGATATTCAAAAAAATATATAATGAAAAAATAAAAATTAAATTCTAGAAAAAAAGTGGTCAAATTTCTCAAAAAAAAAAAAAATCTAGACGAAACTGGTAAAATGTCTCAAAAAGAGATTTAAAAAAAGTCAAAAAGTGGTAAAGGTTTCTAAAAAAAAAATAATTAAAAATTCTAGAAAAAAGTGGTAAAAATTCCTAAAAAAAAAAAAAAAAATCTAGACGAAACTGGTAAAATGTGTCAAAAAGAGATTAAAAAATATAAAATCAAAAAATGGTAAAGTTTTCTTAAAATAAAAACAAATTAAAAATTCTAGAAAAAAAGTGGTCACATTTCTCAAAAGAAAAGTTTTTTTTTTAATTCTAAGAAATTGGTGATCAAAGGCAGATTAAAGCCGTTGTCATGGTGATGTGTGTGAGGCGTGACTCACTGGTGAGCACCGGCAGCGTCCTGACGGGTCTGGACCAGGTCTGGCCCGGCGCCGCCCTCAGCAGCAGGCTGACGCTGTAGCAGCGTCCGTGGAACGACGTGTTGAAGAGCAGCGGCTCGCTGAGGTTCAGGAACGGGACCGGACTCAGACCCGGTTCTCCCGAGACTTGGACCGCGTAGGCCGCCGCGTCCGGCCTCAGGTCCGAGCGCTCCAGGACCGCCACGATCAGACCGTCCTCGTTGACCGACACCTGGAAGGACCAGGACGTCTGGGGAGGAGACACAGTTACATCTGATTATTGTCCATTGATCACCAATCGGTTCCTGTTTTTAAAGGAATAGTTCACCAAAATATGACATTAGAAGATAGACAAGGATAAGGTTTTGGTGAACTATTCCTTTAAAGCAGGAAACTGCTCGTCATCAATCAACAACAACAACACTGTGTGGGGTAACGGACGTGAGAGCTGAGGTTTGATGGATGCCCACAATCTCCATCAGGAGGTTTTGTGTCAGAGTGAGACCTCCTGTTGTTGTTGTCAACAGGAGGTCTCACTCTGACGCAAAACACAGAGCTGAAACTGAAAACAGTTTCCTTCTGATCTGTTTTCCAGTCAGTCGCTGGCTGAGGCTCATGGGTAATGTAGTGTGTGGACTCGTCACTGTGTGTGTGTGTGTGTGTGTGTGTGTGTGTGTGTGTGTCCTGTCTCCAGTGAGGTCACAGCTGATGACACACTCGGTGTGTGTGAGGTCACTTCACAATAAATTCATTCTCTCGCTATAAATGAGGTGATTGACGCTCGCCCACATTAAGCTCCGCCCCCTCCTCCTCCCCCGCCTCCTCCCTCCGCCTGACGTGACCTGAGGAGTGAAGGATTGTGGGTAGAAGGAGGAGGGACTACTTTCAGAAGCGGATGAATCCTGTTCACACCTCTGAACCACGAGGTCAAAGGTCAGATCCTATATAAACACTCCGTGAGCCGTCTCCAAGGCAACACCAGACCCCCGGACCACCCCCCTTCCTCCTCCTCCTCCTCCTCAGGGGTTCGCCTGCACATCAATTCATTCAGCTCACTGGTGCTCGGCTGTTGCCACGGTAACAGAGATGAAAGGCCAGACACATTTGGGGTGGGAGGAGCCTGAGCTCAGGATCACCACGGATACAGAGAGCAGGGGGGGGACCGGGAGAGGGGGGGGGGCTTTAGGGTCGAAGACGAAGACGACGTGTACAACAACACACACAGATAAACAACAACAATAAACAACAAACATGGAGGAGAAGGAGGAAGAGGAAGGTGATGGTGATGAATCTGATGAGTCATCAGGTGAGTTCTGTAACACACCGAACTCGACCCTGAGGGGTACGAAGAGAGAGAGAGAGAGAGATGACAGTGATGTGTTGTTGAGGTTGCTAGGCAACAGCAGCCTCTACGTGACACAACAGTAACCGTGGGAACAGCTGATGATGCAGAACGAGAAACCTCCAAAGTTCTCAGGTCAGGAAGTAGCCGACCACAACTTCACAGGCCACACCCCCAAAACAACATCATCACAGGCCACGCCCCCAAAACAACATCATCACAGGCCACGCCCCCAAATCAACAACGTCAACATGTGACGATGCTTTAAAGGAGAATTCCGTCCATTTTTGACCCTACTACCTAATGTAGCATCGAATTGGTAGGATTTTAAATGTTAGCGTGTCATTTGTGCTAAAAAACAAACAATGATAAACTTAAAGGGATATGCCAACATTTTTTTTTTTCGGGTCTTGCCTCACTCCCGAGTCCATGACCAGCAGATAGACGCCATCCTTTCGACTGTGCGTGCAGTAACAAGGGAGACAGAGCCGTATCGCCGCTAATTAGCTTAGCTCAAACACTGGAAGTGTATGGGTAGCGTTAGCCTGCCTCTTTTTTTGAACAACGTTAAACATTAGTGTTGGTGAACGTAACACACACACACACACACACACACACTGGCCTGTTTCAGTAGAGCTGCTGATGAATGGAGGATTTGACCCTGTGAATGAGAGCTGAACAGCGTGTGTGTGTGTCTCAGCGTGTCCCAGAGTGTGTCAGTGTGTGTGTGCGGGTGGGGGGTCAGGGGGCGTGGCCTCCAGGCAGCTGCCAACATTATTATGTAAACTCCAGTTTTTGTGGGGGGGGGTCTGTAGCAGTGAGGGGCCTTTGACAGCTCCAACCAGGGGAGGAGGGGGCAGGGGGGGGGCGGTAAGGGGGGGGGGGGGGGGGGGGGGTCCAGAGTCCATTAGACTATGAATGAGGCTGATGAGGTCGACACACTGACTGGGCACAACACAACAGCTCTCTGTCCTCACACACACACACACACACAGTGAGGTCACAGTCGACCGTTCTGAAATGTGTTTTGGGAAGTTTGGGAAGAATTCGGGCTATTTTTGACCCCTAAATCGTTGTCTTGATGGCAAACCGGAGTTACCATGGCTACCCGGCGCTAGCGCTAGCCACAACGCTAAACAATGGGGGCAATTCTTTCAACTCAGAAAACAGTCAGATATCTCTGGTCCATGACTGGAATCCTTAGAGACACTGAACTCATATAGTTACAGTAGAAACAGTAGAAACTTCACTCACCTCAGATCGTTGAACTCTGAAACGTCCTGGACAGACATTACTATCCGATCACAGAGCGCCTGCTCTCCCCGCCACACAAACGACTTTCTCCTTGTTGTGATGATTTCTTTACAACAATAAATGGTCAGAGATATTATTGACTTCACCACTGCACTGCTGCACCGTTTATTTAAGTAAATAAATCATCACAACAAGGAAAAAGTGTTAATTTCTGTGGCGGGGAGAGCAGGCGCTCTGTGATCGGATAGTAATGTCTTTCCAGGATGTTTTTAATTTCTGTGTATTTTATATTTATTGTGATGTTTTTTCTGATTGTTAATAAAGTTTTATAGAAAGAGAAGCAGCCTGAGTCAATAAAATGATCAACTATGAGTAAAAAAATGTCAAATAATCTCAATAATCACATCTGTACCAGGACGTTTCAGCGTTGTGGCTAGCGCTAGCGCCGGGTAGCCATGGTAACTGCAGCAATTTTAGTCGCGTTTCTTGCTCCAACCAACACTGAGTGACCATCAGGACAACGATTAGTTTACCTTCACTAATTAATTGTGGTGTTTAATGCGATTAAAAACATGTCATCCCGACTTGAGCTCAGTTTGTTTCAGCATCACAACGACATCACAGAGGAAAAACTCTACACACGTCACCTCACATCATCTACACACACACACACACACACACACACGAGGTGAGACGAGGCGAGGTGTGTGTGTGTGTTACAGGTGTTTGTGTCAGACACACGAAGCAGCAGCAGCAGCTGTGGATCAGATCAGTGTCAGTGTTAATCTCCATATGTGACAGAGCGCTGATAATCTGAGAGTGTAATCAGTGACAGACGCTACACACACACACACACACACACACACACACACACACACACACACACACACACACACACACACACACAGAATAACAAACAGCAGGACGTCTCTGTCTGTGTTTCTGTCCCTTAGTGTTTTCACAACATTGTATTTACTGTGCAGATGTTTAGACAGCGATCAATACCGTCCTAAACTGAAGATTCAGGTTCAGCAGGTTGAACACACACACACACACACACACACACACACACACACACACACGCACACACGCACGGACCATCAGTACACACCGAGACAGGAAGTCACGAGCTAATCAATAACTTCTAACTGATCAGCATCATCAGAGCAGCCGCTGCTCGTTGAAGACAGCGTCACACAGTCCAATGAAATTCTTACTCCGTGATGAAACCTCCGGCAACATTAAAGGGATAGTACCATGTTTTTTAAGTGTGGTTGTATGATCTACAAATAGCCCCTAATTGCAGTAGAAGACTCTCTGCACTCCTCCCGTTAGCAACGCCAGCCCATAATAGCCCTGCCTAGAGATTTACAACATACATTGTTGTATATTTTTTTCTGGTAAAACCTCTTTTAGGCCGTGAAAATAGGCCGTTTCTTTGGGTCCATTCACAACAATGTAAGGCTTAATTTTCTACCTTCTATTTGTTGATCATACAACCACACTTTAAAAAAAATGATACTATCCCTTTTAAAAAAGCAAGTAGTAATATCTGATCTGATCTGATCCGAAATACAATCAGATCCGGGTGAAACGGATCATGTAAACGTGTAAAAGTCATACATCAAATGCAAAGGGTCTCTGGCTCCTCCCACTTCCTGTCTGACAGGTAAACCTCACGTGCAGACTAACACCTGCTGCTGCGAAGCTGAATTTGAACAAAAAATATATATTTTCAATCAAAACAAACTTCACTTTAATATATATTTCTTTATTACAGACTCCAAATCAAAAAAATATTATTATTTATTTGATTTGAATTATATTGGTAGGGATTGAATCAAAAAAAGACACAAATAGACCTGTTTGTGTTTGTTTAACCCGGTTCCAGCGTCTGGACTCGTCATTAATCATCAGCGTCGCTGCTTCTGGACTGTTTTCCGTCTCCATACGTGTCCCTGCAGCCGCCGCCGGAGCCTTAATGAGCTCACATGGTGCTAATCAGATCATTATCACTAATCAGCATGAAAACCAGCGGCAGCACAGATCACACACACAGACACACACACACACACACACAGATCACACACACTTGTCTCTTTGTGTTGTAGGAAACATGTGAAGCTGTGTCACACAAATCACACAGTGATGTCACTTCCTGTTGCGTGTGGTGGAGCGACAGCTGCTGAGATTCACCTCTGTCTGGTCAACAACACTGATGCTACAGGAGAGTTAATGAGACTTAAATCGCTTTAATCAGGATGTTTGGCCTCGGTCCGTCTGTCAGAGCGACACGGAGCTTCACTCCTGTAGAAGCAGCGACAGTAGAAAGAAGAACGTCTTAAACACAGCTAATAACACGCTGTTAGCTGTTAGCTAGCCAGCACCGCCGCGTCACATACATTAGCACGTTGACTCAGGTCTAACATTCCCACTGCAAGTCGAACCGATTAAAACATCGCAGAGTGGTTTGACGCAGTCGGTGACACGTTCCCGTCGCGGTCGGAAGCCGATCGTTAGCGGGTTTGAACTGGGATTTTTGGGCAGTGCGAAAGCTAGCCTAAAGCTAGCCTAGCGTAAAAGCAGAAGTAAGGTGAAGATAGTAGATAAAGTAAAGTAACGCAACAGTGAAGCTGATGTGATGTTTGTAAGTAAGCGACTATTACAGCAGCTAAACTAAGCTAAACACAGAAAAACATCCAAATACCTCCATACTGCTCGTCTGTAACGTCCCTCTGGTGTTGAAGCCCCGACATGAGAAACTGTTCCACCAGCAGGAAGAGCAATGAACTGAGACACTGGGAGCTTCTGCTACAAACAACCTTCAAATATAGACTTATTGAAGTTTTTTTGGAACAATTTCTCATGTCGGGGCTTCAATACAAGAGGGACATTACAGACGAGCAGTATGGAGGTATTTGGATGTTTGTTGGTGTGTCTTTTTGGACGAAGAAAAAGAGATAATGAGTGAAATTTGAATTTTGGGTGAACTATCTCTTTAAACATGGAAAAGATGAAAATAAAATATATGTAAAGGGAACATGTCATCTGTCTTTTGGAGATAATTTACCTCCTTTAATAAATAAATAAATGCAGCTAATAACATGACATCATCACTGAGTGAATCTGACTGTTGAGTTAAACGATAATAAAGAAAGAGAACCTGCTGACGGTTCTTCATGTTCCTCCTCTCTGTGTCTCACTCAGACTCATTAACTGTGTGTTTGTCTCAGACTCAGAACGACGACATGAACCTGATCAGATCAATAACGTCCAGATCTGCTCCGACCGACCGGCTCGTCTCTCACCTTCCAAACAGGAAATTAGAAACTGGACCTGGATCAGATAAAAGCTTCACACAGGAAAACACAATATGAAACCAGGAGCTCGGTTCATATCAGACAGGAAACTCACCTGCCGCCCCGAGCCGGCCGGGCGGCGGGGCCCCCGGGGGCCCCCGGAGATCAGGCCCTGATGCGACTCTGATTCAGATTTAGTGTAACAGACTCTGCTGAGATGAAAGTGAGTCAGAGCAGCTGCTGCTTCCTCCATCGTTTCATCACCGTGCTCTGACATTGGAATAAACCAGCTGTTCTGCTGCACCTGAACACACCGCGACACCTGGGCTGTTTGACAGCGTTTCAACAAACCCAAAATTAGAAAATCAAGATTTTAGGCCTTAAAAAGTCTTAAATTCACTGAAGTATTGTGTTCAAGGCTTAATTTTCTACCTTCAAATGCTCCTGCAACACCTCATTGTGCTTCATTTAAAGTACTTAAAAACAAGCTCAACACACAACATATTTCAGCCAATTTACTATTTTTGTCATGATAAGGGTCTTAAATTTAATTCATAATGGTCTTAAAAGTCTTAAATCTGAGTTGGTGAAACCTGCAGAAACCCTCATCATCATCTTCATCATCACCATCATCCTTCTATGATACTTCAAATGAAACTAAATATTTTCAGCTCCCAAAAACAAAAAAGAAAAAATATTTAGGATTTAGGAAAAAATCTATCAATAATCTATCAATAACAGGAACCAGATTTCCTTCTGTCAAACACCACCTGAGGCTTTTATTTTGACAGTCAACACATGTGTCAATCATCCAGCTACAGAACCTCTGGACTCTGTGACGTGGAGCAGGACGTCACACCTGAGCAGGTAGATGTACAACCACGAAGAGCATCTTCCTCCTCCTCCTCCTGCTCTTCCTCACTGTGTGTCACCGCTGTTTGTGTTGCCTCAGTGTGTGTGTGTATGTGTGTGTGTGTGTGTGATGCTCAGTGATGCTGACAGACATGCCGGAGTCTCTGAAGCTGCCGCCGACTGACCCACTTTCTCCGGGACAGGACGAGCTGCTCGCTGCCTCCGCCGGACCCGCGGTGCCACAGCGCGTCCGCGTCTCACACAAACACACACACATATATACACACACAAACACACACTCTGTCTCCACCGTGACTATCGAAATGAAATCGATCTGATCGGATGCCTGTCCGAACAAAGCGCCGCCGCCACCGCTGCCGCTGCCTCACATGACGCCCAGACGCGGCGGCGGCGGCGGCGGTGGTTTGACGCTCCGGTTCTGTCCCGGATCGGAGCTCCTTACCTGGACCAGGCCGAGCAGGCAGAGCGCGGCCAGCAGCAGCGGGGAGAACATGCTGAGTGTGGCCCGCTCTCCGCGTCGGAGCTCCGGCTTTTTCCTCTCGGTCCGCGGCGGCGCAGCATCCAAACAATGGCGCCTCCTCCTCCTCCTCTGCAGCATCGCTCCTCTACGCTCCGCTCCGTCTGCGTCTGTTTCCGCTCCGCTCCTCTAACGCCGCTCCGCCATCACCATCATCATCATCATCATATGCATCTGCATCATCTTCATCATCATCATCACCGCAGCTCGAACCGGACCCGCTGTGGCTGTGAGTGGGAGGGAAGAGGCCGAGCTCCGGGGGCCATGCCGCGGCCTGGAGACGAGCAGGAGGTCGGTGTCGCTGCTCCGCGGTGATGAAGCTGCTGCTGCTGCTGCCGCTGCTGCCGCGTAGCCCCGCCCTGCGCTCCGGAGGCTGCACGGAGACACACAGGTCCTCCCCCTCCCCCACCCCACCCCCAGTCTTCATCTTCATCTTCATCTTCATCAGCATTACAGCATGTGCTCACAGCTCAGTCTCCCCCGATCAACTCATCAATAATCAATAGCTGATTCTCACACGTGGATATTTTCAGTGTCAGTGAACGCATCATCTCTGTTTTTATTTAGCCGTTAATCAATTGTTTATTAAAGGAGAATTACGGTCTTATTTTCTTTCTTTTTAAAAAATCTTTTTGACCCTTAAATCGTTGTCCTGATGGTCACCCAGTGTTGGTTGGAGCAAAAAACGCGACTAAAATTGCTGCAGGCAAACCAGAGTTACCATGCGGCGGTAGGGATAGCGACAACGCTAACCCATGGGGGCAATTCTTTCAACCACAACAAACACTCAGAAAACAATCAGATATCTCTGGTCCATGACTGGAATCCTTAGAGACACTGAACTCATATAGTTACAGTAGAAACAGTAGAAACTTCACTCACCTCAGATCGTTGAACTCTGAAACGTCCTGGACAGACATTACTATCTGATCACAGAGCGCCTGCTCTCCCCGCCACACAAACTAACACTTTGCCCTTGTTGTGATGATTTCTTTACTGAAATAAACAATCAGAGATATATGGACATCACCACTGTGCTGCTCGACTGTTTATTTTAGTAAATAAATCATCACAACAAGGAAAAAGTGTTTGTTTCTGTGGCGGGGAGAGCAGGCGCTCTGTGATCGGATAATAATGTCTTTCCAGGATGTTTTTAATTTCTGTATATTTTATATTTATTGTGATGTTTTTTGTCTGATTGTTAATAAAGTTTTATAGAAAGAGAAACAGCCTGAGTCAATAAAATGATCAACTATGAGTAAAATGTAAAAAAGTGTCAAATAATCTCAATAATCACATCTGTACCTGTTTGTCTCATCACGTCCTCATCCTTCACATGGATTCCAGATGTGTCACGAATTCCTACACACGTGAACGCAACATGATGTTATGAACATGTGGTTATTTAGATTTATACACAGAAAATACAAATAAACATTAATTAATAAACAATAACACTGTTGTGTGTTTAATCTGTGGTTTTGTCTCTATTGTCACTTTGTTTCCCATCAACGCTGCGTTAGAGTGTGACGCCCTCTGCTGGTCAACACACACACACACACACACACACACTCCAGTGAAGTGACTCCTGTCTGTCCAGAGCACTGATGCATTGTGGGTACGTGATGTAGAGGAGCAGCGACCAGACTGAAGCTTTAACAAGATAGATAGATAGATAGATAGATAACTCCGTATAAGGAGTTTCCTGTTGGATGCTCTGACATCATCAGCCCTCATGACCTCGCACGTGTCCATCTGGTAAACATGAGTGTGTTTACTCCACTCATGTGACTGAATCAACAACACACATGCACACACACACACACACACACACACACACACACTCTATAGCTTAATCACATGATCTAAAACTTCACGCTGTTTCTGCTTCTTCAGACTTTTATTGTGAAAAACTCTGGCTTTTATTCTGAAAGGTTCCATATAAAAACATCCATACCTGTCTTTTATGATGATGATGCTGATGATGTCACTCTGTCCATCTCGGCTGAGTGAGTGATGTAGATCACCGACCGACCAATCAAAACGATCCACCGGTCTCTATGACATCATCAAGGTGCGTTCACAGACGGCGCTGTTGGAGCTGAACAATGATGTCATAGATATGCGAATTAGTCTGATACACCAGGACCAGGACCAGGGACAGTCAGACCATTACAGGATAAAGTTTCACTTGTAAACTTTATTGACAGCAGAGTCGTTGACAAACACAGCAGCAGTGAGTCCGGTCTTGATCTCATCAGTCCACCTTAAGAGTCACCGCTCCAGAAAGTTGATCCTCAGCAGGAAGTCTGCAGGCTGTTGAGGAATTAATGAAGAGCAGGGAGTGTGTGTGTGTGTGTGTGTGTTTATTGTTTCTGAGCTGATTTTCAACCTTTTCCTGGAATTCACTGAAAGTTTGTTCAGAGAGAAAAGTAACACAACGACACACACACTCGCGCAGGAAGAGGAAATAAAGTCAATAAAACTAAATAACCTCAAGTTTCGCTCTGTTGTTGTTGTTGTTGTTTGAT
Organism: Decapterus maruadsi; assembly: GCA_030347415.2. Lineage (NCBI taxonomy): Eukaryota > Metazoa > Chordata > Actinopteri > Carangiformes > Carangidae > Decapterus > Decapterus maruadsi. The sequence continues at coordinate 19,601,808 of CM064889.1, forward strand.
TCTGATTCATTTTTTAAAGTCAAAACTTTGAGATAAAAAAAAAAAAGATTAAAAAGTTTTTAATTAAAAACATGAATCTGGTTCTTCATCCTCTGACCTTTAAAGGGGTATTTCACCCAAAATCGATGGGTCGAAGAAACGGTTTGGAGAACTTTCAGAGTCATCAAAAGCCGCCACATGGAAAAGTTTAAAGGGATAGTTCCCCCAAAATTCAAATAACACTCATTATCTACTCACCCTCATGTCGACTCACTCACATTAAGACAAATATTTTTTGTATTACAAGTTTTGTCAAAGTTTATGTTTAAATATGTGAATGAGGCAATGTCTGATTAAATATGCGCTAATTTGCATATATTTCCAGAACATAAATCTGAACCATGGACGAAGCTACTTTAAAAGTTCTTGTTTTATTTTGTTGACGTATTAGAGTCAGAAGTTTTTACATAAGTTTTTATAGACAGGAATAAAAAAATAAAAACTCATGTCAAAAGTCTCTCACTGTGAAAATGTCTGTAAAGCGTCATCTGAGGTTGAACCTGTTCAGTCTGTGTTCCTGTTGCATGCTGGGAGGTGAAGCCCCGCCCCCTCCTTGGTGACATCACAGCAGGACGTCGTGCAGGACGGACGGGTGGAGGTCGGCGGCCTGCAGGCTCCGGACCAGCTTCCCGACGGTGGCGCCGCGGCCCTCGCCACGCCGCCACTGGACCAGGCCGGCCAGCGCCGCCGCCCGCGCGCTCAGGCCGTGGTCGGCACGGCAACGGAACACGTCCTCCGGGCTCAGACCCAGATCCAACAGAACCTCCTCCCACCGCGGGCCGAGCCGCGCCGCCAGCCGCGACAGCTCGCGGTCCGAGAGCCGCCGCGCCAGGACAGAGTCCGGCAGCCGCCACGAGTCTGTCGACCCAAAGACAAATAAACAAATAAATAAATAAACAAATAGAATAAATACATAAATAAATAAATACATAATAAATTAATAGATCAATCAGTCAATAAAACATCTGGATTTTGATTTCAACTAAAAAACAGAAATCTATTTCAAAACTGGATGACATCATCCCTGTTATTATTGTTATTAATAATAAGTTACAGTTATTGTTCTTATCTCCATGGTTACTGTATAACTGCAGTGTTGTGTTCACTGTGTTTGATTAAGAATCTTTATTGACAATGTGGCGGTGACGGTGGGGGCTGCGCCGCTCGCTCTGCTCTGATTGGCCGACGGCATCAACAAAAACAACTCTCTCTGTGATGTCACTGTGACATAGGAAGTGCTGCTGTCGCCGCGGTAACCTCGCTCTCTGTGTGTGTGTGTGTGCGATCGAGAAACTCAGGGACCAGACAAACAACAACAACACACACACACACACACACACACACACACACCAGAGTGTCATGTGATCATGTGATGTTCATCAGCTTCAACTGAGACTGAAGGAGAAGTTCCTGGAAAGAAGGAGGGAGGGGGTGGGGAAGGAGGAAGAGGAGGAGAGGAGAAGGAAGAGGAGAAAATGAAGGGAGGAGGAGGAGGAGAGAGAGAAGAAAAGGAGGAAAAGGAAAAATAGGAGAGAAGGAGGAGCTCTCTCCCTCTCCTTCCTCCTCAGCTTTGTACCTGCAGCTCAACAGAACTCAGTTACGTAACAGCAGCAGCTTAAAGGAACAAACCGCGGCTTCATTCATCTGTCAAACTTTAAACCAACACTAACTACCCCCCCCCTCCTCCTCCCCCGCTCCCTCCTCCTCTTTCCTTCCTCTGAACCAACCAACTTGTTTCCTGGAATCTCTTTGTCCTTTCATCATCATCATCATCATCATCATCATCTGTTTGAAGTCCTGGAAAATTCATGGAATTTCACATTTTTCTCAGTTTTTGTTTTTTAATGAATTTGTCTCTGGACTAAATTTAATTATTAAACTGCTGATTAAAGGGTTTTAAAAAATAAATAAATAAATAAATTTGTCACAGTGTTTCCTCACATTTCAAAATAAAAGTCTTCAGTCTAAGCTTTGTTTGTGTCGATTCCTGGAAAAACTAAACTCGGACCGGTTCCCAGAATCCACCTCAGACCCACATGGAGTCTCGTGCGACTGACAGAGACCCCCCCCCCCCCCCCAACACCTAACTGATCCTGTATCCATGGCAACCGCTGAGTTACGTGATTACTGGTTAAACCGAACCTGACAGTCACACGCAGGGCTTTTATTTTGAAATGTCAATGTCAAAACGGGCCTGGTTCCGGTTCTGGTCCCTCTTATTGATGCTTATAGATGATAGATACGTATTGATATGTATTGATAGCCTATATATTGATGTGTATCAGTTCCTATTGGTCCAGACTGAACAGGTTTCCTCTGGACCACATGAGTCCGGATCAGCCTCAAACCAGCTCAGTCTGGACTCTGGACTGTCCTACCTGCCGGGGTCTCTCCCGTGCTTCCGGGTCCAGGTGGACTCTGCAGGTCCAGCAGCAGCCGGTCCCGGACCCAGCTGAAGTCCTCCAGCGCCCGCAGGAAGCAGGGGAAGGCCCGGGGCCCGCAGTTCGGCAGCAGGTCCAGCAGCCGCAGGGCCTTGAGCCGGTCCGTGGTCTGGGCCTCGACCTCCTGGACCTGGTCCTGGGTCAGAACCTGCTCCTGGAACAGGAACGGAACGATGGAGTCGCTGACCAGCAGCTCCCCGGACAGGAAGACCCGGTGCTTCCGGAGCAGGGCTCGGTGGACCGGGTCCATGCGGAGCCGAACCGAACCGGGTCAGACTAAACCAGACTAACCCGTACTAACGAGCCGAACCGAGCCAGACTAACCCGGACTAAACTAGACTAAACCATGGTGGAGGCTCAGGCACCAGCCCGCCCGGAAGACTCCGCTGTGCTCACTGTTATTGTGTCCGACGGGAAACACGAGGCGGAACCAACGCTAACGCTACTTTTTTCTTTCTTTTTCTTTTTTTTTTTTTAGACATATACAGACAATAAACAAACAAACAAAAATTATATATATACATAGAAAGGGGTATTGGTATTATACATTATATCATAGGTATTATTAAATCATATGTTGTTTGTAATAATTTATAATATTCCAAGGTGTCTTGATATTTTATGTTATTCCTCCTCAGCTACAAATAAAAGAAAAGTTGATGTAAAATCTAAACCATATTTATTGTAATTCTAGAATTTTTTTTTTCTTTTTTCTAAAACAAATGAAAGGAGAGGGGGAAATCAGAAAAGGAAAGTGAATGAAGCACCATATAAAACTTTATTAACCCCCCCAACATGCTCAGAGTCTGAACTGTACCAGGAAACACAGTGCGACACAATCAATAAATATTAAAATCAAAGCGTCAGTATGTACAGTCGTCGTCATCGTCTCAACATTTATTCATTTCTCATGCAGACGGGACGAAGACGCCTTCAGACACTCGTCCACGGCCGGGGAAAACAAGCCCCGCCCACCAGGGTTAGCCCCTCCCACTCCGCCGTAGAAAAGTAGAAAGGGGGCGGGGCATATGAGTACGATCCAAACACACACACACACACACAAACACACACTGTACACAAATGTGTGCAATAACAACGTCCTGTTTACCTGAGTGACCCGCCGTCACGTGACATCATCAGTGTACGTGTGTGTTTTCCTGTGCTCTGATTGGTCGACCGTGACAGCGCTGCATCCAGCAGGTACAAAGTCGAAGTGAGACGGTGACGTGAGTTCAGTGTTTGTTTGTTTTTCACCCTGACGGACGTTTGACCACAAGTGACCTCTTCTTCTTCTCCGGCCAATCACACGGCTCTGTCTGCTTTATTACAGGCAGGAACGACAGGAAGTGAAGTAACGAGGCTTCAACGCTTTTAATCAGATCTATCGATTCTGGGAAAATGACACCGAACAAACTGATCAACCGATCAATTTACAGGCCGTTAATTGCGTCATTATGTCAAGAAATAACAATTAATTATGCCATAAAGTCTATAAATAGCCTAGAAATAACAGCCAATTTCATAGTAATGCCATGTTTTTCATGAAGACAAAAGTTTACACATGCTTTTCATGCTTTGAACTTTTTGGGAAAAGGCCAGAATTTTATTCCAATTGACAGATATTTCTGGACTATTTCTACACAATCAAATGAAAATGAAAACTACTATTATTTCTAGGCAATTTCTAGACTTTATGATGCAATTAATTGTTATATCTTCACTATGTCTTGCCATTATCACGTAATCAACGGGCTGTAAATGAAAGAGTTACCGTTTGTTTTAGTGTCTGTGACAAATGTGCTGTATAAATAAAGTTTAACTCGATTTGAATAATAAGCAGCAGCACATTCAGTTTCTCTAGATCAATAACTGATAATCAATCCTGTGTAAATGAAGTTTATTCCGACTCTGATGTCACTTCCTGTCTGTGTTTGATTATCGATCAGTTTCTGTTTATGACGACGAGGCGGTTTAAGGAGGCCTGCACCGCTGGAAATCAGAGCAGAGCGCTCTAAAAAACAGCGTCTCAAAGGAAACCAGGAAGTGTGTGTGTGTGTGTGTATGTGCATGTGTGTGTGTCCAGGGTCAAGGGTCAGTACCCACCCCCCCCCCCCCCCCCCCGCAGTGTCTCTTTAAAGGGATAGTTCAACATTTAGTCAAATTGGCCCATCACCATAATGATTCTGATGGTGATATTTGACTAAATGTTGAACTATCCCTTTAATAAAATCCACTTCCTGTGGTCAGGACCTGAGGGTCCAGATCTGGGTCGGGGCCGTGTGTCCGTGCCAGGCCTCTGATTGGTCGGTGGTCAGCTGAGTCAGCGCTACACGTGGTAGGTGTAGTCGTTCAGATATTCCTTCAGCCGGTTGGGCAGCGGCAGCTCCTGGACTCGCCGCGTCCGCCTGTTGATGCTGATGCGGCACAGGTGCTGCAGAGTGGGCGTGGCCGTGTACACTGGCCGCGTCAGCAGCAACTGCACCGTGCCGTTGGGCGCCGCCGCCGCCAAGGGCTGAGAGTTCGTCGCCGCTGTGGCCTCCGGCGCGGTCGTGGCGGTGGCCTTGTCGCTGGTGCGTGACAGCATGACGTAGTGCTGCACCAGGTGGACCACGCTGTCGAACTGCTTGAGCCGCGGCCGGACCAGAACCACCGAGTCCAGCTTGAACTTGCCGTGTTTGTACTCGATGCGCAGGTTGGTGGGACCGGCCGCCGTCATGGCCGAGATGGTGAACAGGTAATCCGTCTGGGAGCTGTCCCGCACCAGGAAGGTGCCTTCAGGAGCGTCCTGAAGGATCTGCTTGGCCTCCGTCGCCGTCAGGCCGCCCCAGTACCAGCCTGGAGGGGAGGAGGCAGGATGACATCACCATCATGGTTACAGTGTTTTACTGTGTCACTGATTCAGGATGAGAACAGCAGAGCTGCAACTAACCATTATAGTCATTATCGATTAATGTGTAGAATATTTAAACGTTACCACACAGAGTTGTTTTAGAGGGAAATTCATGCAAAACCGCTGATGCACGTTGCCTTCAGGGACAGTTTTTCATCAACAGTCTCTGTATTTCCCTCTAAAACAACTCTGTGTGGTAACGTTGTGTTATTATCTCATAGCGTGGTGAATGTGCAGGTCACAACTTGTCCACCAGAGCGTTGTGGAGTTGTTGGATTGTGTATTTGATGAGTTTGATGAGGGAAACCAAGAAATCCCATGAGCCTCCGTAGCGTAGCTCTGAGCAGCTCACGGCTCTGCTCCGCCGTTCTAAAAATAGCTTGCACCGACAATTAAAGGTAACAAACCTACTGCTATGACTATAGGGGTTATGGCCATGGGCTAATTTGCTAAAATGTTGAACTATCCCTTTAAACACACACCTGTGTTCCTCAGGTCCTTCATGGCGACTGCGATGCGTCTCTCGTCTGGTTCCACCGCTCCCGAGTCGTCGTCGGCTCGTCTGTCGCTCTCGATGGACTCGGAGGACTGGCAGGTCATCGGACCGGTCCCGCCTCGGCCCGGCTCAGGCCCGGAGCTCAGACATGGACCGGACGGGGGAGGGGGGGGTTCTGATACACAGAGACAGTGAGTTCTAGTTAGTAGGAACCTTTCTGATCACTGATCAATCTGTCAATCAGACAGAGTTGTTTTAGAGGGAAATTCATGCAAAACCTCTGATGCATGTTGCCTTCAGGGACAGTTTTTCATCAACAGTCTCTGTATTTCCCTCTAAAACAACTCTGTGTGGTAACGTTGTGTTATTATCTCATAGCGTGGTGAATGTGCAGGTCACAACTTGTCCACCAGCGTAGTTCTGAGCAGCTCACGGCTCTGCTCCGCCGTCCCAAAAATAGCTTGCACCGACAATTAAAGGTAATGAACCTTTAATGACTATAGCGATTATGGCAATGGGCCAATTTGCCAAAATGTTGAACTATCCCTTTAACATCAATAGGCCTACAGCTATCAGTCTGCAGAGGAGACAGTAGGTTTCTTTATTTCCCAGCGACACGTGAACATCACATCTCAGGTGTGTTTCACCTTGACGCTGGTATTTCTTCTTCTGCCCACGAGCCCCTCACCCACTTCCGCCGGTCACGAGCCCCCCTGCGTAGCCTACCTGAGTGTCGCAGCCGGTTCCGGTACCGGATCCGGTCAGTGTCTGGTGGCTGGACCGAGCGGCCGCCTCCTTCACAGCCGCCGCCGCCGGTTCGTCCTCGGCGAGCGACGGCGCGACATGTCGGCGGTGGAACAGCGACTGTCACCGATCAACCTGCTGTTTCCGCGCCAAAACCACACAATAAACACCCGGTTAACGAGTCTCGGTTTCCCGCGGACACACACGAAGCGGCTCCCCCCGTGACTGAACAACGGGAATACCGGGAAAACCGGGAACAGCGCGTCCGTTCCTGAGCCGCCGGAGAACAGATATGAGCATAAACACAAAGAGAGAGGGAGTGTGTGTGTGTGTGTGTGTGTGTGTGTGTGTGTGTGTGAGAGAGAGAGAGAGAGAGAGAGCGAGAGAGAGAGAGCGAGGAGGTTTCCAGGAACTTTCCAGGAATCAGGTCACGTGGTGCACAGAGCCGCGATTTAAGGTGGACTGAGACACGCGCGCGCGCGCGCACGCACACACAACCAAACCACGTGCATGTGCATCGCCTTCTGAAAAACATGAATTGTTTGAAAATGTAACAAATGTATTTTCAGACTTTACAATCTTCACAATTTAGTAATAGTCATTATTATTAACATTGTTGTTATGTTTTTCTAATATTGTTAATTCCAAATATACTCTGTAATACTGCTAATACCCTTAATGCATAATATATTGATTATTATTTTTCTCTGACATTAGATGTCATTAAGGGAAAATGAATTTTCCCTTTAGGACAATAAAGGCATAGTATCTAGATGAGAAACTTGTCTGGTGTTCTCTGTACATTTGTTTGTACAAATCATTTTCAATAAAGATTGTTGAAAAAAACAAAACTCTCATAAACAAAGATAGGCTACTCCAGTGGTTCTCAACGTGGGGTCTGAAGGGGGTCTCCAATTTTTTTGGGTAAATTTTACCACTTTTTCAAGTTTTTTCAATTCTTTTTCTTTTTTTTTGAGAATTTTTACCACTTCTTCCTAGAAATGTTTAAATGTTTTTGGAGAAATTGGACCACTTTTTTTTTTTTTTTTCCAGAAATTTCTCTGAAATATTTCCACTTACTTCTAAATTTGGTCCAATGGGGGTCCTTGATGTACAAAAGGTTGAGAACCACTGGTCATAATTTTTTTTACAGTCTATGGTGGTCATAAATGAACTGTTGGTGATCCCCGCCACCTACCGGACAGCAGCAGGAGCCAGTGTTCAGTACCGGTGTCCGCCTGTGTCACCTGTCGCCGACAGGGGGCAGCACCGGAAGTGGACCCAAAACAAACCGGCGAAGAAGAAGACGAAGAAGAAGGCAGCTGCGCGGGTAGTTCGACTGTGTGCTAACCGCTGCTGAACATTTAGCCGCCGCTGTAAGAGTCTCCGAGGTGAGTTATTGTCGGTTATATTAACGTTTATACGACTCGTTACCGTAGAACAACGTTACAACTCGACGTTACTGACAGTTTAACGTTACATGTCGCTGTTACAAACTAGTTTATTAAAGGGCGGGAGGTGTTTTCCGTCGTGTTGTTGTTGAGCTGTGACAGCGTTGACGGAGAATCAACCAGTTAAAACTTCGCTCAGGTCTTTGTTATTAATTAGACTTTAACACTGATCGATAATCAATACGTTGTCTGATCGATCATGATGATTGACTCTGACTCTGCCGTTGTTGTTGTTGTTGTTGGAGCTAAACCTGCTCATTTTGTGTTATTATCGCTGTCCGTGCTGTCACTTATGTAACGTTACAATAAGACGTTTCCATAATCGATACCTCAAGCTGATAGAAATAAAATTAACAACACATGTGATTAATTTACAGAGTGTTTTTTTTGTTTTCTGTAAAGGTGGCATTGAAACGACAGAGCAACTCTTTATTACTGCTCTAAACCTTCTGGAAATTATTTATAGACTATTTAATATTTATTTGATGCATGTTTTCCTTTTTTTGTCTGTTTATTTGATGTTTGTTTATTTTATTTCATGCCGTTACATCTTATGTTTTTTTATTTTTATTTATTCATGGTTTCATTTCTGAAATAGGACGGTCCGTTCTTGTTGTTTTGTATTTTTTTGCACAAATGTACAAATGTCCCGACTAGTACTACTCAGTGCATGATGAATACACTTAATACTTTAATAATTATTATGTTATCTCTGTATGAATTATTATTGTTCTGTAATGTAATCCTGGTTGTCGTCTTGTCTCTCGGTCCACAGTGACGAGCGATGGAGTCGACAGAGAGCAGGTACGCTCACCTGCTGCAGCCAATCAGAGAGCTCACCAAGAACTGGGAGATCGACGTGGCCTCGGAGCTCAACGACTATTTAGAGGAGGTGAAAAATCATTCCTGTCAACTTTCATTTTAAACCTAAATTAGTTTTTAAAAATCTTTTTATTGTTCTCTTTTGTGCAGCTGGACGAGATGTGCATCACGTTTGATGGCGAAACCAGACTGAACTTTGCAGAAGCAGCGCTGCTGATCCAGGGCTCGGCCTGCATCTACAGCAAGAAGGTACGAACACACACTGCACCACAACAACACATCCATTTATGCATTTAGATTTATTATATATTTATTTGTGTATTTGTACTGAGACTCTGCGTATTTATGAACAGACAAAACAACTTGTTGTAAATAAACCAGATTCAGCTCTGGAGCCGATTTTCCATCTGTTCTCCCATCATGGTCCACAGATAAAATGACAGTAAAACAAAACAAGTAGGAATGTGACAAAAGATCCACGTGTGTGTGTGTGTGTGTGTGTGTGTTGCAGGTGGAGCTGCTGCACAGTCTCGTTTACCAAACTCTGGAGAACATCAACGAGAAGAGCAAGAAGTAGGAGAGGAGTCTGGTTCTGGTTCTGACTGATTAATAGGGACGGGCAGAATAATCACCCGGAACAAACAGATTATTTTCGTATGCGCTATCGTACCTATAGCTACAATCTCCTGGAAATTATTTGGTACCATAATGACGTACACATTCAGAATAATGAAAACAAATGATTAATTTCATGATTTTTTAAATATAATGCACATCTATTTACTCAATTGTCACAAATTATTTGAATTTTTTTTTTTACCAAGAAGTCTGGAAAAAGTATGGAATTTGGAAATTTTTAAATGTGTAGGAATCCTGCAAAAATCATTGCCCATCCCTAATAATCAATAATAATGAATTAGTGATGATGATGTAATGATGATGATGTCATTTCCCTGACAGACGTAACAAAACGGCGGCTCAGGCTCAGGACGGAGACGCAGACGCAGCAGAGAGCGGTCGCGGCGCCACGGACGAGGTCAGGACCAGGACCAGGACCAGGACCAGGATCCTCGGCAGCGTCAGAACCACCAGACTGACTCTGACTCTGATTCTTCTGTTTCAGTTCTCGAGTCTGGACGTGGACGTGTCTGAGCGGTCGCAGAGAGGAGAATCCTCCACGGTCAGTCAAACACTTCACACTGGTCCAGAGGATTTCTCTCCAGTTGCTCTGTGGTTTAATGTGTGTGTGTGTGTGTGTGTGTGCGCTGCAGACGGTGAGCGTGGCTCCTCTCCCTCCTGAGTCTCTGATGCCTCCTGAAACCTTCGAGAAGCAAAAATGTCCTCTCATCAGGTCAGAACCCACCGTCAGCCTCGTTCCCGCTGCAGGAGCTCCTGGTAAAGAAGCAGAGACTCGTTCAGGCTCCGTAGAAACTTCCTGCGACGGCCTCAACCCTGGAACGTTACCCTGAAGCTCCTGCAGTGGAAACATGTTTATTCTTTCAAAATGAAAGCGCAGCATCGATCAGTGTACGCAGGAGGTGTTTGATAAACTGTGTGTGTGTGTGTGTGTGTGTGTGTGTGTCAGTGTGAAGGGCGAGGTCCTGTGCAGTCTGAAGGACTTCAGGATCAACCTGTTCATCCCAGGAGACGAGGACCTGATCCTCCTCACGCTGGGATCAGGATCCAGGTTCCTGCTGGATCCCACAGACGCTCCGCAGCAGCCGGACGCTCACGGTCACGGTGAAGGTCACGGTGAAGGTGAAGGTGAGCTGCTGGTCGGAGGTTTTATAGAATAGAATAAAAACTTTATTTATCTGAACAGAAATCTATCGATCTATCATGGGATCAACATATTTAAAGGGATAGTTCAACATTTTGTCAAACTGGCCCATCACCATAATCCCTATAGTCATAGCAGTAGGTTTGTTACCTTTAATTGTCGGTGCAAGCTATTTTTAGAACGGCGGAGCAGAGCCGTGAGCTGCTCAGAGCTACGCTACGGAGGCTCATGGGATTTCTTGGTTTCCCTCATCAAACTCATCAAATACACAATCCAACAACTCCACAACGCTCTGGTGGACAAGTTGTGACCTGCACATTCACCACGCTATGAGATAATAACACAACGTTACCACACAGAGTTGTTTTAGAGGGAAATTCATGCAAAACCGCTGATGCACGTTGCCTTCAGGGACAGTTTTTCATCAACAGTCTCTGTATTTCTTGAACCATCCCTTTAAATATGTTGCTCTTAAAAAAACTAAAAACACTCAAGAACACTGGGTGAAAAATAATAATAACAATCCGCACACATTGATGTGATGATGTCATCTGTTTGTAGCGGCTCCGCCCACAGGAGACGGAGACGGAGGCGACGACGGAGGAGAAGCTGCAGACAACTTCCTGCCGCTGGACGACAACAACATGGACGTGGATCAGGATCAGGAGCCGGAGGAACACATCGACCGGCAGCAGGTCTGAACCGGTCGGAACCGGTCGGAACCGGCAGAGGATTCTGTCTTCAGCGTGTTTCCATGTTCCGTTAACGCTGCGTGTGTTTGTCTCAGGCTGCAGGCGAAGGCAGGATGGTCCGAGAGAGACGACAGGTGGAGAGACGGAGGACGGAGGACGAGGCTCCGCCCACCGTACGTCGTCACACTTCATCCATCGTTTTATTCTCTTTAGAAATAACTTTATTTAATTAAACGCTGCGTCTCTGTGCTCCAGGTGAACGTGTGGACGCTGCAGGACGCCTACTCCGTCCTCGGGGAGGACAAGCCCTTAAAACCAGGTGAGCGTTCGTATTGGACGGAGGGAGGGAGGAGGTCGGCATCGGCCTTGTTGATGTTGATGTTGATGTTGTTGTTGTTTGTGTTTGTGTTTGTTCAGGGAAATGCTACAAGGTTCCTGACGGTCTGGAGGACGGAGGGAAGAGGAAGAGGAAACGACCGACGGCTCTGCAGGAGTTCAGGAGCTGGTTCACTGGAGCCTGTGAGCACACGCACACACACACACACACACACACACACACACTGATGGTGATGATGTGTTTGATCTGATGTTGTTGTTGTTGTTGTTGTTGTTGTTGTAGATAATCCTCCTGCGCACAAGCTGAAGAATGGACCCAAGTTCACAGGTTTGTTCCACACGACGACTGCTGCAGAAGTTTCCTGAATACGACTGGTTTATTATCAGTTTAGGTCGTTATTAAAGCAGCATCGTTAGAAAAAATCCCTAAAAATCCCCAAAACAATAATTTATATTTTATATTATAATAATGTTTTACCATAAAATCTATAATATAACATGTTAATGTGTTAGAATCCTGTTTCTCTACATCAGCGTTGTGGTTCTTTTATTTTGAAATGAAGCAGCAGCTTCCTGTGTTCACAGACCTGAACCACATTTACCTGAGCACGATGAAGGACCGGCTGAAGACGAAGAGGAGGATCTACAGGAAGGAGGTGAGTCAGATCCAGACCATAATAGTCATCGTCAGTTACCGTAGCAACTATTTACTAATTTACTAAAAAACCAATCGATGATGCGTTGTGATGTCACTCAGGGCGTGTTGGTCTCCGACGAGGAGCTGAGGAGGACGTTCCTGCAGCCGGAGGGGGCGGAGCCACAGGAGCAGGGGGAGGAGCCTGTGGAGGGATTCAGACACCCGGAGCTTCTGGGTAAAAAAAAAAAAAAGCCTTTATTTGTGCAAAGTGTTTGAACTTGAACTTCCTGACGTTGAGTAAAGTTTAAATTTTGTCTCTTGAAGGCGGAGACGACGACTCGGACAACGACCATGAGGCGTTTCCTGACGACATCCCAGCAGAGTTTGGTGGAGACGCCATACAAGCAGGTTGGTTGGATAGATGTATGTGTTTCTAAACGTGTTAACGAGCTCCAGGTGGATCGTTTATGAACCTTAACGAGCTCTGGCCTGAGGCTCAGAGGTTACCACGGCAACTTGAGCTGGTTGCCGTTGACGATATGCCCCCCCCAGGCTGAGGCAGACAGAAACGTGGAGAAAAAGAGTGGTTTTCTGCCTCTGCCCTGGTCTCACATCTGGGCTTATTCTGACAGAACGGTAGCTCCTATCAGAACAAAACCCAGACCGTCATCGCTGTCAGGACTTCCTGAACCATCTGCTGTGATTCTGGTGTTTCTACAGTAAATATTTTGGAGACACTTGCGAGTTTAAAACATCGGTTCATTCTGCTTCTGTCAGAAGATCTTTGTATTAGAGTCAATGAGGAGAAGAGACAGACGTGGCCGCACTCAGAGGCTGATAATTCAAATTCTCTAAGTCTCTCAGATATTTTGAACACATGGTGAGAGAAAGAACAAGTTTGTCTACAAAGTTGGAAAAAATCATGTGTGTACAGTGTAAATTGTGTCCAGGAGGAGCGTGGAAAGAGAAACAATCTGGATTATTTTCTGGGCTCTCTCCCACTCTAGCCGATGATGTCATCGCTCTGACACGAACATTCCGTGCAATACACACCCATTATAATCTCATAATTTCTCCAAAAAATGATCACGGTCATTGATGAGTGATTGATCAAAAACTATAGGACCTATCAATATGTGGAGTAATACACCAATAAACAAGACTTGTGTCTACTGTTTAAAGTTTAAATGGAGTTTCTAGGTGAAAGTATGCCTGAGCAGTAGACAGTACAAAAAGTCCAATGATTTGTTCTTTTTCTGACCTGCTCCCATTCGTTCTCTTGCAGACGACCAGAGAGACGAGCTCAACTACGAGGACCTGGTGAAGCTGCGAGTGGTTCGTCCTCAACACACACACACACACGCTTTACCTGTGATGTGCTCTTATTGTGAAAGGTGGTGTCGCTGTAACTTCCTGTGTGTGCATGTGCAGGAGCAGCTGGTGGTGAACAGCCAGGGCTACACTCAGGAGACGGCGCTGTCCCGACGGGTCCAAGAGTGGGAGGCCATGATCCGCCCTGAGCTGGACCAGCAGGTGATGTCACACGCTGACCTCTGACATTTGACCTTTGACTTCTGCTCCAGTGGTGTAGTCTAATTGTTTTTAGTTGGGTAAACTGCTTTTTAGTTGGGTAAACTGTTCATACTTGTACCACATAGACCAGTGGTTCTCTAACTTTTTTTTTACATCAAGTAAAATTGACACAAATTAGACCATGGACCCCCATTGGACAGAATTTTGAAGCAGACACCAGAAATACACAAACAATCAATGTACATTTAAATTAGGCGCAAATTCTTGAAAGATTATAGTGAAATTTCTGGGGAAAAAATGGTGCAATTTCTCAAAAAAAGTTTAAACATTTCTAGAAAAAAGTGGTAAAATCTCTAAAGAAATTTTTTTTTAAAAGGTTTATTAAAAAAAAGAAAAAACTGGTAAAATTTCTCAAAAGAATTCTAGAAAAAGCAAAAAAGTGGTAGGATTTCACAAAAAAATTGTAGAAAAAAAAGGGGCAAACAATAATAATAATAAAAACACCTCATCCCGCCTCATCCCGCCTCATCCCGCTCTCTGTTGGTTTGGTTTGTGTTTTCCAGGAGCAGCGTCCGGTGTTCGACATCCACGACTACGGCGACCGGATCGTGGGAGCGCTCCACGGCGTCGGGCAGCGCCGCGCCTTCTCCTCCATCGTTCACGGGCTGGACAACTTTGAAGCCTGCAAGTATCTGCTGGCCTCGCTGCAGCTGGTAAATCCTACGCTCCCTGAACTACACACACACACACACACAGGCTGACAAGACATGCTTTTTTATACCGTGACATGTGACCACAAGGTGACTAACGTGTGTGTGTGTGTGTGTGCGTTGCCAGGCCAACGACTACACGGTGGAGATCGACAGCGTGGAGGATCTGGAGCGCAGCGTGGACTCGATGGGTCTGACGCTGCTCAGCACTCACAGAGCCACCGACCGGTTCAAGACCATGACGTCGTCCAGCTGAAGCAGCTGAGGGTCCCTGAACGCCACACGCTGAGCTGAGGCCGCCGCCGCCGCCGCCGCGTCACCCTGACCTCCTCCTCCTCCTCGTCAGATCATGATCTCCTCCTCCTGAATGACATGAACTCTGTAAATGGTAACTCTATGTTTGTCTCCTCGTCTATGAAATATATTTGTAATAAAACAATGAGCACGGTGAAAACTTTTTAACATCAAACTTCACGGTTTGATTATTTTGATTTATTTATTTATTTATTTATTTATTTATTTATTTATTTATTTATTTATTTATTTAATTAATGGCATACACATTTAAAGACATACAATCAGAAGATCATATCTATGTATAATTATAATGTAATACAGTCTCTATCACAGACAATTAATGAGATGAAAAAACAACTAGAAAAGATGCTGAAGAAGGAAGAAAAAAGACAGAGAAATGGGGGTAGAAAGAAAGAGGGGATGGATGGATAGATAGATAGATAGATAGATAGATTGATAGAGAGATAGAATGATAGATAGATAGATAGATTGATAGAGAGATAGATAGATAGATAGATAGATAGATAGAATGATAGATAGATAGAACGATAGATAGATTGATAGAGAGATAGAATGATAGATAGATAGATAGATAGAATGATAGATAGATAGATAGAGAGATAGATAGATAGATAGATAGATAGAATGATAGATAGATAGAGAGATAGAATGACAGATAGATAGATAGAATGATAGATAGATAGAATGATAGATAGATAGAACGATAGATAGATTGATAGAGAGATAGAATGATAGATAGATAGAGAGATAGAATGATAGATAGATAGATAGATAGATAGATAGATAGATAGAACGATAGATTGATAGAGAGGGGTAGAAATAAAGAAAAAGACGGAGAGAGGGGTAGAAAGAAAGAAAGAAAGAGGGGATGGATAGATAGATAGATAGATAGATAGAGAGGGGTAGAAATAAAAAAAGACAGGGAAAGGGGGTAGAAAGAAAGAAAGAGGGGGATAGATAGAAAGAATTAGAGGAGTAGAAATAAAGGAGTAATTAGACAGAGAAAGGGTGTAGAAAGGAAGGAAGAAAAAGACAGGGGGTAGAACGACAGAAAGAAAGGGGGATAGATAGAAAGAGGTGGATGGAGATAGAGAGGTAGAAAGAAAGAAGTAAATAGAAAGAAAGAAAGGGATAGAGAAACAGGGTAGATGGAAGGAAAGAAAGAAATAAACACTTCAGACAGAAGCAGAAAACTCACAGCCTCAGATAATCAGTCGTTTAAAACATGAAGCTAATAAAATAAAAATGTAAAATAGGAAAATAAACGGTTTAAAAAGCCAGAGGAACCGTCAGTGGTCGTTGCTGCAGAACAGCTGATCGGACACTAGAGGGCAGCGTCGGACCAGAACCGGAGCCACTGAGGAGCAACGGTCCGGAGTCGGAGCATCGTGTAAATCAAACAAATATTCACACTTTCTTTTCACTCATGACCCTCACACACATCGACCTGACACCTGTAATGACACATTACAACAACAACAACAACAACAACAAAGAACAACCCAGAACATTTCAGTTACAATGTCTCAGATTTTCGGGGCGAAACGCAACATGTGTCAGTTTCTCACCTTTTATAACCGACACATTGTCTTGTGTTTATTTGTTTATTGTGTACTCGTGGACGTGGATGACGCTGCCTGAGGCGATGTGTGTGACGTTGCCACGGCCACAGTGTTTTATTGCGGCGGCCTCACATCGTTGGAGGACTCGAGTGTCTCCCTGCGGTCGTTTTCTTGCGTCTCTCTCTGTGACCGTTTCACGGCCTCCAGAGCCTCGTTGTGGTCGCGCTGCAGCGCTTTGTAGAAATTGTTCATTTCTTTGTGGTCGTTTTTTTTTCTCCCTTTGTTGTTGTTTCTTGTTTCTTTCTTTTTTAACCCAAAACCCAGAAGTTTCTGTGTCGGTTTGATTGACTTCTTCTTAAAGGGATAGTTCAACTTTTTTTTTTTGCAAATTGGTTTCCCTTCATCAAACTCATCAAATACACAATCCAACAACTCCACAACACTCTGGTGGACAAGTTGTGACCTGCACATTCACCACGCTATGAGATAATAACACAACGTTACCACACAGAGTTGTTTTAGAGGTAAATACAGAGACTGTTGATGAAAAACTGTCCCTGAAGGCAACGTGCATCAGAGGTTTTGCATGAATTTCCCTCTAAAACAACTCTGTGTGGTAACGTTGTGTTATTATCTCATAGCGTGGTGAATGTGCAGGTCACAACTTGTCCACCAGAGCGTTGTGGAGTTGTTGGATTGTGTATTTGGGAAACCAAGAAATCCCATGAGCCTCCGTAGCGTAGCTCTGAGCAGCTCACGGCTCTGCTCCGCCGTTCTAAAAATAGCTTGCACCGACAATTAAGGGTAACGAACCTACTGCTATGACTATAGGGGTTATGGTGATGGGCCAATTTGACAAAAATGTTGAACTATCCCTTTAACACTGCAAAATCCAAACAATACTTTATCATCATCATCCAGCAGGGGGCGCAACGCTGCTGCTGCTGCTGCTGCTGCTGCTGCTGTTGCTGCTGCTGCTGCTGCTGCTGGGTCAGATACACACCTGACGGCCTGTGTGTGTGTGTAGAGGTGAGATATGAAGATGGTTATCACACAAACACGCACACTTCACACAATAGAAGGACTCACTGTTTTATTGTAACACATCAACAAGAACACAGAGGAGTAGATAGTGTGTAATCATTAACCACAGCTCTGTGTGTGTTTGTGTGCGTCAGGAGGAAACACAATACGATCTGATTCAATTTCATTGTTTTTAATAAAAAATAAAAAAAGACCCAATTTCTTCAAAGTATTGTTCACGTTTCTCAAAAAAAAGAAAGAACTTTTATGAGAAATAAAGGGACAATACACATTAATGAACATCATTATGAGAATACAAATGTAAATGTGTCAGAATTATTAAGCCTGGTAATTTACATCCGCAGTCACTTGGCAGGTAATAAACAAACAGACAGAGGAATAAGAGGTAGAGTTAAAGGGATAGTTCAACATTTTGTCAAATTGGCCCATTGCCATAATCCCTATAGTCATAGCAGTAGGTTCGTTACCTTTAATTGTCGGTGCAAGCTATTTTTAGAACGGCGGAGCAGAGCCGTGAGCTGCTCAGAGCTAGAGGTAAAGCCAGAGACTGGTTGATGAAAAACTGTCCCTGAAGGCAACGTGCATCAGAGGTTTTGCATGAATTTCCCTCTAAAACAACTCTGTGTGGTAACGTTGTGTTATTATCTCATAGCGTGGTGAATGTGCAGGTCACAACTTGTCCACCAGAGCGTTGTGGAGTTGTTGGATTGTGTATTTGATGAGTTTGAAACCAAGAAATCCCATGAGCCTCCGTAGCGTAGCTCTGAGCAGCTCACGGCTCTGCTCCACCGTTCTAAAAATAGCTTGCACCGACAATTAAAGGTAACGAACCTACTGCTATGACTATAGGGATTATGGTGATTGGACAATTTGACAAAAATGTTGAACTATCCCTTTAAGAATAATAAAAAAAATGCACAAAGAGTTGAACAGTGATTCACATCATATAAACGTTAATACGTAGCTTATACACGATGTGCCAGTTTTTAAAGGGCAAGTGCAGAGTTTTTATGATATTTAATGAGTGAAAATCCTCTAATTCACCTCCGAGTTGTTTGTTCATCTGAAAACAACATCAAGCAACTTGAGTGAGTTATTGAGTCGTTGATTAGTTTGTCAGTTTCACATTTTATTTGTTCTCATTGAGATCATGAGAACAATAAAAAACACACACACTCAAACCCACACACACAAAACATGTGCTTTGTGTTTTATTGTTGTTTTAATGGACGATTTAACATCTGGAACAAAGAACAGCACACACACACACACACACACAGACACACACACATTTAAACAATCACAAACTTTATTGAAGTAATCAGCAAGTTTAATTTATTGTAGAAATGTTTGAAGTGTAGTAAAGCTCATAAATGTTCTTATTTGTGCTTCATTAGCCGTTTTAATTATTATGGTCTGTGTGTTTATTAATGAGTTTTACTGTTTGTCTCACATGTGATGACACAGTGACACACTGAGGTGTAGCCTATATAAGTGAACGGGGTTTACACACACACACACACACACACACACACACACACACACACACACACACTCACACTGCTGTAGTGGGAGTCGAGGGAATCACACACACATTTTCACACACACTTGTCCTCGCGCTGCACTCACACACTCGGGCTGTGCAGCTCCACGCGCGCAGCCTGGAAGTCGACCAAGCTGCAGCTTCACTTCAAACCACCTGGACTTTTATTTTTATTCCCCCGTTTTTTGAATTTTCTGCACCACTTTTAATTTTTTAATCCAGAAGTCTGGTCTGAACTGTTTCCAGTCTCACTCCCAACACATAAACAGACACACACAGCGTGGGTCTGCAACTGCAACTGCAACTGCAACTTTGTTTTTGTGTGTTTGTATACTTTCTGACTGCGGTGGTTTCACCGGAGCTGCATGGACATGCCGCCGGGGTTCGTGGCTTGTTTGGCCGCGTTTGCAGCCCTCTCGGCCGGGTTGAGTAGCCCCGGAGTGGCCGCCGGAGTGGAGAGCTCCATGCCCCGGGCGAAGAGCACCGCTGTTCCCCCGGTGGAAAGCTCCATGCCCCGGGTGGAGAGCACCGCTGTTCCCCCGGTGGAGACTCGCTGCCCTGGCCGCTGTCGGTGCGAGGTGGACGGACTGCTGCACCGGGTGGACTGCTCGGACCTGGGGCTCCGGGAGATACCGAGCAACCTGAGCGTCTTCACATCCTACCTGTGAGTTGAGCTCCCCTCCCTTCCCTTCGTGTTGTTGTGATGTTGTTTTGCAACCTGTTGCGTTCATCTGCATTTATGAACAAACTAAAAATCGTGTGCGTGTGCATGCATTCGTGTGTAAACACTGCAAAAACTCAAAAAATATTTTTCTTTTTCTAGTCGAAATGTAATTTCTTATCAAAACAAATCTAATTATACTAAAAAATAAGACTCATCATAGCTTGTTTTAGACACTTTTTAAAAATTTCTCTCTTTCAAGCATATTTTCACTTGAAATAAGTAGAAAAATCAATAGAAAATGTGTTTGAAACAAGTTAATTTTTAGGTGATGAGTCTTATTTTAAGTGGAAAAAGATTAGTTTTGACTAGAATTGAGACATTTTTACAAGAAATAAGACAAATATTCTTGGAAAGATTCTGAGTTTTGCAGTGTGTGTATGTGTGTGTGTGTGTGTGTGTATGTGTGCACGGGTACTTTCTGCAGCCGTGAGAAACGCAGCACCTGTCCCACTGTTTATTTCCTCGCGCATGTCACGTAGCTACGGTTGTTGTTCATATGGTGGTTAAGGCGGTCTGCAGAGATTAGTTTACACTCAGTGCCAACAGAGAGAGAAAGAATGAAAGAGAAAAAAGGCTGAAAGTAGCAGGAAGAGAGGGTTTGAATAGTACAATGGGTTTGTTGAAGTTTATTTTAGAAAGTAAGGAAAGTTTGAAAGGTGGTTGCACGGATCCTTAACAACATTTTAGGTGGACGGGAGGGAATTCCTTTGGTACTTGGAGAGATGTGGAGAGATCTTGAGAGCTATTGAAGTTGTTGAACGTTCTGAAGTATCTCTAAAAAGGTCTAGAGAAGGTTTCTGCGAATATTTCAGGTGTCGCCCTTGGAAAAAGGTCTCAGGGGTTCACGAAGATGTGTCCCTGGTAATTAGAGAGATTCCTGGAGGTATTTGGAGTTTCATAGCATATAGAAAGTCCATAGAAGGTCCTTGAAGACGTTCTTGAAGAGTCAACAGTGTTTTCGAGAAGGTTGCAGATCCTTTCAAAGGTCTATCATCATGTCCCCCTGGAAATTCTTGGAATTGTCACTAAAGGTCCAGGATTGCTAAAGAGGATTTGGGGGGTTCACTATGGTCTTACACAGACCTTTATTCATGAGTTTCAAATGTAGTCCTACAACCTGCCATGTTGAGAACCAACACAGGTGTTTCAGTTTGAGTTGTGTTTCTAATTGGAGTAGGACCAATTAATTAGTTTGAAACACCTGTGGGTCCTCAACATGGAAGGTTGTAGGACTGCATTTGAAACTCATGGATAGGTTCCCCTGGGAAATAGAGAGATTCCTGGAGGTATTTGGAGTGTTATAGGATTGCATAGAAAGCCCCAGAGGTTCTTGAAGAGTTTGAACAGTGTTTTTGGTTGTTGCAGGTGTCCTCCTTCCAGATGTTTGTCATGATGTTCCTCTGGTCTTTGAAGAGGTTCTTAGGTCATAAAAAGGTCCAGGTTGCTGAGGTTGGTTCTTCAGGAGGTCATCAGAGCTGTTGAAGCTGTTGGATTTTCTGAAGTATTTCTATCCCTTTCTATTTCTAGAAAGGGATAGAGAGGGTTTTTGTGAATATTTCAGATGTCCGCCTTGGAGACGTTTTCAGGGGTTCAGGAAGATCTTCTACAGACCTTTAAGTTCCACTGGTAATTAGAGAGATTCTGGAGGTATTTAGAAAATCCCAGAGGTGTTTGAAGAGGTTCTTGAAGAAATAACAGTGTTTTGTGAAGGTTAGGTGTCCTTCTGTCAGAGGTTTATCATGGTATTTGAAGTAGTAGAAGACTGTAGTAAAAGGGCCAGGATTGCTGAAGAGGTTTCATTGGAGAAGTTGTAGTTTCCTTAAAACAATGACATCCTGAGATACGCAAAGAAATTTAAATGGTTTTGAGAAGTTGAAGTTGGTTCTTCAAGAGATTATCAGAGCTATTGAAGTTGTTGGATTTTCTGAAATATTTCTATTTCTATTTCTATTTCCCCTTGAAGGTTTCTAGTGGTTCCTGAAGATCTTCCACAGATCTTTAAGTTTTACTGGTAATTAGAGAGATTCCTGGAGGTATATTCAGTAATCCCAGGAGTTTCATAGGTTTTGCTTTGGAAGTCCCAGAAGTCTTTGAAGAGTTATCAATTAAGTTATCAGTGGGGTTTGTGAAGGTTAGGTGTCCTCCTGTCAGATATTTATCATGATGCAGAGGTTCTGAGTGTTTGACTTTAAAAAAAAAAAGACATCCTGAGCTACTCGAAGAAATTTAAATGGTTTTAAGATCCTTAAATTGGTTCTTGAAGAGATGATCAAAGCCATTGAAGTTGAAGGTTTCTGAGAATATTGACGAAGACCTTCCATTGGTATTCAGAGAGATTCCTGTATTTAGAAATCCCAGGAGTTTCATGTCCAGGATGTTTTGAACAGAGTTAACGGTCCTGTCAGATGTTCCCCTGGTACTCGAAGAGGTTCTTGGGATTGTCATTAAAGGTCAGGATTGAGAAGTTGACATTTAAATTGAGAAGTTAAAATTGGTTCTTGAGGAGATTCAAGAAATTTGCATATTTCTTTAAGAACATTTTGCAGGTTCCTGGTTCAGTTTCAGTGGACTCAAGGAGGCTTCAGTTCAAAAATCCGTGAA
Source organism: Decapterus maruadsi (assembly GCA_030347415.2). Lineage (NCBI taxonomy): Eukaryota > Metazoa > Chordata > Actinopteri > Carangiformes > Carangidae > Decapterus > Decapterus maruadsi. The sequence goes on from CM064889.1 coordinate 19,624,171, forward strand.
GTCCAAAGGGTTTTTAGAGGATCTGCAAGTAGGAAACTGTATTAATTTAATTCAAAGAGCCTCGTTCCAAGTGTTTTTGAAGTTCTCTGTTAGAAGAAGTTCCAGTGGCACTTGTGAAACTTCCCGTGAGCTGCTAAGAACTGGTGCCAGCGGTCCAGAACCGGGTTCAGGGGTTTGTTTGGAAAGTCTCAAAAGGCCGTAAGAGAGTCCAGTTTCAGCAGCTCAGGTGGACTCGAGCAGATGTCGTGAGCTTCAGTGTTGATCCAGGTTTGGGATCATTCTGGAGGTCATTAGGGATGGTTTAGCTGTGTTTTAGAAAGGTTTTCCCTCAGGAGAAGAGAGGAGGAAGCGGCGGGTCGGAGAAGTTCTTTAAGGAACGTTATGGACAAGTTTTACTCGACACGATCCCAGGTGTTTTTCAGATGATTCACAAATTTCAAGAATGTTTCTAGTTATTAAAGATGTTCCAGAGATAATCTATCTGCAGCTCAGATTGTTTTCTTCAGGATATTTACTGGTGTGGACTGGACTCAATAATATCATCTGCTGATTGTTTTTGTGTCTTTTTTTGTTTTTGTAACTTTTTTACAAGGCCTGAAGTTGATCCAAGGTCAGAAAACAGATTTACTCAGAGGCTCGTAAAATCAAGTTTAAAAAAAAAAGAAGAAATTAGTCATTCACATCTTAATCAAATCAAATTACAACATGAGAGACGATGTTCTACTTTTATAATCAAATGTTTGTGAGTCCACCTGCAAATGCAAATGAGCCCGTTAAGGCTTCTATAAACTGAAGATGTGCTTTGAGAAAAGAAAAAAAAAACTGGTCCTGAACAGTTTGTTATTCCCACTGAAGGACATCCAGACAAAAAAAAAACTTTGTTATGGTCCTTTAACAACTGTGTCAGTGAAGTTTCAGTGTTTCTACTTGAGTGGGCGACTGTGGCCCGAGTTTAAACTCCTGTTAGAGCGAAACACTGAAATGAATTCAAATCCATTTCACCTCACAGCAGGTGACCATGCAGCCTCCACACAAGACATGTTTCAGCTCTGGCAAAACCATTACATCACTGTACACCCTCCGTGTGTGTGTGTGTGTGTGTGTGTGTGTGTGTGTGTGTGTGTGTGTGTGTGTGTGTGTGTGTGTGTGTGTGGAGAACCTGCCCATCTTGGCTGTGGTCTAAAAGCAGCACAATGTCCAGGATTTAAGTTTCACTCTCATTAAAGAAAACCTTCTTCTATTCAGAATAGTTCTGTGTGTGTGTGTGTGTGTGTGTGTGTGTGTGCGTGTGTGTGTCAATGAAAGCACTTTCCTTACAGTTTGTCTAAGACAGGCAGATGGACGCACACACACACACACACACACACACACACACACACACACACACACAGCGACAGTCGATCAAAGGTTCTTTGTGTCTTTATTAAAGCTCCAATCAGGAATTGAATCCAACAAAACATCAAGGACTTTCTGTGTGTGTGTGTGTTCCTGTGTGTTTCTGTGTGTGTGTGTGTGTGTGTGTGTGTGTGTTGAGGAGAGCGACATCCCATCATCTCCTCGTCACAAATGCACCACACACCGATCATGCTTTGATGATGCGTTCAGGTGCTTCCTCGTCGGCTCGTTAAGCAGCAGGTGTTGTTGCTCACTCACAGGCAACAACAACAACAACAGACTAACGATTATTCTCATTATCAATTCATCTAAAATGATTAATCGATGTGTTGTTTGGTCAATAAAATGTTAAACATCAGTCAGTGTTTCCTAAACCACCAGACGACGTCGTCCTCAAACGTCTCGTTTTGTCCTCAAACCAAAGAGACTCAGTTTATCGTCATAAAGGAACAAAGAAACCAGAAATATTCACATTGAAGAAGCTGCAATCAGAGAATCTGCACTTATTTTCTTTTAAAAACTCCTCAAACTGATTATTGGATCATCAAACGGATTAATTTAAAGGGACATTCTGTAGGAATTCCTCCATCTACGTCGTGGTTGTAGATCACAAGCAACTCAGTTGTATTTCTCATGTGGCATTCAGGTGAAATCAGGCAGACGGACGACAGCCACTGTAACTCAATAACCTCAATAACACATGACAATATGTTGTTATGGCGATGTATTGTTTTACCGTCTTCCTCTGGACTTCCGTGACGAAAACAACATCTGGTTTGTTACCGACTGCACCTGAATGCAGCATCAGTGTAACGCTCCATGTAGATATGAATGATATGAACGGCTCATTCAGAGCTGAAAGAAAAAGAACCAAATAATAGATTTTCATAACAGGAGAAGTTACAGAATGTCCCTTTAATAATCGATTATCGTTCGTTATTAATCGCTGCAGCTCTACATCAGACCTGTGGGAAGTCGTGCAGACTGTCGACGGTGCTGGAGCGACTTCATTGGAAAAAAAAAGAAAAAGAAATAAAAGTTTGATTATTTAACGCTGGCGACTCGTTGCTCGTAAACCTTCAAAGCGTCTGACTGTGAGCGGCGGCGGCGGGTGAATGTCGCCACCGGGTTTGATTCCCACTCCGGCAGCCAGGTTCTTCCAGTTAAACTTCCCTGGATAAATACAGGAAGCAAGAAAAATAAACGGTGCCCATCACACGGCAACACATGTGGGATTAAGTTGAGCACGAAGCTGGAGGCAGAAGAAGAGAAAGTCTAAAAATACTTTTTATTGTTTGGACTGTAAACAAACAGAGGAGACGGGACTATTTCTTGACAGACAACAGCGGCGTATCCATCCGCTCGGCGTGAGACTCGGCTGCCAGGTTTAGTTCAGTTTGTACTTTGTGTTGTTTGTTTGACTTGTTGCGTGTCCGTCGGGTTCATGTCCTGGACGTGAACGAGGTTTTTCTGCTTCGTTGTGAGAAAAAACGTTGAGAAAACTAAACAGTAGCCGATCGGAGACGGACAGGAATCAGGGAGAGTCCGTTTACAATCCGCTTCTGTCCGTCCGTCTGTTTGACCGCCGTCAGTCTGAATGCTGCCATCTGTCAATGCCTTTGTGTGTCTGTCTGTCTGTCTGTGTGTGTGTGTGTGTGTGTGTGTGTGTGTGTGTGTGTGTGTACACTCGCTGCATGCCTAAGCAGCGCTGTCTGAGCGCTGAATGGGCCTGTAAGTCTCTATTCTGCCCCTGACTGACAGCGGCAGCACAGGAATGCATTTAGCGGCTCCGTGATGAATGAACTGATGGAACATGTGAAGGATGGTTCGGCCACGCCCACTTTTGGCGGCGGCCATGTTGGATGTTGGATGTTGGACGGGCGACGTCCTCGGCATCGGAAACGAACCGAGAGAATCTGGGTTTTACACTAAATGTAGGTTTGATCTGAGAAACTGGTTTTATAGAGACAGAGAGACAGACAGACAGGTAGAAAGAGACAGGTAGAGACAGATAGATAGAAACAGACAACCAGGTAGAGACAGACAGGTAAAGACAAACAGGTAGAAAGAGACAGAGACAGACAGATAGAAAGAGAGACAGACAGACAGACAGACAGGTAGCCTAGAGACGGACAGAGACAGGTGAGCCTCCTGTTGTCTACCTGACCTCTCTCACGCCCTCTGTGTGTGTTCATCTACCTGCTCAGGATGTGTGTGTGGTCGTTGGAGTGTGTGAGGCTTCGTCACGGTTCAGATCAGCTGTCGTTGAGCTGCTGCTGCTACACACAGTTTCTCCTTTAAAGGGATAGTTCAACATTTTGTCAAACTGGCCCATCGCCATAATCCCTACAGTCATAGCAGTAGGTTCGTTACCTTTAACTTAACTGTCGGTGCAAGCTATTTTTTAGAACGGCGGAGCAGAGCTGTGAGGTCAGCTCCGCTAATGGGATTTCTTGTTGTTGCATTGTGTATTTGATGAGTTTGATGAGGGAAACCAAGAAATCCCATAATGAGCCTCCGTAGCGTAGCTCTGAGCAGCTCACGGCTCTGCTCCGCCGTTCTAAAAACAGCTTGCACCGACAATTAAAGGTAACGAACCTACTGCTATGACTATAGGGATTATGGTGATGGGACAATTTGACAAAATGTTGAACTATCCCTTTAAGGTGGAAATCCTACAGAGTTGTTGTTTTTTCCTCTCATATTTTTTTCTCTGGACTCAGACTGACGGGACCGATCGGGGAATAAACCCCCTGCGTTCTCGGGCCCCCGGGGGAGGAGGGGGGAGGGGGGGGTTGGGGCCCCCGCTGACCCGCCCCTGAAACACTGAAAGAAAGAAAGAAAGAAAGAGTGAAAGAAGACAAAACCAGAGAGAGGCCTCGCTGTCACATTACGCCTCCCAAACTACACAACTCTCTTTTCTTTCTTTCTCCAGAGTTTGTCTTTCTGCGGCCGCGGACATTTGAATAATCGTCTGATATCCATCAGCGCGCGGCCGCGGAGACGGGAAAAAGACAACACACACACACACACACACACACAGAGACTGACAGACACACACTGCTTCATCTAACTCATTACAGAGAGGGGAAAAAACATAAAACATGGTTAATGTATTCGTCTTTTCTTTCATCCCTCCGTCCTCCTTGTTCTTCAGACACACCTCTTTTATTCCTCAGTTCACACGGAGAAAGATCTGAAGTTGTTCAATAAAACGGTTCCTCGCGCTGACGCACATCGTCCCGACGGGAAAAGGCTTTTCTGTCAAAAAGTTTGATATTGTAAACGTCTGAGTCTGAAAACAACAACAGTTTCTTCTACGTTTTATAAAGAGGAGAAAAATAAACTTTGTCTTTTGTTTTTGATTTCTTGGATTAAACATTTTTTGGGAAATAAAACAACCTCAGAATTTAAAATATTATATCTTTTTTTTTTTTAATGTTTTTATTTTGCACAAAAGTTCCCTGTTGAAACTATTGTAATTGTGTTTTCTGGTACATTTCGTGTTTTATAAACAAAATACTTCAACGTCAATCTGTAAAAACTAACACATAACAGATTTTGAGATATTTTTTAAAATGTTTTCTGGTAGATATTTTTATTCTATCGGTCCAAAAACATTGGTCTTCAAGTGTAATTTTACATCAGTGTTGAGTTTCTCTCTCAGTTTTTCATAAACAGCTCTCTGTCTGACGGAGCAACAAAGGGAAACTCTGAGCTTAACCAGGTGAAACCAGCCGTTTCAAAATAAAAGCTGCAGCAGGGAAAGTACCAGGAGAGGAGGCGAATAATACAAATAGTCAACACAACGTTGTTATATGTGACGTCAAACCAGCAGCGTAATCAGGGCCGGATAATCCTATATTGTTAAAGCACGACAATAGCTACCGCCATCATCATCATCATCATCATAATACTCATCGCCATGACAGAGTCTGAGTTCAGTAATGTCTCATCTCAGAGCTGAAGTCAATATAAACACCACACACAGAGAAAGTAGATGATAGAGTTGTATTGTTTTGTTTACATACTACACATTTCTCCCAAATATGGTCATTTAGCAGTAGGTTGTCGGTGCAAGCTGTTTTTAGAACGGCGGAGCAGAGCCGTGAGCTGCTCAGAGCTACGCTACGGAGGCTCATTATGGGATTTCTTGGTTTCCCTCATCAAACTCATCAAATACACAATCCAACAACTCCACAACGCTCTGGTGGACAAGTTGTGACCTGCACATTCACCACGCTATGAGATAATAACACAACGTTACCACACAGAGTTGTTTTAGAGGGAAATTCATGCAAAACCGCTGATGCTCGTTCCTGTCGGGGACAGTTTTTCATCAACGGTCTCTGTATTTCCCTCTAAAACAACTGTCTCGTAACGTTGTGCTATTATCTCATACCATGGTGAATGTGCAGGTCACAACTTGTCCACCAGAGCGTTGTGTAGTTGTTGGATTGTGTATTTGATGAGTTTGAAATCAAGAAATCCCATGAGCCTCCGTAGCGTAGCTCTGAGCAGCTCACGGCTCTGCTCCGCCGTTCTATAGATAGCTTGCACCGACAATTAAAGGTAACGAATCTACTGCTGTGACTATAGGGGTTATGGTGATGGGACAATTTGCTAAAAATGTTGAACTATCCCTTTTTGAATCTTTCTCAACAACCAGTCTTTGTAGCTGTTTGTGTCGACAACGGAGCCTCAGTCTGAAAACACACAGATATATTTTTGAGTGTTAGTTAATAAATGAATGAATGAAGACGGCTTTCAAGCACCAGTGTGTGCGTGCGTGTGTGTGTGTGTGTGTGTGTGTGTGTGTGTGTTGGAGCAGTAAAAGCCAATCAGCCGTAACACTGTTGGTCTGGTCACAGTTTAAAGGAGCCTTCTGCTAAAAACTCAGTCCAAACACAAACCTCCTCTGTGTGAGCGGGGCTACCTGTCGACAATGTTGTAAACCCACACACACACACACACACACACACACACATTAACAGGCTTTATGGCGTGTTGAGAAAGTTCCTTAACAACCAGTTTATTCAGGCAGCAGACGACACACCCTCCCTCTGTGTGTGTGTGTGTCTGTGTGTGTGTGTGTGAGACAGAGCCGGCCTGTCTCGGCGCTCCCTGCCGATGCTTATCAGCCTCTCAGCAGAAAGTCGACCGGCTCAGATAAGCAGGAGAGAAGAGACGAGGGACGACGTCGTGTCCCTGTCTCCTCCCGGCCAATCAGAGCCACCGATGTCAACCTTGTTTTGACTCGGAGACTCGGAGTGAAATTTAAAAATAACACACAAAAAAAACAAAAACAACAACCAGATGTCATTCATCCCAACAAAACCCGAGCAGAGATTTATCTGTTCAGATCAGATCAGATGTGACGACGTTATGAAGCGTCTCATTAATGCTAACGTTTGGCTTTGTTACCGTGGTGATGATGACATCACACAGGAAGCTCCGAGGCGGCGGCGTAAAGGTTGAGTCTGGAGTTTAGTGTCCAAAAATAAACTGAATAGACTGAAATGAAATCTGTGGTGATCATCACCTGTTTGGGCTCCTGGTCCTGTGTGGTGGTGGTGGACTGGTAGTCAAGACCGCCAAGACCAAGACCGCCTAGACCCAGACCAAGACCAAGACCAAGACAAGACCAAGACCAAGACAGACCAAGACCGCCTAGACCCAGACCAAGACAGACCAAGACCAAGACAAGACCCAGACCAAGACCCAGACCAAGACCAAGACCAAGACAGACCAAGACAAGACCAAGACCAAGACAGACCAAGACAGACCAAGACCAAGACAGACCAAGACAGACCAAGACCAAGACAGACCAAGACCAAGACCAAGACCAAGACCAAGACCAAGACCAAGACCAAGACCAAGACCAAGACCAAGACCAAGACCAAGACAGACCAAGACAAACCAAGACAGACCAAGACAGACCAAGACCAAGACAGACCAAGACCAAGACAGACCAAGACAGACCAAGACCAAGACAGACCAAGACCAAGACAGACCAAGACCAAGATAAAGACCAAGACCAAGACAGACCAAGACAAGACCAAGACCAAGATAGACCAAGACAAGACCAAGACAGACCAAGACAAGACCAAGACAGACCAAGACCAAGACAAGACCAAGACAAGACCAAGACCAAGACAGACCAAGACAGACCAAGACCAAGACCCAGACAGACCAAGACCCAGACAGACCAAGACCAAGACAGACCAAGACAAGACCAAGACAGACCAAGACCAAGACAGACCAAGACCAAGATAAAGACAAGACCAAGACCAAGACCAAGACCAAGACAGACCAAGACAAGACCAAGACCAAGATAGACCAAGTCAAGACCAAGACCAAGACAGACCAAGACCAAGACAGACCAAGACAGACCAAGACCAAGACAGACAAAGACAGACCAAGACAGACCAAGACAGACCAAGACCAAGACAGACCAAGACCAAGACCAAGACCAAGACCAAGACCAAGACCAAGACAGACAAAGACAAGACCAAGACAAGACCAAGACCAAGACCAAGACAGACCAAGACAAGACCAAGACCAAGACCAAGACCAAGACCAAGACAAGACCAAGACAAGACCAAGACCAAGACCAAGACAGACAAAGACAAGACCAAGACAGACAAAGACAAGACCAAGACAAGACCAAGACCAAGACAGACCAAGACAAGACCAAGACCAAGACCAAGACAGACCAAGACCCAAGACCAAGACAGACCAAGACCAAGACCAAGACAGACCAAGTCAAGACCAAGACCAAGACCAAGACCAAGACCAAGACAGACCAAGACCCAAGACCAAGACAGACAAAGACAAGACCAAGACCAAGACCAAGACAGACCAAGACCAAGACAGACCAAGACAGACCAAGACCAAGACCAAGACCAAGACCAAGACAAACATCTAGTTCCACCATATTTTGCTGTGTTTTCTTGAGTTGTAGACCATAAGCAGTACTGGTCCAGTTTTCATGTAATGACGGACAGAGTTCACAACACACACTATGAAAAGTCCAAGACAGACCAAGACCAAGACAGACCAAGACAGACCAAGACCCAAGACCAAGACCAAGACAGACCAAGACAAGTGTCCAAGACCAAGACCAAGACCAAGACAAGACCAAGACAAGACCAAGACCAAGACCAAGTTGTTGGGACAAAGAAAACAAGACAAGACCAAACTCTGACAGATCCTGACAAGACCAAGACCAAGACCAAGCAGCAAGCTCCAAGTGGCTGCAAGATGTTGGTCAAGACCAAGACCAAGACCAAGACCAAGACCAAGATGTTGGACAAGTGTGATGTCAAGACCAAGACAGACCAAGACAGACCAAGACTGCAAGCAAGACAAGACAGACTGAACACCAGAAGAGTTAAAACAATAAAAACAATCAGTAAAATAATGTAAATACAAATAAAAGATACAATAACAACAGGATGAAGGTCTAACTGTCTCTGAAGTGATGCTGGAGGAAACCTGACTCACTCACTCACTCACTCATTCATTCACTCATTGATTCATTCATTTATCCGTCCTTTCTTTCTTTCATTCATCCTTTTCTCTCTTTCCAGTAACTTCCACTCCCGTCTTGTTTCTCACTCAGGTGTGTGTGTTGACTCGTTCCTTTCACCAGCTCTTTGAAGGAGGCGTCAAGTCCTGTGTGTGTGTGTGTGTGTGTGTGTGTGTGTGCGCTACCTGAGTCCTGAGTAGACGCTTTGTGAAGCTAAATGTTTTTATATGTGTAGTGTGTGTGTGCGGTGTGTGTGGTGTGTGGCCGTTTTATGACCTTGTTGTGTGTCTTTAATAATTCATGAGTCGTTGCTTCAGTGTTTGTGTTTGTAACGAAGCAGGAAGTCGTTTATTATGATTCAATCCCTCGTTTCATTCCAGATGTTGAGTTATTTCTGTGTGTTTTATTATGACGGATCATTATTGATCATTATATTGATTGATTGATTGGTGACTGTTTCATTAACAACCACTCTTTTGTTTCCTCTGCAGTGACCTGAGTATGAACAACCTGACTGTGTTGTCCAGTGGAGCGCTGTCCAACCTGCACTTCCTGGAGGAGCTGTGAGTCCACACACACACACACACACCTTTGTGATGTCACAACGAAGCGACTACTGAGCCGTCCAGACCACGGGAAATTCATGCAAAACTTCGGTGCAAGCTATTTTTAGAACGGCAGAGCAGAGCCGTGAGCTGCTCAGAGCTACGCTACGGAGGCTCATTGTGGGATTTCTTGGTTTCCCTCATCAAACTCATCAAATACACAATCCAACAACTCCACAACGCTCTGGTGGACAAGTTGTGACCTGCACATTCACCACGCTATGAGATAATAACACAACGTTACCACACAGAGTTGTTTTAGAGGGAAATTCATGCAAAACCTCTGATGCACGTTGTCTTCAGGGACAGTTTTTCATCACCAGTCTCTGTATTTACCTCTACAACAACTCCAAGTTTGATGATTGAAACCAAGAAATCCCATAATGAGCCTCCGTAGCGTAGCTCTGAGCAGCTCACGGCTCTGCTCCGCCGTTTTAAAAACATCTTGCACCGACAATTAAAGGTAACGAACCTACTGCTATTGTAGGGATTATAGCAATGGGCCAGTTTGCTAAAAATGTTGAACTATCCCTTTAACATATTCTCTTTCCTTCCGGCCCCAAAATGTGAGAATTGACAAATAAACCAGTGATTTTCCGGCTCCTGAGGTTGTGGTGAGGATGTGGTTTTCCCAGCTGTTTCCTCAGTTGTCTTCCAGTGATGTCATTAGTTTTCCAAATTTGCATAACTCATTAAGCCGTGCATGTAAACGCACTGAGTGACCCCGAGGCCCCCGGGGGCCCGACAGCCCCGACCGCCTCGTTCCAGATCAGCTATAAATAAAAAGATGAATTACAACATAAAACCAGCCTCGTGTCAGGAAGTGTTTTAGATCAATTCTTTATTTGTCTGTGTCAAGTAAAAACAGAAACGTGTCTTTAAAACGTCTCAATGAAGCAACGAGACATAAATTAAAACCACAGACTCTTTAATAAAAACACAGATTAAAGGGATAGTTCAACACAAACACAGAGCAGTGGATGTTCTGGTGTTGGTTCACATCTGAAGTTGTGTTTGATCAAACTGTGACGACCAATGTTTTCAATAACAGATCCATATGTTTGATTATTATGGTCTGTAGTGATCCGCTGATTGACAGGTGTGAAGACCGTACAGTGTGTGTGTCTGTGTGTGTGTGTGTGTGTGAGAACAGCTGACCTCCCAGAGACCTGAACATGACTCTGCTGCTGTTCTGCTCCGCTGCTGCTGCTGCTGCTGCTGCCATGTGTGTTTTCTATCTGCGTGTGTGTGATATTTGTCACCGTGGCGCGAGAAGCGTCACTACGGCGATAGGACACCGCGAGAGAGGTGCATGCTGGGTACTGGCTGAACTCTGCGTGGCCTCGACAAACACGCACACACACACACAGAGAGAGAGAGAGGGAGAGCTGCAGGACGGTGTTTAATGATATCAGGTTTAAATGTTATTGATACACAACCGATCAGATGTTAAAGGATAATTACAATTTTTTTTACAATCTGGACCTTATTTCTAGCATAAAACCAGATCTGGATGATGTCATCTCTGTAGGTCGACCTGCTGACCTCTGACCTGGATGATGTCATCTCTGAGGTTGACCTGCTGACCTCTGACCTGGATGCTCATTCTGATAACAATCATTCTGCTCATTCTGATAATAATGATTCTGCTTCGGCATTCGGGTCCATTTTCATCTCGACTAGACGGAGCTTTAGTGAGATGACATCATCCAGGTCAGAGGTCAGCAGGTCAACCTACAGACCCCGGATGTTGATAACAGCTAACCTGGACTCAGAGGGGAACAGCACTAGCCTATCAGAACTACATCTTGGTGAAATGAAGGAGTTTCTCTCGGCTGGAGCTCATTTCATCACAACGACAACGAAATAAGGTTCAGATTGTAAAAAAAGTGGTAATTGTCCTTTAATGATTATTGATATTAATCTGGACTTATTGATGGATCGATTGTTTATTCTCTCTGTCTCAGCCGTTTGGCGGGAAACGATCTGTGGTTCATCCCCAGAGGAGCGTTCTCCGGGCTCTACAACCTCAAAGTGCTGTAAGTTACACGCCATGACATCATCGCCACAGCTGCTGCTGCCGCGGTGAAGTGAAACTTGTTGATCTGTGACAGTTTGACAGTTTTCATCAGTCTGTGGGTTTATTTTTCAAACATTGAACCCACTTTATATTTCTAGCACATTTTCAAAACATAAAAGTTTATCATAGCGCTGCAATCTGTGTGTCATTCGTTCACGTGTTTTCAAAATAAAACCAAAACCAAACAGACAAAATAATGACTATTTGTTTTTTCAATATTTGTTTCCAGAACCAAAACAAAAAATGGATGGAAAACAAGTAATAAGAATGAAAATACATAAATAAGTAAGAAAATAAGCAATAAGGATAAACTTTTCTTTTCATGTTCTATTTGATTACAGCCCGACCCTTCAAAATAAAAGACATGAGAAGTGTGTTTCCATTTATATCCATTTATATAATGTTTTCTCATGTTTATATATTGATTTCACATCTTTGTCATGTGAAGCACTACTTATGTTTGTTATTGTGTTGTTCTTCCTCTAAAGTCTCACTAGAAATCAGTTCATCCTTTTGAAATGTAACACTCGGAGAAAAGAAAAAGATAAAATAGAGGAATATTGACCAATAAATGATGGAAATGTTTGTCTCCCCACGGTCAAATTAAAGGTCCTTGGCGTCTGATTTTTGGCGAGGAAGTGTATCTTTGGGTAAACTCTGGATGTCCCGAGTTTCAGAATGAAACTCCACTTTTTGGACCCGTAATGCATTTTAACAAGTGTCCACCTCCGCCTATGGGGTTTTTAATGTAAAAAATTAAACAAACAGATTTCACCATGAAACTTCCCAAGTTTATCACTGATGTTCAGAGAAATATTTTTTGTATTACAAGTTTTGTCAAATTTTATGTTTAAATATGTAAATGTGGCTATATCTGATGAAATATGCGCTAATTTGCATGTATTTCCAGAACAGAAATCTGAACAATGGATGAAGCTAATTTCAAAATTCTTGTTTTATTTTGTTGACACATTAGAGTCTTTAGTTTTTCCAGAGGAGGATTGTGGATATCTCTTTTTATCACTCTGTACATGAGAAAATACTGTCACCAGCCCTAAAAATCTAAATTTCGCCATGTTTTTAGGAATAAAATGTTGTGTGAATGATATATCAACAATCAGGATATAGACAGGAATAAAAAAATAATGAAATAAAATAATAAAATAAAAACATATTAGTCACTGACAGCAGAGAAATGATGTGTTTCAGTCATGTGACCCCTCCTCCTCCTCCTCCTCCTGTCGTTTCCAGGATGCTGCAGAACAACCAGCTGAGGTCGGTTCCTGCCGAGGCCTTCAACAACCTGCACAACCTGCAGTCGCTGTGAGACACACACACAAACACACACACAGACACACAAAGACACACACACTCATCCTTTTATCTGGTTTTACAGTTTGCTGGACAGGAATCCTCCGTCTCTCTCGGTACATTAACGTATGGAGCCCAGACACTGTGTTCTCTCAGCCTGAAAACACACTGTAATTAGACTGAAACTGTACCTGCGTGTGTGTGTGTGTGTCTGTGTGTGTGTGTGTGTGTGTGTGTGTGTGTGTGTGTGTGTGTGTGTAGATAAGGGTATAAGAATGGAGACGTCTAAGGTCTCTCTCTCTCTCATCCTTCTCTCTGTGAACAGAGGTCGTATTGTTGCAGAACACACACACGTTTAAACTGAACAACATGAAAACCTGAAGGAAGAACCGGGTGAACGTTGTTAAAGGGATAGTTCACCCAAAATCTTCAGATTCCTTCTTTTAGAGCTAAAATGTTAGGAACATTATACATGCATTGCAGACTCGAGTTGAATTTGCCCGCAATTGTCCTTTAATGATGCAATGCAACTAAAACATGAGATCATAATGACAGAGTTAAAGGTTGAACTTTTCTCCACAGGTTTTAGGCGATTGCTACGACAGGCTTTTACTTTGAAGGGCCGAGGAGGAAGCCGTGTTTTATTTATTTTGTTTTGTTTTGTTTCTGTCTGGTCTGGAGTCTGAGTCCACTCCGAGATATTTTTAACATCTTGACACGAACACAAAAAGAAATAAAAGTGACAAGAATCAGCGCTGACAGTTTGTTTTCTGCTGTCGGTCCTGTGGTCTCGTAAAAAAAAAAAAAAAACACAACAATCTGGAAAAATAAAATATCAAAACTGAAATGATTTTCCAACAGTGGAGAGGAAACAACAGAGGAAATCGTCTTACACACACAATCCTCTCAGCAATAAGTCTGTGCTCATTAAAATACCTTCTTTTCTTCTCCTGAGAGCTCATTGGCTGCTGGAGTGGTGCTCGAGCTGCCTACCCATCATGCCTCTGGGCCGGGCGCACACTCGACCTCTAATGTTCCTCCTCAACGGCTTCAAAGTGAAGTGAAGCTCAGAGCAGCTCCAACGTTCAGCTGAGGTTTACTGCTGTTAAGAGGCAGACAGAAAGACTGTGCTTAAAGGGATAGTTCAACATTTTGTTAAACTGTCCCATCACCATAACTCCTATAGTCATAGCAGTAGGTTCGTTACCTTTTTTAGAACGGCGGAGCAGAGCCGTGAGCTGCTCAGAGCTACGCTACGGAGGCTCATTATGGGATTTCTTGTTTTCCCTCATCAAACTCATCAAATACACAATCCAACAACTCCACAACGCTCTGGTGGACAAGTTGTGACCTGCACATTCACCACGCTATGAGATAATAACACAACGTTACCACACAGAGTTGTTTTAGAGGGAAATACAGAGACTGTTGATGAAAAACTGTCCCTGAAGGCAACGTGCATCAGTGGTTCTGCATGAATTTTCCTCTAAAACAACTCTGTGTGGTAACGTTGTGTTATTATCTCATAGCGTGGTGAATGTGCAGGTCACAACTTGTCCACCAGAGCGTTGTGGAGTTGTTGGATTGTGTATTTGATGAGTTTGATGAGGGAAACCAAGAAATCCCATATTGAGCCTCCGTAGCGTAGCTCTGAGCAGCTCACGGCTCTGCTCCACCATTCTAAAAACAGCTTGCACCGACAATTAAAGGTAACAAACCTACTGCTATGACTATAGGGATTATGGTGATGGGACAGTTTGCCAAAATGTTGAACTATCCCTTTAAGAGCGGGTGGTTTATTTGAAAGAGAGTTTTTATATTTCCGTCTCTCTCTCTGTGCAGGCGTCTGGATGCCAATCACATCTCCAGCGTTCCCATTGGTTGCTTCTCCGGCCTGCGCTCGCTGCGTCACCTCTGGTTGGACGACAACTCTCTGGCGTCGGTGCCGGTGGCGGCGCTGAGCGAGCTGGCGGCGCTGCAGGCCATGACGCTCGCCCTCAACCACATCAGCCACGTCCCCGACCACGCCTTCAGCAAGCTGGGACGCCTGGTGGTGCTGTACGTACACACACACACACGCACACGCACACACACACACACACACACATCTGGATTCAAATCTGTTGAATATCTGAATGAATGGTGAATAGGGTAGAAATTTTAACAAACAGGTATCACCATGAAACTTCCCAAGTTTATCACTCACATTAAGACAAATATTTTTTGTATTACAAGTTTTGTCAAATGTTATGTTTAAATATGTAAATGAGGCAATATCTCATTAAATATGTGCTAATTTGCATATATTTCCAGAACATAAATCTGAACAATGGATGAAGCTACTTTGTTTTATTTTGTTGACACATCAGAGTCTTTAGTTTTTCCAGAGAAGAATTGTGGATATCTATTTTTATCACTCTGTACATGAGAAAATACTGTCACCAGCCCTAAAAAAATCTGAATTTTGCCAATTATTTAGTAATAAAATGTTGTATAAATGAGGCTGTGAATGATAGATCAACAATCCCCTCTGGAAAAACCTTCAGGATGTAGACAGGGATCAAAGTGGAAGGTTTGGTGTGTTTAAGTGCTGCTGAAGTGGAGATTTGAGGAGAAAACAGCCTTTGAAGACTGTGAAATTACATAGATTGTTAATGTGTTGCTGATACAAAGGAAATGACCATATTTGGAGTTGATATAATTGTTCAGGAGAGAGAGAGCTTTGCAACGACACCTGACATGACATGAGTCAGACTGACTTCTGAGAAATCTACTGATGAAAAAGACAAAATTAAGTAAAAGTTTTAAAAAAAATTCCACTTTTCTGAATGAGACGTTTTTAAAGAAGCAAAATAACCTGAAATCTCAAAATCGATTCGTAAAACAATCAATGTTTTTTCCTGTTGGTGTCGCATTAAGTTGAACCGTAGTGACTGTCTCTGTCCGTCGCTGTTCGCTCCTCAACAACATGCACAACTCTGCTCCGCGTGTGTGTGCATGTGTGTGCATGTGTGTGTATGTGCGTGCATGTGTGCGTGTGTGTGTGATGGCATTCAGCGCGGCGGCAGCATTGAAGTCTGCTGTCATTTCCTTTGTCCAATCGGCTTGAAGC